>VWZN01018866.1:942667-992371 GCA_013396955.1 Regulus satrapa | reverse complement strand
AAAAAAAAAAAAAAAGTTGGCAGATGAAACCCATGTGCAGTCAAATGCAAGGACTAGAACATTCAATGGAATTTTTTTTTTCCTTATTCCTCACTCCAACATATCTATGTTCTTGTAACTGTTTCATATCTCACAGAGCCCCCATAAAATTCACTGCAAATGAGATGGCAAAGCAAGAAGCATGGATATTTTGAAGCAGGCAGAGAAAAAGAAGGTTTAGCCTGATTAAAAGAGTTGCAGAAGAGCCACTGCCATCCAGAGTCCAAGCTAATTCTGATGAGAGTGAGATGTCAGAGCTTCTGTTCTGATTTCCCCACCCAGCAGGGAAGGTCCTACACTGGATGTTAGCACGGAATGAAGGTCCTGGCCCCGCAGAAATCCAAGTGATGCCACAAACACACATCTCACTGGGTGACTGTTCAATTGATCTGATCCATTGTAACTGTCTGGGCCCTTGTTTTCAGCCTCTGGAAGGGGTGGCTTTGTCTTTTTCTCCCTGGATTATAAATAAAGGCCAAGTCACCTGGCTCTCTGCCACAAACACAGCAGGGGAACTCTTTCCTGGAGCCTAAGGGTCCAAATCTCCAGGGCAAGGAGTCCAGCATGCTATGACAGACTCATGCAACCTCAATGCACTTTTTTCAGCACAGAAGTCCGGGTCAGAATGGATCATCAGCATTATCTTTGGACCAATATACCCCTCAAGTATTAAACATAGCAGGAGGAATAAGAAGTAACTTTTAGTTTTCACCGCTGGGTATTATTTGTTATTTATTTGGGAGAAAATCTGAATCAGTGAGGAATGCCATGTCTTAGAGCATGCTGCTTCTCTGAGATAACTGCATTTTGCCTCAGGTATTGAGTGAGTCACCAGGTTGATGGCTGGTGCATTCCAGAACCCTGAGAAGTGGAGCTGTTGTTACCTCACAGTAACCACATGCCTTGAGCAATATTATTTCTCACCTACAATAGGGACTTTTTATCTGGTTAAGACAAAGTGATGCCATTGATTTTCAGGAACTATGTTGAAAGTGCTTCACAAAAAACTCTGCATAAACGCAGCCCCTCGGGCAGTTCTGGTTAGTGGTCAGAGCAGGAAAGGACAAATCAAAATATTCAGGAATCTGTTTACAGAAACGTGGTCAGGTAAACCAAGAAGGAGCCGTGGTGCGTGCGCCCTATCCAGGTGTCTAGGACCAAGATCTTTGTGTGAAACTCAGCTGTTTAGATGCAGCTTTTATGGCACTGTTTCCCAAGCAGCATGTTAAAGAGTGTGTATAAAAACTCCAGTTCATTTATTTTATTTGGATGCTTCCCAAAGCAAAGACTGCTGCCTACTCTGTGTGTGCTCACCTCTCCCTGAGCAGTCCTGAACTCAGCTGCTGCCTTTCCATGGAAATGGGGATATTCCTAACGAGGAACTTTGAGCAGCAGCAGGGAGTGAAGAAGGATTGAGGCAGACATGCCCTGGTACCAGCAGGTTTCAGATTTCCATACCAATCACTTCGTTCTCTTTGGTTAAATATGAAGCAGAAATTCAGCCTGGGGAGTCCTAGAGGTCCTTATTTCCTCTTTTTTCCCCTCTGGGTATCCATTTGCCCATGGCAGCTCTGCACCAGCCCAGATGTCCCCTTGAGAGCATTGCCACCCCCAGTGTCCCAGTGCTGTTACAGAAGATTCATATCCTGAGCTCAGTCTCTGCAGCCGACACTATTTTTTGGATGCCAGCAATGAATTCTTCACACAGACACTCAAGGCAACCAAAAGGGCTGTGGCTGTCAAGTGTTTCTTTTGCTCGTGCTCAATTCTTGTTTTCAAGCTCTTCTTATGCTTGTGACACCTTCTCCGGGAACAAATATTTCTTTCCCTGTTAGCTATAGACCAATTCCCTCCCAGCCAGTCAGCATTTAACTCTTCCAATGTTTCCTGAAGAAAATCACCCAGCTCACCTCTGGAGGGAGTGATCTATTGTTTAAGAGGTTCAGGACCAACTTGGACACCTGGGATCTATTTTTAGCACAGCTGCTGCTGATAGACATAAATTCTCAAGGGAATCACTTTCCTCCTCCTCACTTCTCCCTGCATCTGTGTAATGCACGTGATAAAATACAGATCTAATACTCTTGTCAGGATTATTTGTGTTTGTGTAGCTTCCACCTGGAAGCCAGGCTGAGCTAACTGCGGTTTCCCACCCAGATTTTTGCCTACACAAAGGCAGGAATGCAGCCACGTATTGAGGTATTTATGGGCAATGTCACAACTGAGAGCACCACGGTTTGCAGTTACCCAAACCAGCAGGACTAAACCACCATGGGAACTCTAACACCCAAAGCCTCTTTGGATTCTGGAGATCATCCAGAGGGAAGTTCTAAGGTTTGCCTCACAAACCTCAGTATGGCAACAAGTGAGATCAAAGCAAGCAGTACTGACCCTGTTGTTCATGAGAGGGATGTAGAAAGAACGTGTTTTACACAAAGCCAGAGGCAGAACCTGGAAAAAACACAGTGCCAGACCTCAGTTAAATGTCCTTAATCTCCAAATCATCCATCTCTACATGTGTTGACAAAAACCACTCTATAGGGGCAAAGTAATTATTTTTATTCTCTTTCTTTTCTTGCTGCTTCACCAATACTCGATCAATATTGTCATTAAAGCTCTGAGAATAGGTTCTGTTGGTTAATCTGTGCCTTGAGTACAACACGGAGAGAAAGGAAAACAAAAACCCCTCAAACATGTCGCTCTTCCACAGCCATCACCAGCCCCTTTGTTTGGGAAAAGGGGCACATCCATGGATGTCTCTTTCACAAACAACAAGGCGCATGGTCCTGGGTTTTCAATAGGCATTTGGAGCCCAGGAGAGCTCTCTCACCAGGGGCAATTTGTAGGTAGGTCAGGTTTAGAGGATGGACTGACTGAAGTATCCTATAAATAGCCGGCTTATTGTATATTTAGTGTATGCCTTTAACAGGCTTATGCTGCCATTAAGTCTTCTGTGGAAGAAGGGAGCCATTGTGCCACTGCAACACCGACCTAATTAGCTTTGCTGAGGATTTCTTTAACAGGTTTATTCTAACAAGTTTATTCTTTAAACGTCTGATAACTGATTTGTTATAAGTCCTGTTAATGAGTCTCTGTCTTCCTCTGTTGGGTTTAATTCGTGTTGCTGCTGCTCACTAAGGTTTTGCATCTACACAGAAGGCTGATTGTGATGTGCTTAGACTTTGATAAGCTTTATTCTTGCAGCAGATCCCTTTCAATGTGCTGAAGTAGGTGGAGGCACGTATATTCCTGTAAATAGGAACGTGTGGAAGAAGGAACTTTTTTGAATTGCATTTTCAGTGCTGTGCCTTTTATCCAGAGAAGCCCGAGCAGTCTCACCAACTCCTGCACTCCAATTCTGCTTGCTGAAAGGAAAGGCTCCCATTGATTCCAAGTGGGTTTTTAATCACAGACAAAATTCCTGATTGGTGCATTCAGCAACAAAATGATAAGGGGTTAATTGTGCAAAAGATAACTCCAAACATGGTGTGAGCCTGCTGATATCTCCACAGCACCCCGAGGGCCCCTTGGGGACAGGGTGAGGTGCTCCCTATCCTTGTGCTAGAGCACCATGTAGGACGTGGGGTTGTTGTGACCCTGATGTTGAAGGTGAGATGGTTTCAAATCCTCTGACTGGGCAAGTATCCTATTACAGCTTCTTCCAGGCTCTCAGAATGTGCAGAGATGCACACTTTTTTCTTTGTGCACCTCCAAACACCTCTGTTCTGGAGGAAATTAAACATAAATTTAGCTGCGCTCCTATGAGACATTGTTTCTGTATTACTTCAGCAGGTAGGGAAACGCAAGCAAGACATGTCAGAGCATTAATCAGAATTGTCCCATGGATCACTGGAAGAGATTTGAGCTTTCCCAGCCCAGTTCTGCAATCTCAGGCTTTGTGTTCTCCGTGTAGAAATAAATATCAGCTTGTTCTAGAATAAAAGAAGAAAGCATCTTTTTTAGGCCAAAATATATTATTCTTCAGATCCAAATAATAATTATAATTTATAGTACACAGACACTGCTCAAATTTTAATCAAATTACATATTGATAAACTATATTACTATTATATATAGCTATAATTAATAAATACAGTCAAAGTTTGTGTGACCCACATTGTTACACTGTGCACCACTTGATCCAGACAAACTCCTCTTCTGATCTTATTCACAGTCAGATTCACCCAGGCCTCAAGAGCACCATGAGCTTGATATCTTGTGGCAGAATTCTGTGTCATCCTTAGAAGGTTTTTTTGCACAGCAAAGAAAAAAGGAGGTTCAGGGAAAAGCCAACACTTTTGCCTCTTGCAATCGGGGGATCTGCTGTAAGAATGAAGTAATGCCTCTGTGGAAAGGGAGGAGGAACTGCAGGTAGATATATGTGCTCACACAGACAGAAAGCCTCAATCTTCTAGATTTACCTCCTAACACATTTAGGATAAGGTGGAAATATTCTTATCATTTTTATAGATGAGAACCTGACAGACTGAGGGCACTTATCTGTAAAGTAACATTGTAAAGATGTGTCCAGACAGAAAATTTAACAGTTGCTTTCAAAATATCACCCGTTTCCTAACCCTCAGATCAACCTTCTTCTGATGGAAGCTTTCAGTCCATGGTACCTCAAACCCCCTGGCTTCATATCACCAGAAATAAGTGAAGAATTAACTCTCGTGGCTTTCTGTATAAAGGGAGTCTGGAAGAGGCCCTGCAGATAACTGCTTGTTCAATTTGCTTCACCTCAGCTCTGCCAGTGGGTTTTTTGAGGGTCTGCTAGCAAAAGTTTTACATTATAAGGGGAAAAGAAGAATTAAAAATTATTTTCCACCAAAATTTTACTAAAGAGTTCTCAACATGGCAGGAAATATTTCCAGCATGTGGTTTTCCTTCTCAGCAGGACTTTAAAACACATAGACTAATATCTACAGGACAGAGATGGTGGAATGGGATTTTATTCTAAAAATATCAATATTTTGACCGCAAACTCTACTTTCAGTAACACATCTCAATCACAGTATTCTACTTCAATTGAAAACAAAGACAAATTTTCAGTCTGGCCCCTCGAGATGTGCAGGAGATCAGAGGCCCCAGTGGGGGTGCTTGTGTGACCCTGTGGGGATGCAGGGAGTGGGACTGCAATGTGATTTTGTGCCAGCCCTCTCCACAAACCCCCCGCAGGGGCTGGCAGCAGGGAGTGGCCCTGTTTTCCCCCTGGAGCACATGGATGTCCACAGCCCCTGCCCTGCACACACCTTTTCCAGAGGGAGCTCGAGCCAGGACAAGGAGAGGCTCTGAGGTCCCACCAGCTCACACAGCGCTCTCCAGTTCTGTGACTCAGCTGTGATGATAAAAAGCCATTTCAGCTGTAGCCAAACAGTACAGGTTTGTGCAGAGCCCGCTGATGGAGGATTTCTTTTAGCATTTCTGAGCAAGAGTGAAACCTCATCCCCAGGACTTCCCAGTTTTTCGTGCAGCCTATTAGTATAAATCTCTACCCTTAAAATAAAAATCCCCTTCCCTCACCGTGGCTCCCCAAAAATCCCCATTTATTGCCATCCCTGCACCTGTAGTTTTGTGTGAACACAGGTCAGTGCCTTTGAGTGTAAATTTTGAGTGTCTGAGCTGACCTCCACAGGCTCAGATCTTCTCCATCCCTGAGAGCAAGGCCAGCTCCTCCCAGCCAGCTTCTCTGTGCAGGGATAATAAAACAAGATATACCTTCCCTCCCCACCTGTTTAACACAGTTGTTTAATACAGTAATTCTGGGAGAATGTGCATGTTGGGAATGACTTACTGTTATTGTGTGCATTTAGGGCAGCCTGAAGATTCAAAAACAGAGATAAAAGTTCTATTATCCAAAGGGGCCCTGTGCCCACAGCAATGTTTATGAAAATAATTTTGTTCCCTTGAAGTTTGACTTTGTTTTATTAAACAGTAAAGCATTTTAAAAGGTGCATGGAAAGGAAACACATGTGCTTGCTGGAGCCACCTCAGCTGGATGAGGGTTAACTTCTTCCATCTCTCTGTTGCCTTCTGAGTAGATCCATGGTCCTGAAAATGAAGAGGTGAGATTTAAACAATGCAGCTGTTTTCTTGATTCCTTCATTTGGAGGGGAAAAAACAAAAAGAGAGAGAGAAAGAGAGAGAGAGAAAAAGAAATAGTCTGTTCATAGCTCCTTAAATCAGCAGGAAAAAAAATCCATGTCTTATTTAGCAAAAGAGAGAGCATAGCACACTCCATGACTCCAAATTCCTTTGTTATTGGCTGTAAAAGTCTTGTACTCTACAGTCATAATTGTTACTTTTTTTACTTTTAAGAACAGACTCTTCATTTTAGGACATTCTGGATTCCAAAAGCTCTTCTTGCCTTTTAAACATGAAGCTCCTCAGGCCAAATATGTCTTTACTTATGTGTCTGGTATCTGAACATTTTCTGGTACAACAGAGCCCTGATCTCTGCAAGAATTCTGAATTTCTCTTCTCTTGAAGTTGATGGTAATTTTTTCCTGATGTTTCACTGGAGTGATTCCATTGGTTGCTACATAAACATGGAGAATTCCTAAGGCTTTAATGGATATTCTTCCTGCCTTCTGAAGGTTATTCAGAGCAGGTGAAAATATCAATATCTGCCCACCTGGAGTACTGGGTCCTGTCGAGCTCCCCAGCTTTGGAGGGCTGAGGCATACAGGAATGTTTACAGAAGTGCAGAAATAACATCCTTGCCATTATTCTTTAAATTAATGGTTGGTCAATGCTGATCCTGACTTCTGACTGCTGCACTTTCAGAGGTAGAGCAAAGAAGGCGAAATAAAAATTCTGTGCATTTAGGGTAGAAAACAGTATGGATGGCTAGAAAATACTAAAGCCTGCTAAAAAGAGGATGGTGATACAGCAGATCTGCCCAGCCTTGAGAAGGGAAAGCTCAGGAAAAAACCCATGAATTTATACCACACATGTTGCTCAGTTAAAAAATTGCAACTTTTTTTCTCTAGATTCTGTGCAAGGTATAAAACTTTTGTAAAATACAAAATTAACTTAGAAAAGGATATTTTGACTTCTATTTTCTGATCCTTTGGAATGGTCACAAAAGATACCTTCTATTTTTTCTCCTGCCATGAAAACTTGATTCTTAAAGTAGCTAGCTAGAAGATGAATGATCCAAATTATAACATGGCACCTGGATATGGGTCTTTTTATAAAAACAATTGATAATATCAGATTTACAATGACTCAAAATTATATCAGAGCACATCACTGGTGAAACCCTTCTTTCCATATTTGGTAAGGATGGCTTGTGATAAACCTTGCACTTTTCACCCTTTTTCAAGTAATACAAATTCCTAATTAGATTTTTCATTGATGGTGTTCTGTCCTCCTCTCTGACTCCCTTGTCAGGCTTCAGCAAACACTGTTTTCTTGGGGATAGGAATTCCCAATATCCAGTGATCTTTAATTACTTCAAAACATTGCCAGACACTTCTTTTGTGATATGCAAACCTTTCAGCTGGAGCCAAACCCCCGTGAATGTCTTCATCACGTGAATATGGTGACAGTTTTATGTCGTTTCAGTGGTGAGTAAACAAAAAAACAAAAAAAAACAAAAAAAAAAAAACAAAAAAACAAAAACAAAGAAAAAAAACAAACAAACAAAAAAAAAAAGACAAAAAAGCCACCACAAAGGGCCAGGGTGGCCTCTAAACAAGGCAGCTGATAGCAAAGGGTCTGCCTGAGCCCCTGGCCCAGGGCTCCTGGAGAGCCCCTCCCACAGCAGCAGAGGTAGGAGAACAATCCAGCCCAACTGGCTCCTCCACCCGCCCCTATTTTCCAAGCCTTGATTAGATTCTGCAATTACAGATCAATTGATAATTTCATAAAACCGAGTGAGTGGCTGTCAGCACTGCAATCAGCCCAGGATGATGTGTCGGCATTGACCTTCAATCCCCTGCCCAGGAGTGTGTGTCAGAGATAAAATGCCTGCTTGGAATGCCTCTCCCTCCCACTCTCCCCAGGCTGTTGCTCTTTATGGACTGAGTAAGCTTTTGTTTAATTGGTTACAGCAATGGGAGAAATAAATAATATCAATACTGAGCCTGCCTCCAGTGGCTCCTGGGTGGCTGCAGAGAGGAGGCTTTGCCTGACAGGTGGCCCTCAGGAAAAGTTTGCAGGGCTGCTCCAAGGAAAAAAAAACCAAGAAAAACAAAACAACACACGCAGAGTTTTAGCTCCTCAACAGAGGAAGTTATTTTTCCTGTGCCTTAGTAATGAGAGTGAAATAAGAATAATGGAAAATAATTTTTCTGTAACATTTCAACCCATGCTCTGGAGCTCTTCCCTTCTCCAGTGCCTCAGTGCACACTATGACACAGTATAGACACAAAGCTGCTTCCCTTTTCTGTCCTTCCTCTTTTTCCAACCCATCCCACCGAACATCCATCCTTGACCCATCCCACTGAACATCCATCCTTGAACTGAGTATCCACAACAGCCAAGACATGGGAAGTGAGGCAGAGAATTGCCAACAGCCACTCAGAAAAGCCATGCTGAAGCCTCTTGAAAGCACCAGTGTATTTCTTATCTGCTTCTTACGTTCACCGTTTCATCCCAAATAAATGCAGTGATTCCTCTTCACTCATGTTCCTATGTGAGCATCCCCAATCCTTTTTCCTGCAAGCACTCAGTTATTCTCAGAGCTCGGTGAAGAATTTATAAGCCATATATAAACTCTTTTTGCTGCTGCCAGAGTATTCCATGAATAGATTTTAATTTTCTGAAGCATTTTTGCTTTGCAAATCCATCAGGATCACAATCCAGACTCCCATCCTAACAGATGCTCGGGAATGCTCACGGGCTGATCAATACCAGGCAGGATTGGCCACTTAAACCATAAGGTCCTGCTGAACCTGTCTCCATATTAGATGATGGCTCACAAACACTTGCAATAAGAGGCTCATAAAAAGCAAATGCAAGTTTTCATGCAACATTGTATCCAGCAAAACAGGACCATTCGGCCTCACACAGCCTGGAAGAGAACACAATGAGCGCTGGCTCCCTAAAAATTCCAGCTGAAGCTCCCAGGATCCTTGTGTTGAACAAGCATTCCACAGTTGTGCCTCTGATCATTAATAAAAATATAAACCCTTGTGACTTTGGGATAAACACGGCATGAAGTGTGAAACCAACCCATGTTGTACATCATTTGGAATGACCAGTCACATGCAGAGTCTAAATAATTATCAAAATAATTAATAACCTGCCAAATAATTAGCACACATAATTAGGTATGGATGAAAATGAAAGCCTAAGTACATGTGCTCCTGGAGTTTGGGTCATTGTGAGTGAGCTCAGAATGTCAGCAAAGCTTTCAGCCATCATTGCATAACCTGGCTGGGTGACTTTGGGAAAACTGTAGGAATGGTGCAGTGTGGGTCTTGATAGTATTCAGATAAAGTCCTCTCTCTCTCTCACTTCTACGCTCCCCTGTTGATTAATACAACCTCCTCTAACTTCTTTTTATGGCACCTCTGTCTTCAAGAAGCTTCGTGGAAGAGGCAGGATTTACTTTTCTTTAAACTCAGCTCCAGTAACCATTGGTGGGCAGCCAGGACCACATGGACGGAGAATGTTCCCCGCAGTTTCCATCATTATATTCCCCCTCACACCTCCAAAATCACATCTCAGGCCTGGCTTTCCCTCCCTGAGTTGTTTTTCTCCAGATGCATCATAGTTCAGGCTACTTTTATACCTTATTGCTCCTGTGGCACAAAACAGAGGGAGTTTTTGCAGGAAGGAACATACTCCTGGAAGAAAACTTTCCAAACCTAGAATCACACAATGGTTTGGGTTGGAAGGGACCTTAAATCACACCTCACTCCACCCTCTCGTGGGCAGGGACACCTCACACTATCCCAGGTGCTCCCAGCCCCTTCCAACCTGGCCTTGGACATTTCCAGGGATAAAAGTGTTCAATTTTTGACTTCCTTCCACTTCTGAGAGAGCTGCACAAGGAAACACTGATTCACCAAAGCCAGAGGAATCTGCTCATCTCCATGGCCATGACCAGCAGCATTAGTTATGCAGCCTAATGCCATGAGAATCCAGAGGTCTTCTCCAAAAATCCATGCACAGCCACCTGGTAGGAGGATATTTGGTACAGATGCCTCACCTCAACCACCACGCTGGACAACCAGGAGCCTTGTGCAACCCCTTGGAGCATGCCAGGGAGCCACCATCCATCACTGGAGGCAGGCAGCACACAGGCTGGCCAAGTGGCACAATGAACCAAACCCCATCTCTTGGGAGAGGAGCGTTCCCTGCAGCTCCCAGCACACGCCCAGGGCTCCATCTGTGCTTGTGCTGAGCCAGACCTCCCCTGGGCGGCTGTGGGGAGGGAGACTTGGCTGCATTTCCCCCCCTCCCCGGGGCTGATGTGATATATGAGGTGCAGGTGACACTTGGGTCAGGTGAGCACCTGTTCTGCCGAGGCCTCGGGGGAGTCTTACTAACATGGGAAGAATTTATTTTAACAGCGAGAAACTGGGGGAGATTAGCACAGCACATTCTCTCCCTGGGAGCTGTAAACTGCTGGAATTCACTTCTCCTCTTTGAGATGCTGCAAAGAAGAGAGGAAAGGTCTTTACAAGGGCAGGAGGAAGGGGCTGAAAGCTGGCACCTCTGTTAGCTTGAAATTTGGATTGTGATAGTCACGAAATATCCCTGGTCTGCAAACAATGACAGCCCCATCTCTGCAGCGTGGAAGCTGGAAGGCTGAGCCCATTTGTATTTTGTCCAGAGGATTTGGGATTTTTGTTAAGACAAGGGATGGCTTCCATAAAAACACCATTTTGAAAGCAGGAACAAAAACCAGAGTCATGCACATACACATTTCCATACTCATCTGAGTACCTTTGCCTGCTGCAGGGTTCAAATAAAGGATTATTATTCTTGTCAGGTCATTGAAAAAGAGAAGCCCATTTCCCTATTTTATCTGAGCCTACAAAGTCAGAATGTACACCATTCCCTACCCAGTCAGTCAAAAACCCCCACATTTTATGGTGAAGGCCAGGAAAGGGACATACGGATCATCAGTCTGGGTTCAGAGGGAAGCTGTGGCCTGTGTTTGTCACCAGTTGATGGTGTTTTCATAGTTCATTTAAAAATTAATTGCTTGTCTTAGTTCAGTTTCCCATGAGTGGGTAGGAATTGCACAAACCCAGCCCAGGGTCAGCATCCTTACAAAAAGAGCCATATCTAAGCTTTAATCCTGGAGAGAGAAGTGTGTTGGACATCAGTTCCAGGGAGGAGAGTGAATGAAGTATTTGGTTACATCAGAAGACTGCAAAAAAATTCTGATCTCTTTGTAGAAACAGTGAAAAAGGGGAAGCAAGAAGTAAAAAAAAAAAAAAAAAAAAAATTAACAAAACCCTTTTTTCTCCACTTGTCTTTAAAATGTTGATTTTAACTATTGTTTGAAAATTATTCTCTTTTGACATTTCTTTTAATGTTGTTGTCTTACTCAAAATAGTTCCAATGGTAAAAAAAAAAAAAAAAAGTACAATACTTTTCCCTGACCCTAAATAGAAGTAATTTTTTTGTTTTGGTTACCCTTTTTTTTTTTTTTTTTCTTCTCAATTTGCTAAGAAAGCTGTTATTCACCAGCCCTGCTGGAATCGTTTCTCTTCCCGCACTCCCAGTGCTGGTACTACTGGCATCAATTCAGCAGACGAACAGAGGATTTCAGTCTTCTAAAGATGCCAATCCCACACCTTTCAGAAATGCCAACTGCACTTTCTGTGATAGCAGGGAATTACTGTGCTGGTGCAGACAGAGCCTGGAGCCCACGGACAGAGCTAGCAGCAGAATCCAGGCCGGGGAGCTCGGGCTGCTCCATGGAAATCAGTCATGGACAGCTTGTTTTTCACAAGGGCCAGCTGAACACACCCCAGCCCGCCCTGATCCCGAGATATAAGCAAGGATCACAAAAACCAGCTCTTCCTCCTCCACAAGAGGCCTCAGGATCTGGGGAAAGCACTTTGCTAAACAGGAGAGGGGGCCATCCAGAGATTACTGGGAGCTTGTAGCACCTCTTTGTACTTGGGGACAGGGAAGGTAAAATATTTCTCCCAGTGTGAGCTCTGCCAGCTGAGCTTCTGCCTGCCTGGCCAAGAGTGTTCTGTTCAAAGGAGCAGCAGCCCCACCTCACCTGTGGCTGCTGCTCCTTCAGCAGTGCCCCTCTCTTGGAAATGCTTGGCTCCCACTATGAAAAATAAATCATTTCCAGTGACAGGCTCCTCCAGGAAGAGCCACTGTGGACAGAGGAAAGATGAATTTCTGTCACTGGGATTTCCTCTAGTTCTCCTGTGGTCCTGAAAGAAAAAAAACAAAAACCCTACACCCCCCTCGCAAAGAGGGTCTCGAGGCCAGAGAATGCCCCCACACTCCCATTCACTGCCCCAGCCCACTGAGGCAGGGCAGGGCTGGTCGTGGTAATTAAAAGGTAGCAAAGCTCCTCGTCTGCATGAATAGGGGACAAGTCAATACAGTTCAATCTGCAGCTGAGTTGACTGCAATCAATTCCTCTCTCTGCCCGTCCAAGGCTGCAGATGTAAAGTGCACACAATCTGATCAATGGTGACCTTGAGAGCAATGAAGAGACAAAGCCACGCTGCAAACAGGGGGAGTGGTGGAGAGGAGCCTTCAGAGCAGGCAGGAGTGGGAAGGAAAGCTGAGCCTAACCTTCTAGAGCTAGGCAAAGGCGCAGCCTGGAGAGCTGCAGAGAGCCTGTGGCACGTGTGGCCTTGCGCCCTCTGTCATCAGCTCACCCCCCTGATCAGCTGCACCTCCGTGAGGAGGGGGATTAGTCAAGGAGTAGGATGGCTCATACCCAAAAGATTTTTGGAGTGATACTGATGAGATATCACTATTCCTTATCAACCTCCTCCACCCTGCAGGTCAGGAGGAGGCAATCAGAGAATCATAGAATGGACTGGCTTGAAAGGGACCTAAACGACCACTGAACTCCAACCTCCCATTAAGGCTGTTAGTGAAAGGCTTCTCCCTGCCCATAGCAGCTGGATGATCTTTGCAGTCCTCAAAGGTACAGAGTACCAAGCATCCAAGGCACCCCAGCACCTCCACCTGGCCCTAGGATATCTGTCCACCACAGGTAACTCCTGCAAAGTTGTCTGAAGACATAAACCAAGTTTGTGTCTTACACTTTCCCCTTCTGACCAGCTTCAACCCAATCACCAGTAATGAATTAATAATTAATCAATCATTCCCTGATTTCATTTTCAGCCTGCAAGATGGAAAAAAAAAAAAAAAATCTTAAAATAATGCTCTGCAATGGGTTGTGTCTGTCTCTGGCAAATGCAATTTAACTGCCTTAATGAAATGCTAATTGGTAGAAAATATATATAAAAACCATCCTGAATACTCCTCTAATTGAATTCCCCTTTTCCAGATCTACAAAGCAAAACACTCAGTGCAGAAAGAACAGTAAACAGACTCAAAGGCTGTCCTTTCTGAGACGGGGTGAAATCACAAAGAGCTGCACAAGGGTTCATTTGGAATAGCACCATTGTTGCTCCTAATTGTGTGTGTGTGTGTGGTGTGTGCGTGTGGCAGAGCTAAAGAAAAAATGATGTTTATAAAGAGCTGCTCCTTTGCCTGATGGACTGGAGGCGCTGATCCGACAATTAAAGCATCATCTCAGTAATAGCCATAAATAAACAGCAGCATTAGAACAGCCAGGCAATAAAGATGGTATTAAAAGGAGAACAAAATGAGAGACAGCACCAAATGGGAAGGGGTGAAGTGGAAGTCACATTGATCCGCTCTGTCTCGCTGAGGAGGAGGAAACAATAAAATAAATGAGCATTGGGGACCCCCAGTGCTCCCCAAAGCTGCTGCAAAGGAAGAGCAGCACAGGCTTCTAGCAAGGGGTGGCAGGTGTGACTTTTAGTCAGAAAGAGTGAAAAAGAGCATTAGTGGATGCAGTCAGGGCTGTTTAGAAAATTTGCATGGAAGGTTATGCAGGAAAGCATTAGTTTATCAAAATCCCAGCTTCTTGCAGGCTGGGTCAGCTCTGACCCTTCTCCTACAATTCACAAGTTTTGAATTGTCATGAGTAGGACACTATCAAGGTGCCAAGTTCCCAATTTTGAGTTGCAATGACTTTTCATATGGAAATTGTAAATCACTGCACTATTATAGCTTAAGGGAGGAAAAAATCCTCAACTCAAATCACTCAATTTCTAACACAAAATGCCAACTGACCTGACGAAGATACCAGCCACTCCCCACAAATTACTGCCTTCGCACTCTGAAGTTACAAGTTTTTCCTCCTCTTTTGAGAGGAAAAAGGTGCTGACACTCTGAAAACTGCCTCCCCTGACCTGGGGCTGTGTCCTCTCTAGAACAGACACCCTTGACTTTGCCATTGGCAGAGCACCACCTGACTCTTCAGTGCAGCCTCAGGTTCCTTGAGCAGGACACCAGCAGTGCTGGCAGCCCCAGTCCAGTGGCCCACACAAGCAACAGATTTCCTGTGCTCTCTCAGTATTACTGCCTTTAAACCCTCCTAGAGACTTTAAATGCCTCTGCAAATAGCCCATCCAGCTGAGTACAATTACCTTAATTAAAACCCCACCTCATCCTTCTGACTGGAAAGGTTCATGTGTTTGCCTTAATGATTTCCTTAGCAGCAGGCTCAGAAAGTCCTTGGGCTCCTCTGGCAGGGAGCTGGGACATGAATGCTCAAGCTGGGGGAGGTAAGAGAGGTGCCTCTCCCCTTGGGTGGGGTGAGTTTTGGGGTGAGATTTCCAGGGAATGGATGGCTGACAGAAGTCTCTGTTCTCCTCTAAGCACTGATAATTTCTGGCTGCTTCTTTTCTCCATGAGATGGGAGCCTTCCAAACCTCCAAAGTCTGGACTTGGCTGTGTCCTGATGCCATGCCAAGGAAAGGGGATGGCACGGTTATCTGTGCCTGGATGAGGACAGATTGGAAGACAGCAATGGCCATAAGGCAGCAGGAAATGCCTTTGCTGCTGGTCTAGAGCAGCCAGGGATGTTTTTTCACCTCTGGTCTATAAACAGCAATTCAGTTTTGTCTCTGCTTCCCAAGGAGCCCTTATGGCTCACAGAAAGCAGAGAACAACCACTTTCTGATATGCATCCTACTTACCTTCTGTCCTTTTCCCAGGCATGTCTATGCAAAGTTAACCTCCCTCTTTCTGTTGGGGCTTAGGATTCCTCCTTTTGTGTCTTTCTCTCAGGGAGTTTTGTCCCATATGTGTGGCTAGGAGAATCTAACCATCGGCTGCTTAGGAGAGACAGAAGTGGCCAAGCTCAGGGAAGGAGAGCGCTTGGCTGCACTGCTCTTACCTGAATGTTTCTCCCAGAGGGGCAGAGACACCCAAGAATTGGGCTGGGGAAAAAAAAAAGGAGCTGCTAGCTCCTTCTTGCTCCTTCAGCATTGGTAGGGGAAGGGGGCTGCAGTCTCTGTCCAAAGAATTCACCACCACTGTGGGGTTCTGTCTTCTGCCACGTTCTACTGTGAGTGCAGCTCTGGTGCTAACACTGGGATCTTGTTATCACCCTCCCTCACCAAAGGACTTTAACCATCTGCTGGGCTGTCTCAGGGGAACCCCAGGATCCTTGAGAGAGGAAGGTATGTTCTCTCCAGTCTCTTGAGATCCAGAAACAGGTCTGATAACACTTGTCCAGTGCAGGCTAATGGGACTCCCGGGCAGCAGGTTGTTCTAAAAAGGCCATTCCTGCTCGTCGCTCCCTAATCCTTGTTCTGCTGTTGGAGAAAATGCAATTGTCAAGCAGGAAGAGTTCCTCACATTTTGGCTGTTAGAATGAGGCAGCAGCAAAGCCTTGGCTTGAGTGGATCTGGGAGATGGAATCCTGGCTGCCTCTTCCTCTTCACTGGGTGTGCAGACACCAGCACTGCTCCTATTTCCTTGCTGCCATGAAAATTGCCTTATTGAATTTTTAAATAAACTCTGCTGGTCGGAATATCTGAAGAGCCTTTGCACAGACCCTGACGGGACTCTTTTTTTAAATTAAAAAACTTGGCCTCAGGCAAAATGGAAATGTCTTCAGATTTGCAATCAGTGCTCATGTAACATATCTGAAATGCAGTTTATAAGCTGATGATTTGATGGGATTTGTTTCTGGGGGGAGGTAATGGGTGGATTTGAGGAACCTGGAGCCCAGGACACCACAACACAAATTGCTACTAATGACCATACCAAGGCAAAAGGGGAGAATGGGAAAGAACAAGAAATGGACAGTCTAGCTGTGATTGCTGAGTTGCACATGGGAGTCACATTGTCCTCTCCTGCCATCCTCCTCCCTGTCTTTGTGTTTAACCCACTGTGATATCCTGTTTGCTCCAAGTGGAAAACATCTATGAGTCCCAAGAACATCCATCACTCATAAAGATGGGAAATTAATAATAAATACCTGCTAAATGCTGAATGGAAACTGTCACAGAGAGCCTGTTGAGAAGAAAAAGGTTTGAACTTTGTCCTGAGGCTGCTTTCCCCAGTCACTGATCTGGATCATTTCATTAGCTGAGGTCAAAGGGAAATCTTTCTGGAGGGAGGCCTGGGGAAAGGGGAAAAGCAGTATCAAAAATACCTTCCTCTCTCAAGGTTACAACTGCAATGGCCTTAGCTAGGGATTAAATAGATGATCAAGTCCCTAATTACACCTCAGTTAGATAGTAAAGAACACCAGAGGAAGGAGTGAAAAAGGGAAGACAGGACTGCTGTTGGAAAGGAGGGGGCAGAGCAGCCCTGGGAGATGCAGAGAAGCCAGAGCTGTGTGGAGAAGCAGATGATGGGGGTGATTTCCCTGGCCTCATCCACAGCATGCAAAGACAAGTGGTGCAGAGATTCATCAGTCATGGCTCATGCCAGGCTTACACAGGCTGGGAAAGCCACACATTACCCTGCAGAGCTGGGCTGGAATCAGCTGCTTCGGGGATATCTGCTCTGGGATGGAGCCCTTTGGCTGCAGCTCTTCCTCCTCTGCACCTCCACACATCGGTCTCCTTGTCCTGGGGTATCTCTCCAAGAACAAGCATGAGAGGAACATTCACCACACACACAGACCACAGAGGACCCAAATCCTGCAGCACTTGGGGGTCACAGCGTGCTACCAACACTGTGCTGTCCTCACAGCCTGTGATTCACACCCTGAGGCATCCTGCAGCCAGGTACCTCATTATGGCTGACCCAGGGCTAGCACTGATCCCTCCCAGCCCAGATGAGTTCAGTGCCTTCTTTCCATGTCCCACCATGTTGTGATGACTGCAGACATCCCTTTGCAACACATGGCAGCATCCAGCAGGATCTGTGCTAGGAACCATGCCGAGGGGGTGCACCCCACCTGAAAGCAGCAGCAGCAGTGTGTGGGGCTTGGCTGGCATGGAGCTCCTCTTCCTCACAGCAGCCCTCACAGTGCTGGGATGTGCATTGGGAAGTGGGAAGGTGCTGGTAACACGCGGGTGCGTTGGTTCTGCTGAGCACCAAAGCAGCAGCAGGCTGGGGACAGGCAAGATTTTGGGAGGGATCACAGCCAAGAGAGCTGACCCAAACTGACCAAATGGATAGTCCATATTATATGATGTCTGCTCAGCAATGAAAGCATTTTCTATGATATTTGTCTTCCAGAGAATCCTCTGCATGTACTGAACCCCTACTTCCTGCTGATGGAAAGTTAATAATAATTTTTTCTCTTCCTTTGCTGCTGCTCAGGGACATTTGCTTTTGTTTAATTCAACTGCCTTTACCCTGACATGACTTTTTCCATCTTATTCTCCCCATTTCTCCACCCTGCTGAGAAGAGGAGTGGTAGAGAGGCTTGGTGGGCACCTGTTGTCCAGCCAAGGTCAGCTCCCCTCAGAGAAGCAGAAGCAAACCAAGCAGGTTAATGTGTCTTTTGGAGGTTGCAGAGCCTTCATGTATGTCTCCAAAGGTTTGCAGCCTCAAGGCGAAATCATTTCTTCACAGCTGAGTTTTGCCTAAGGCTGATGCTTTGTCTCTGAGCTGAAGCAGAAGGAGGAACAGGCTCCTGGGCTGATTGTGCAATGCTGAGGGGGTCAAAAGGATAGAAGTGCTGGGATACTAGGGCTGAGCCGTGGGGCAGGGACAGGAATGTGCTGTAGGGTTGAGAAGCTGCTCCTTGCTCTGGGAAAGGGGGCAGGTCGGTGCAGAGCCAGGCTCCACAGTCTGGGACAGGCCTGGGAAACATCAATGTTTTTCTCTGTCTCTCCCCCAAAATGGTAAATGATGCTTATCCATCATTATTATGTCACTCGGCATGGGGATGGCCCAAAGGCTCTGCAGAGGTCAGTGGGCTGATCCATATAAAGGCACCCAAAGATGAGCTCACTTCTTTCACATGAAAAAGGAGTGGGAGAAATCTTTAAATCTCTGCAGTCAGAAACAGTTTGGTTTCTCGATAGCTTGAAACTCCAGTTTTCAGTATTCATCATTCTTGTAGATGCAACTGACTCCATCTCTCACTGCCAAGTGCTATTTCAGGGCAGTTCATTCCTCCCTAGGACATCTTCCAAGGAAATATCTTGTTTCTTGGTTGGATCCAGAAACAGGTTGTGTCTGAACAGCAACCCACTGGCAAAATCCCTTGTGGCTCATTTAAAGATACTGCAAGTCAAGAAATCCCTTCATTATTATAGAAATTACCTTAAACTATCCATGTCAATCACAACTGGACAAGATCCTATGACCCTGTGTTTACAGAACCATCCTGAAGTTCAATCCTATGGAATGCTGAGTGTGAGACTCATCTCTGACTTCCACGAGAAGTGAGGGCACCCAGCACCAGCCTGGATAGGATTTTTCCGGAGGGAGGAAGAGAGCAAAGGTAAATAGGTGTAAGAGAGAGAGGGACAGAGGGAATAAAAGGGAGAACAACTATTGGAGAGCTTCATCATCTCCCTGTCTAGAAGATATTTCTCCATTGACTCTATTTAAAGTCAGCCTCAGGCTTGTGGGCTTGGAGAGCTTTTAGCAGATGAAAGAACTCACTCATCAGGCAGAGGTTTTTTGATTTTTTTTTTTTCTCTCCCCAGCTCTCCTGGGTCTGTTTTAAAGCCATTTCAGTGATTGTTGAAAACTGTCAGATGCCTTTGACAGATCAGTACTTTACCGTGGAATCCGCATGGCCTGTTAGCCAATCAAAATGCAAATTTGGGATACATTTAAAACACAAGCCCCCAATTTGTCTTCCAAACGCTGCTGGAAAGTCATGAAAGCAATTTAGCTGTCCCTGGGACTGCACCTTCTCCTCGGCTGGGGCAGGATCACAATCCAGATGGGAATGTGTGTGCGTGCCAGAGTGTGCGCGAATGCTGCGGGCGGCGTTCCCAGCCTGGGAGCATCAATCTTCCCCTCGGACTGAGTGAGATTTATGGCTCAGCCACGGGGCTCCCGGCACCTCCCAGCACACACAAGCTCAGGGATGAGGTTTGGGAAGAGGGATGGACACCCAGGCTCTCTTGCCCTGAGTTTCTTCCCTTTCTTTTCCAGGTGGCAGCGCGGTGACAGTGCTCGCCCTGGGCAATAGTGAGAGCTGTTGAATGGAGGCTGAGTCAACAGGAACATGCTTCCCTTTCAACAAACAAACAAACACTGTTATTCCCCCTCCTTGCTCTTCCCACTAGGAGCTTTCTGCTAAGGGAAGTGATGCCTTAAGATATTAGCTTTTATATTTGTCATATATCTGTAATCTTGTAATTCTTTAGTGTGTAACTCTAAACTCTGTACACAGTGTGAGCTGCTGCTTTCCCATTTTGGTCAGACACAACGATTCCTCTCCAGGCCTGGGTATCAAGGACACCTCACTGCTTCAGTCCCCAATGTACATTTACAAATGTAAACAAAAGTGAGTTGGGGGCAGTGACCTGGGGCTAAAAGACTTCATTACCTGAAGCTGTAATTGGAAGATCAACCCCCAATGTGCAAATGGACCAAACTTATCAAAGTGTGAAACCCGGGACCCCTTGTCCATTTTGAGTGTAGCCCCTGGGGGGCTGAAATGTACCTGAGGTCGCTTCAGTAAATAGATCTTATTTTTATTCCCTTAATTATGTCAGGCCTCTGTTTTTAGGCAGTCCCAAAAAGGCATCAGGAATGGGTGGAGCAGCATCACAAGAGAAGAGCATCTTTGATTCACCTCCTGATTAGGCACAACTGGCATCGTGGTGACACCAGCTCTTCCTTCACCACCAGCTATTCCTGTCCCTCAGTCGTAACCCTTATCCTGTTCCCAGCATTATCCATCCATTCCAGTCTGAGAACCCAGTCTGAGACAGCTGAACTAGTTTTCTTTATTTTTTTACCAGAAAACTGTTATCTCTGCTCTTTTTAAACTGTCTGAGAGTAAAAGTCTACTTTGTCTTAAAATAATTTATTTCCCCGGAAAATACCCATTTCCCCCATAATAATCCTCCAGTTCTCATTTAAAGCCACCTTGCAAAGGTGAGGGGTTTTGTTTTTAATGAGAACTAGAACTGCTGTACACAAGACAAAAAGCCTGTCCAGCTAATTCTTTAGCTGGAAATGTCATTGTTTCATGCAGACTCATGCATAAAAATTAACCCCTACACTTTTTAAATGGGTCTGGGGGAAAAAGGCTCAGTTGCCTGCTATCTACCTGTGGAGTTATTTATATCAGTTGAACTGAGCCCACTGCCATCCCATTATGAAGTATTTTTTACCCCCAGAGGCCCAGACCTGGGAATCTGCACATTCTGCCCCACAGGATATTTTCTGGAATTACTCAAAGCTGGAAACAATCTTCCAGTGAAATGAATTTGTGCCAAAGAAAATTCTTTCCCACTTCTCAGATTTGCTTAATAAAAAGGGTAAACCTTTACTGTAAGATTATTTGGAGTGATTTTTAAATGGTCCAGCTCTGCAAATGGCTGGGTTTATGTATGTTCCCCTCGTTCCATTAGGGTCTGGATTCCCCCTTTGCCTGCAGTCTGCCTCGTCTGGCTCGCTGAAGCAGCCAGATGGTGTAATTTGCAGGTACCTCCACAGCACTTACTTGTCTGACATGCCTGAACTGATTGAAACATGCACAGAAACCTTTGAAACCTCACTGAAGTGGTCTGGATAACACCCTGGAATGTGATAGATCTGGGAGACAGAGCAGGTACGTTCACTCCTGGAGACTGCACAGCACAGAGCTCCAGGGGAAGGCGTTTGTGCCTGCACAGGTGGGCAGGGGATGACACTGAGGTTCTGAGGGTGCTGTGGATCTTTACAGGACCACTTAGCAGTAAATAATTATGGTCTGGTTGCTCATGTAGTGTCTCTCCGTGTGTGTATATGTAGGTGTGTGTGTAGGTGTGTGTACTAGTGAGTACAAGATTCTATTATTCTGTGGTTGTGTACATGACTCCCCCTTTCTTGTGTGTCTCCATGCTCTGTGTGTGTGGTTGATGTTCATAGATTTCACAAAATCATAGAATCAGAGAATGGGATAGATTGGGAGGGACCTTCAAGACCATCCATTCCACCCCTGCCCCAACCCTAACCCCTCCCCTGTCCCAGGCTGCTCCCAGCCCCATCCAGCCTGGCCTCGGGCACTGCCAGGGATCCAGGGGCAGCCACAGCTGCTCTGGGCACCCTGGGCAAAGGCCTCACCACTCTCACAGGGAAGAATTTTCCCTGAAGACCAAACCTATATCTCTCNTTTTTTTTTTTTTTTCTCTTCTCAGGCCTCTCTTTCTTCAGGAGTGCATTGTGAGATGCCAGACAGCTCTGGTAAAGGGGTCAGTGAGCTGGCCAGCTGGGAGCAGCGGGTGGGGAGACTCCTGGGAAGAGCTGCAGCAGAATCTGGGAGTGGAACTTGCTGGGGACAGTTATGAAGAGCAGGGTGTAGAGAACTGCTCTAAAACACCTCCTAATCCAAGGACAGTCGGCCCTCAATATCTGCACCAGTACTTTCCAGGGGAAGACATCTGCTGCCACTGAATAAAACCTCACCTGGAAATATGTCCATGAGCAACAATATCTTTGGAGTCAGGGATTTGAGAGAATAAACAAACACCTGCCAGGAACGGTATTGAATCAAACACTGATTTAAATTTGACAAGAAGAAGAAGAAAAAAATAAGGGGAAGGGGGGGGGGCATTTTTGGATGGACTAAAAGAAAAGATCAAAACACAACGTCTTCTTGCACTTCAGCTGGGGGCAAGAGGAG
The DNA here is from genome assembly GCA_013396955.1 of Regulus satrapa. Taxonomy (NCBI): domain Eukaryota; kingdom Metazoa; phylum Chordata; class Aves; order Passeriformes; family Regulidae; genus Regulus; species Regulus satrapa. Next base: position 970,083 of record VWZN01018866.1, on the reverse strand, counting down.
ATAAGGAAGGGGCCATGAGGTGGGGAAAGAGAAGTCTGGCTCATGCACTGAGCTCTGTTGTTGTACTGGCAACACCCTGTCAGCACTTTGCAAGAAGGAGCTCCATCTTTCTTTCTTACATGGCTTGACAGCTTTTCAGAAGAGATTTATATAGGGACAGATCGGAATATCTGTCATAACAAACCACCATGGTCAAGAGAAATGAGGCACTGTGAGCTGGGACCTCACACTTCTTAGGACACAGGAGATGCTGTCCAGGGGAGGGGACAACGGTGGGTGCTGCTCCACACCCCAGAGTGGAGGGTCCCTGGGCTACACCAGCAGCAGGAATGTGCTCTGGGATTTATCTGGCTCTGTACAGGTATGTGGAGCTCCCAGGTCTGTGTCCCTGCAGGTGGAGAGCCTCCCCTTGTGATCAAAGCACAGAACCTGTCACTTCCAGGGTTCAATTCATCTCTTTCTAAGGCAGACATCTAAAACAAGTCAGATGAATGGTGCTGTGGAATTGGTTGTTTCTCTTTCCCAGCTCCAGTGGGAGTTTAGGCAGCTGGCTGGGCTGAGGAGAGCTGTGTTTGAGTTGCTAAAAGTAAGAAGAAACTAATCACAGAACCACAGAATCACACAATGGCTTGGGTTGGAAAGGACCTTAAAGATCATCTCATTCCACCCCCTCCACCATGGGCTGGGACACCTTCCACTGGACCAGATTGCTCAAATCCCATCCTCACGGTGCACCCAGGGCATCCCACGGTGCCCTCATCCCCATGAGCTCATTCCTGCCTCCATCCCCAGAGAACGCCTGGGCTGGGGCAGGCAGGGCAGGAGTGCCCCGGGAGCAGCAGGCACGCATCTCCTGGGAACGAGAGGGCTCTGCAAGGAGCAGGGACGCAGCCAAGTATGAAGAGCTTTAGACAGGCTCAGAGCAGCCAAACTTAGCGGTTTGTTTTTTATTATTATTATTATTATTATTTTTTGCCAGGAGGTTAAAAAGGAAAAGCCAGGGAAGAGATGGCCGTTTGTGCTGGGCAGTGCCCCTGCTGGCTCGGCCCGAGGCGCTCTGCAGTGACAAAGCCACGGGAGCATTTCACAAGGACAAAGGTTACTGGCTGCCGAACAGCAGAGTATTAATGTGGCAGTGACAGCTACCCATGGCAGAGCACGGGCCCGTGGAAATCTTTCCAAGGCCATTAGCACGGAGTGGAAGCCAGCCTCAGACGTTGGACAGGGATTTGCAGGTCCTGGGTGAATGGCTGGCAGCTCGCAGCGCTGTGCCACTGGTCCTGCTGGAGCACCTCCCCTGGAACTGGGAGAAAAAAGAGGGAAGGAAAAGCAGGCTGCAGCTCAGAGCCCTGCTCTGTCAGCGCAGCTCCTCCAGACCCTAGCTGCGGTGTAAATTGAGATTCCACATGGATGCTGCTGCCTGCTTTCACTGCTCATTGGGTGCAATTTGCTTGTCTCATCCGATTTACGCCATGCACTCAGGTCTGGAGCATAAATATCCCAGCTCATATAACTGTGGGAACATCTTCTGTCTCGCCTCTCTCACACTGGCTCAGATTCATCAGATTCAGAGGAAGTGATTTTAATTTCAGTGATCTTCTCTTTCTCACCCAAAGCCCCACTGATTTCTCTGCCGAGGTCTCCAAATCACACAAGTGGAGTTTTCCATTGGATTTCATATTATCTTCTGATCTGAAAGGTTTAAGTGTGAATTAAGTGATACCTTGGCTTTGAGCACAGCCCCCCTTCCTAGGGGTGAATTTCAGCCTAAATGAACAGTGCGTGTGTGCATTAGGAATGCACTCCCCAAGCAGGAATAAATGCTCTCAGGGAGATCCTTAACTTACAATCTTCCAAGCAACAGGTTGCTTTACTAGGATTAACAACCTGGAGGAAAAGGATTACTATAATTGCTACTCCTAACCAGAGCTGTGGAAAATAATCACAATGAAGTTAAATAAAACATTTTAAAACTGTTAGGGATTTGGGGTGGGGGTTTTTTTGTTTGTTTTCTTTTTTTTTTTTTTTTTAAATCTTTTAAATATATTTATTTTGTAAATTTTGCAGGAAGTTCCCTGATGTCAAACAGGATGTGCAAACATTCATCTTCTTCTCCTCCTTCTTTTTCAGAAAGGTTCTTAAGCTCAAACCAAACAACAGGATAATTTTAGGGAGCAACACCCCAACTTATGTTCCTCCAGCTCTGTTTCATGCTTCATTTCATAAGAATAAAAGAAGTTTGGTCAGATGAAAGGAAAAGTCCACCTAATCCAGAATTAGAAGTTCAATAGTGGCCAAAAATTGCCACTGGGAAAGGTTGTGCTAACAGGGAGAGCACGTGGCAATATTTCACTCCCAGTCTTTCTCAGCCTCCAGTGCTCAGCAGCTCAGGGACTGCCAGAGTCAGAGGTGTTATCTTCCAGTTTAATGCCCTTGATGGATTTTTTTTTCCTTCCATGAAGTATCTAACAGCTTCACAAAATGCATGGTTAAGCTGTAAAACTCTACTTTTTTTGTGAATGCCAGAAGTTTACATGGGTTCAAAAAGCGAAGTGTGAAAATACATTACATTTCTACCTTCTGGATGTGCTATCAAGCAAACACACCTTGACAGGGAAATCTCTTCCCAGGGGACATCATGACTTTGATATGTTCTTTTTTTTTTTTTTTTTTTTTTCCCCTTCCCTTTTTAAAATCAATTTCTGGAATAAATGTGCTCCACAGCAAATCTTGCAAGGAAAGTGTTTTCCTGCAATCAGCAGCCTGGCTTGCAGCACTCCTCCAGCCCATCTGCGAGGGGGCTCTACCTGATCAGATCAGATGCACTACAAGGTGTTTGTTCTGCTGCCCAGGAGTGGAACATCAGGAGCCACTGGACTGTGACCAGTTGGATAATTCTGAACAAATACATGGAAATAAACATAATCATCCTTATTGCATTAATCGCAGTCCCGCAGGAAACCTTCACCTGGATTTTAGTGAATTCAGAGCCCATTTTCTTCATTATCTCTGATTCCCTGGTGATCCTGGGCAGCTGGAGCAGAATCCACCCTCGTGGAAGAGCCAGTGCCAAGTCAAAGCACCCCCTGAATGCCACTGGCACGACTCTGCAGCCTGTGCTCTTTGCATTTATCCTCTGCAAGGTGACGTGGTGGTGAGGTTCCGTAGGGTCTGAGGAGCCAGATACCTCCCAGCCCAACCAAAATCCCCAAAGCCCTGTTTCTTTAGCCTTTTCCACCCTACAGGTGCTTTTCTTCCCTGTCAAGGCTGCCAAGACCCTCTGCAGGCACAGAAGAACAACCCCTTCACTTATGCAGGGAGGTTTTTAACTCCCACCACACCTTCCCACTCCAGGGAACTTGTTTGAACTTTGCTTTTCCCAGTATAAAGCCAGCCCTGGGAAGTCAAACTCTCTGCCCTCAAGAAGAAGAGTGCCCACTTACACAGTGAGCACCACAGGCTCTTTTCAAAGCCTTCCCAGTGCCAGGCTGAATCTCTCTCTCTTTCCTTCCTCATTTTTGTGCATGTTTTCCAGGAATCTGAATGGCTTTTGAAGCTGAATCTGTTTAAAGTCTCTCTAGATCAAATCCCCATCTGCCTCTGTGGCATTGTCCCTCCAGCCATGCTGCTGTCCTTCCCTTCCAGCCCCACCACGTATTTCAGATATCTTCAGACCCCATAAACAACCCTTCTGCAGAAGGATCTGGAACCATTTCAGCCTGGGCTGTGCTGAGAGGAGACAGAGATGCCCCCTCAGGCAGAGTGAAAAGGGCCCAATGAACACTGTGATGACAGCACAGTAAAATTCCCTGGGCTCTAAATATTTTATCATCATAAAATAAACATAGATCTTCTCATCATGAAATATACATTAAAAAATGTTTAAACATGTTAATTATTAAACCAATATTGATTCATATTGGATGAAGCATTAACGGGTGGAGTTTGGAGGAGGAAAATTGGCAAATGTATTTAATGTCGAAAGAGCGCTTGCCACATATCAATATTCATCAGGTCTAACCACTAATAATCATAACAGTGACAGGCCAGATTTATGGCTCCTCTGCATGAAGGCAAGTCTGTGCAGAGGGACAAACTGAAATATTAAGATGGGAGGCACAAAAATTCTTTTTTTTTTTTTTTTTCACTCCAGCTCATCATTGTGATTTTATGGATAAAGTGAGGATTTGCATAAAAGAGTCTGAGCAAACTGAGAGAAGACTCTTGTGAGTTTATTTGAGAGCAGGTTATCAGAAGGATTTAATCATCTGCTCTGATAAGGCCTGGGCTAAAGGCATCCTCCGGTGCAGGTGCCACCAGAGTGCACAAGGAGTTAATGGTTGCTCCTGTGCCCTCTCTTTGGACATTTATTCAAAGAATCTTAAATGGATTTTCTGAAAGTCAGAGAGTGGGAAATGCATCATGTGCCACCTCTAGCATTTGCAGGGTTGAAGGTGAAGCTTGAGTTGGGGAGTTTTATGGTTCAAGTCAATTATTTTGATTTGGGGTTGTAAATATTCTCCCCAGAGGAGAATGCCTTGCTCACTGTGTCTGCAGGAATTCTTTTGCAGATTTTTTTCCCCACTGGAAGCTCTAGTTTTGAAGCACTGAGATCACAGCACAGATAGAAAAGGAAGGGACTGGGAACTGACATTCCATGGATATGGGAGACCTGCCAAAAGTCTTTAATTTGGTTTAGTTTTAAATGTCTACTCCAACCGCTCCAGGAGCAGAAATCCAGATATGGATTTAGTCTGTCCAAGGGCATTCTTGGCACTTTGTCTGGGGCTGTTTTTCATTTCCTTCCCTACCTACAAATTTTCCCCCTGACTTATTTCGATGAGAACAGGTACACCAAGACTTGTATCTTCAGCACTGTATGTGAATTTAACAGCATTTTTGCAATACACTGGAACCTGAGAAAACTTCAGAATTGCAGGGTGCTCACTGTATTTAAAACATTTTCTTGTGAAGAGAGTCTCTTTTCTTGGTCTTTAAACAAAAAAGCACAGTGAGGTTCAGTGACTGTTCAAGGATTCCAGTTTAAATTCATTCAGTCTACAATTCAAAAAGGAAATTTGTTTTCCTAACAAACTCCTCTGCAAATGCAGTGTGGTACCAGAGAGTTAACAGGTGCTCTGTCTTGCATGCCAAATTAATTTAACAATTTTTATTATTTTTAATGTGTCTCTTTGCAGGACTGGTACAAGTTACAAAAGCAAACCCATAGAAATCTTCTCTCCTGAGGTGAGGGGGGTTCATACAACTACAGATGGACACAGTCATGCCAAGAAAAGTTTTAAAAATTGGTTTTCCCCTTGCTGTAATTTGGTTTTAATGTCAGGACTGGTACCTGAGGGAGTTGTGGGTGTATCCTGCAGATACAGAAGTGTGTGAGGTGCTGTACAGAAGACAAGGATGGGAGAAAAAAGACCAGATAAACTATTCTGCCAACCAAAACCAGTCCTGCAAACAGGGATCTTTAGGTCTTTCAGGTCCCCTCCTTTACCCACCAGTTCTTCCTGCTTCTGAATTCCTTTTTTCTCACTCCAGAATACATGCCAATACAGCAGCAAATGGCAACCTTTTTCTCTGGGACAAGACATTGGAACACCAAACCCTTTAACATCTGGCAGCTGTAGTTTTCTGTTGAACAACAGCTTTGCTGTCAATGCTCATCTGCTGGAGAAATGCTCCCAAGCCTATGCATGGAGATGATACACTAAATTGTCCATTTAATTTCCACTTACTGGGAGGCTCGGCATACATTAAAGAGTATTTGACTATTAAAAGCATGTTTATGGACTCTAATATTGCTATCAGCGGTATGTGACTAATACAGACTAAAGTGCATTTTGTCACAATCGGTTGATTTCGGAGTAATCTGTCACTGGCAACTGTTAATCTGGGAGGTTCTCTTCCTAATGCAGCTCCAAAAGATGTGTCTGGAGGGAACCCTGCTCAGGCCGTGTCTTGTACAACATCCTGGCACAACATCCTTGCATGAAACTCATCCTGAGTGGAGTGTAAGCCGGATCAACCTTTGAAAGTTGCACTATTGGCCAGATCACCTAACAAAACCATAACTTTTGAATGTACAAAGCAATGAGAATTTCTTTATCCACCTACTCCACCAGAGAATCCTATCCATAAACTTTTGTACTGATTGATCACTTATAATCAAATGTGATATAGACATCAACAGCCTCAAGAATATTAAGTTCTCACAAGTTTCATGAAGAAGCCAATTCTACTGGAGCTCCTAAGTAATTACACACCCAGAGATTCAAACACAGGATGCTTATGCATAGAAAGCAAGATTAATTTCCATGCAGCACAGAAGTAGCTGGCATCTTGATGGGATGTTCTCCCACTGAAAAACATCAATTTCTTAAAATCAAAATGTGCTACAGTAACAAACACTGATTTAAGTAAAATTCCAATTGAAGGCAGCCATTTAGTTTCTGTTTTACAACAGATTAAGGGCTGGACTTGTTCATATTGGGATTTTCCAAAGGATTGGGATCCCTAGGACTCAGCTTCCACTGGCTGTCCAGTTTGGTGGTGACAAATCCTTCATACGGTCTCAAAGCACTGCACGGAGTGGCAGAGTCTGTGCCAGAGCCTGGACAGCACTGAGAGTTCTGTGTGCCTGATCCTGGCTGCAATCACTGCAGAAATGAGCCCCAACGGGCACCATTCACACACCAGGCTCGCTCCTGAGCTGGGAAATAATGACTTGGGACTCACTTTGCAAATGCAGCTGCCTCCCGGGCCTAACAGCCACACATTGTGTGGGGTGCAATTAGGAGGTCATAGAAATGCTGTCACTGATGGCTTTCTGGCTGCCTCTGGAAAATGTTCCCAACACATGGCTAATAAGTAGGTTTCTTTGATACCACTTTGATAGTTAGGGACAGCAGGAGGAAAACAACCAGAAGACCAAGCTTGATGCTATTATCCTTTTTAACTTTGCTTAGCAAATGATTCTGAAGTGCTCAACACAATCACTCCCCCTTTTAAGCATAGGTTTTTCCACTCCTCTTCCTTTACTAGGGTCTAATTTTAAGGGAGCACTTTGGGATTTTAATAACAGAATTATACACTTTGCCCACAGGTCTTTAATCTCTCAATGTTTATCCCATCAGCTGCGTCTCTGGCGAGCCTTTATCCTGGGATGTTTGTCTATTAAATTAACAGTATTTCAGAAGAAGATAAGCCATTTGCAAGCAGTAAATCACAAGGCAGCAGCATCCACTTAGTTCTCTGGCTGTTGCATCACTCAGTACATTATACACTGTTCTATATACTCAGTATATCACCGAGTTCTTCATCTTCCCTGCCACCCCCGCCCTCCACCCCCACGCTGTCTGCAAACTGCACAAACCTCTGCGAGGCAGAGAATCCAAAGAGAAGGAGACAGATGAGATCCCTGCGAGCAGCAAACTGGGGAGGTTTGGAGGCTTTGGACGGCGCTGCTGGATTTTGGCTGGGTTGCCTGTGGAGGAGAGGGTAGAGCAAGAGCTCTCCACATCTGAGCATCTCCGAGCATGCCAAGAGCAGTGACTAACCCTGCCCAGCAAGGAGCAGAGTCCCAGGGAAGGCAGCAGACGGGGGCTGCCCACCCACTGCTGGAGTGAAACCACCCCAGGATGGGGGCGGCCCATCTGAGCAGTGCGTGGAGAAGTTCTGTGGCACTGCATGGCCAGAAGGAGATGGATATGTCACACAGTGATGGGGGAGAGTTAGTTGGAAGGGGGCCGAGAAAATAGAAGTCATAATTCTGTCATGCACAAAGTAGAAATGAGAGCGTGAGTCTTGAATGGTTTTGTCTGTCTTAATTCTTGGCCTTAATTGAAGGGGTCTTTTCCCAGGAAAGTGACCTGCAGGGGATGTTTGGAGATACTTTCAGAGCTCAGCACACTGTAACAGAATCATCAGCACTGAGAAATGTTCATTTTTGCTCCTTGGATTGTGCCCATCCAGCAAATGGAGCGGGTTCAGTTTCATTTAAACGCTGAGAAGTGCCAGGTCCCTGCAGAAAGCAGGCATGGTGCATCTGCAAGCAGATGGGAAACATCTCCATGTAAGCATTTATGAGATGCCTAACATAGTTTTCCTCTCACAAAAAGAACCAAACAGATGAAAATCTAAATGTTAAGGGCAGCGTGAACCAATAATTTGGGGGAAAACTCGGAACAAGTTGTACAAAGCAATCTGTTGCAATGATTTCTCTTTTATCTCCCCATTGACTCCTTGCTTCCTACCCTTCTTGCAATTACCTTTTACGCTATAACCATGCAGGTTATAACATCCTATTTTTGATAGCAAAACTCTATTTGAACCAAATCGGATTAGAAACAGCAAATTCCAGCCATATTCCACAACATAACACCCTGGGGATTTTGTCTTCCTGATCTCCTTGAATTAGAAAATTTTTAAAAAAAAAGAAAATACAAAATGAAAAATTCCTAGTTTTTTTACAGGTGCATGCCCCCTTTTCTGCATCCAGGTGCCACACCTTGACTAGTCACTCTCTTGATCTGACAGATTTTAAATCCCAAAGGCTTCAGCAAGGCCCTTGGTCCACGTTTCCCACCGGAGAGGGAAGGACATTTGGGTTCCTCTGGTTATCTCCGTGTTAAGGGAGGTGCCTGAGGTCATGGTTCCAGCTCCCTGATGGGCTGTGACACCCCAGACATAGTGGGTGACACGGACTGGGGTGCTGCCCTACCTGGAGAACAGGGTCTGAGAAGTGCTAAGAGTAGTATCATAGAATTATTTAGGTTGGAAAAGACCTCTGAGATAATAAAATCCAATTAACAGAGAGAACAGACAGATCCTTTTGCCTTGCTGGGGAGGAGGTATGAAATGCAGAGTTTATTTACATTTTTGACCCAATCTGGGGCAAAGCTGATAGCTTTCAGCATTGCCCAGAGTGATTTTGGGTTTTCAGATGCCTTCTCTGGGCTCTGGAGATTCAGCATTGTTCTCCTCACCCCAGGTCTATTCCCCACCACACGCTTTCTAAATCAGCATCTGTCACTTTGTTTGTTTGTTTGTTTGTTTGTTTGTTTGTCTCTCTTCCTCTCCTGCTTTTTGAAATTTGTCTTTGGATCACATAAATCTTCCTTATGGAAATATTTGTGAACTTGGAGTGTTTCCAAGGAATGTTTAGACTTTAATAAAGCAATTTTTCTAGGATTTTTTTTTCTATTTTTCTTTCCAGGGGGAGAAGTTTGTCATGATTTTTTTTTTTTTTAATGGCTTTCCTCCATGAATCTTGGCAGCTTAGGAGTCCCCTCCAGTAGGATGTAATTGGAAGTAGCTGCTCCCTCTGATAGCCAGGCTTTCAGAGAGTGGCCTCCAGTTCAGTAGCTGCAAATAACTGTGGGCAATTTTGCCTGTGCTTAATTGCAACAAGGTTGTTTCCTCCAATTATTAAGTCTTTCATTTTCAGGCAAAACCAGAGTTGAATGCTCGTGTGTCCTCCTCTAAAACTCCTTTATAATAAGTGTTAAGAAATGATTTTCTGTCCCTGCTGACAATTTTTCCCTCAGAAGACTGGAGGATGCTGCTGGAAACATCGGGCGATGTGGTCAGCATTTGGTTTGGTTGATTGATAAAGCACTGCCTCCCCCCAAGAGTAAAAGTAGAGCTCATTGCTTATTCCCTCTTTCTCTTGGTAAATTTAGAGATCTTTCGAGCTGGGTTAATTTTAGTTTTAGGAATTGTAATGCCACAAAGGAACACAACCAGTGTTTCAAGTCAACCCCACTGTCCAAAGGAGGCTCAGCCCTGATAATGCAGCACCCAAAGGGTGTTCTCCAGTCTGGCCTTTAAACTCTCACAATTCCACGACCTTCCTGAGCTATTTATTCCAGTACTTGATTCTCAGTACTGTCAGAGGGGCAATCTAAATATCCTCCATAAACACAAGTTTATCTTTGAGCCACTCCAAAATTAAACTGTCTCAAGTTTAGAAGAGCACGGAGGAACCTCAGATCGTCGATCTTCTGGCAGCACCAGCTGTCAGCCCACAGAAACCTTTGCAGGGATAGGAATAGCCTCGGTGCTATTCCGAAATTCTTAGAAAAAGCTTTTCCCAGGAAGCCAAGCGAGTGCTTTTGCTGCTCCACCATCTGCGCCTGCTGGAGACCCACTTGGCTCCTGGCATCCCACGGATGCACCAATAGGAGACAAAACCATTCAGAAACCAGCAGAGATCGCTCCAAAATGCAAACAAAGCAGAACAGTGAGACACTTCAGGCCACATTCCCAACTGCTGTAAATCAGCAAAACTCACGGATTTCAGCCCAGCTCTGCCAGTCTGCTCCAACTGAGGATTCTGTTCTTCATCATTAACTCCTCCAGAATTGCACAGATTTTGGAGGCTTTGAATGACTTCCTGCTTGGAGTTTACAGCTGTTCCAGCAAGGCCTTTGGTTTAGCCCTTTCATTTGTCATTAGCCTGCGTAAACAAAAAGAATGAAACAAAAAGGACTGGGGAAAAAAAAAGAAACCCAAACAGATGTACTCACTTTTCCTCCACTTCAGGCAGACTTTAGGTAAGAAGCATTGCAAAAGTGGGGTCTACTGAGACAGGTTTTCTGGTTAGGATAAAGATGTTGGTTGAGTTCTAAGCTGGAAAAATCTTGGTTCAGATTAATGAAAAAATAAAATAAAACTCTAATTTCTACTCAAGAGTCTTCTTTTTCACTAAAATAACATTTCCTTCTTCATTTCAGTATTTTCCTATCATTCTGAGGCCTCCTGGAATCAGATGCAGGTGCCCTGAAATACCAGAAACAAAGCTAATTCTTACAGCATTTCTGAAGGATAAGGGAAGAAAACAATGATGAACATTAGGAAGAAAACCTGTTCTGCTGAAATTGTCCATCCATTTTGGCAAATTATTAGGGACCAGAAGTTCAAAAAAGCCTTGTCTGCCCCACAGGAGCAGCTGAGTCCTCACCTGACCACAGCTTTTGTGCCAGCTTGATGCCAGCCTGCAAACTTCACACTGTAGTTGAGCCTGGATCACATCACACCCTTTTTGTCCTTCAGACTGATTTTCTACATTAGGGAAATGAAATAATACTCACAGAGATGGTTGGATGGTTGGATGATTGGAAGAATTTTTTAAAATACGTGTGGAAGTTAACAGGGAAATAAGTGGTCCAAATGTTTTTTGAATCTGCAAGCCATCCTGTGAACCACCAAAGACATTATTTTCATTACCACATGAAATCTTTTGTAAAGCTGACTTGACCATGCCAAGGATCACACAGCAGTTAAGAATTAAATCCCAAGACACTCAGATCAGGAAAAGAAAAACAACAAAAACCAACAACCAAAAAATCCTAAAATGCTTTTTACTGATTTTGTTTCTGGTAATAGCACAGATACAATAAAAGGTTTTCACTGGGTAGAAGCCAACCAGGATCAATCTTCTGACCAGTAGCAGCAGCCTGAGAACTTTACCCCCCAAAGCTAATGAAAAGGCATTTTTCCTGTGTTTTTGGAGAGAATACCTCGTGCTCTGCCACAGTCTCAGCTGGTGGCCTGCACAGGACTTAGCTCTGCCATTTCTGGTACTTATCCTCGAGTCCTCAATACAGAGCTTGTCAGAGCAATAAAATATACATCTATTCTGTCCTGTGGAACAGCTTTATACATTTTTTTCCCACAGTAACCTCGGAATGCAGAGTTTTGAGGAGCAGGCTGTGTACATTTATATATCAACCCACATAGCCCAGTGCAGGTCTAGCTCACATTCCTTTGTAAATCTGCGTTTTCCCAAGCACAGCATCAGGGAATCTGTCCTGCCTGCTCCTTGATGGATCCTCTGTGTGCTGATCACCCTGACAGAGGCCATGTGGAGACAGCAGCAGCTCTGGCTGTGCTGCCCACCAGGACCAGAAGAGCAGCTGGACAGCAAAGGAAATAAAGTGGCTCTTCCTCAGGCTGCTCCTCAGGGCTTCCAGTTACAGAATGAGAGGGGTGACCTGGCAACTGCTCCCACAACAGGACAAAAAACAGGGAGGAAGAAACTTTATGAGAACAAAATCCCCCCCAGGGCAAATATAAACTGTTCTGCTGATCTGATGGAGGAGATGAGCCATGTTTCAGGTGTCTAAAGGGGGGTTTGGACCAAAAAATTACAGAACACTTGGTGACATCAAGATGGGATCTCTTTTACTCCAGACCTGCTGCTCACAGTATCCACTTAAATCAGATCCACAGAATCACTTAAAATACTCCGGGATTAAATCTCTATTTTACTTTTGATCTTTTAAAACTCAGTTTGACATTTTAACTCACACCTTGGTTTTGTTGCTCACGTGTAGGGCTGAACACTGTTCTTTCTATCCTTGAAACATGCACCCAAATAAAGCACTCAGTTATCTTTTAGTACCTGTTCCTCAATTGAGAAATTCTGGGCCACAAAGCAGCACCACTCCTTATGTCCCAGGAGCTCTTGCTCTTTTTGCATGGGATTAACACAATGATAAAAACATCTTCCACCTCTGTATTTGTGCAATGATCCCACATCAATGATGCAGCAGAGAGAGACAACTTGGTGTCTGAGACAAGATCAAAACTCAAGATGTTCTTGTTGCAGGAGCAACCTAAATCTGAGCTGAGTTTTCAGCATTGCATCCAGATCAGGAAAAATTTACCCCAGAAATTTCACTATATCCAGACAGGTTTCCTTTATGCATTTTCCATATTTCTAGCTGTCAAATACATTTAAAACATGGCATCAGTCTGTCTCATCTCATAACAGTCTGCTGCTTCTTTCTTTCAGCAGCTAAAGAATGAAACAAGTAAGGAATAAGCATGAAACTGTAAACCAATAACTACTACTAGAGTAATAATATTCTTGTTAATTATTGTAATAACACTCCATTTAGGAGCCCTGCCATGACCTTGTTTTAGGCCATGCTCAAGGTGAGAAAGCAGGTGGCAAAATCATTTTCCATCTTAACAAATTTGCCCATTTCCTGTTTGCAGCACACATCAACGTGGCCCTTTGATCTGGTACATGATGCTCTGCTTCCCTGGAGAATTTGGGGCCAGATGCTTTAACACAAAGTACCTCCATTAAATCTCTATTGCCTTCTACAGGGTAACACAAAGGTAAATTGGCTGAAGACTTTGCTCTTGAGAGCTGTTGGAGTGGACCAGGAGAAAATTATGTTTTATCAGGTTCTGCAGAAAAATTAAGAAGTAGGAATGGTTTTTCTGGCCAAAACAGAAGTAGAAATGTTTTTTTCCCCAGGAATGATGACAGCCATTTAGGCAGCAGGGGAAAAAAAAACCAAACAAAAACAGCTGAAGTGTTGAAGCCCACAAAATCTGCACACTTGAGAAGAGTAGGAGGAATGGGTTAATTTTGATGTTCACTCTTGCCCAAAAGTTTGTTTAAATCTGAAAATTGAGGAGCAAGTTGTCCTACCCTATGCTGGAGACTGCTGGAGTCATTCTCAGTGCAATATATCCATGAGCATCACTGACCTTCTCAGGAAATGAAGTCATGTGGAGACAGAGACTCCTTGGCAGCAAGGACAGAGTGATTTCCCCTCTCAAGGTGTGAGGGACACACTTCACCAGGTCCCCCAGCTCCAGAGCCGCCAGAAGAGATGCTCATGCCCACTTGCTGTTGAGCATCCTGGAGAGACCATGGCCCCTCAGACCACATGGAGGTTTCTCCACCATGATCCCTCATCCTCTCCTCTCCAGTTGTGTTCTCTCTCTCCTGCTTTGCCCATTGCTTCTTCAAACCCAAAGTCTCAGGCTGGAATTTATCAAGGTACATTTGAGTGGCTTTTCCTGTTCTTTATCCAGGGGTTGCTCCCTGGGTGATGGGAGGGAGGTTGTGCAGAGAACAGCCCATGCATCCATACAGCACATCCACAAAGCCCCCAGGAGTGCTGCCCGGGTTTCTGTGGATATTTACATCTCAGCATTCCTAGTTTAATCCAGGTAATTAAGTAGGGTTTGTGCAGCTCACTTAAATCTGCATCTCACAGTGGTGCTTGTGTGATGGAGACACATCTTACATCTGCATTAACACGTAGAATCTTTGTTTTAAAACTCAGTCTCCTCAGGAGAAGATCTGTGAGCCTTTCTGGCTGAAGAAGCAGCCAGCCCAGCATTGATTTGGTCACATATCCATCATTCCACACAGCTTGGGTTGGATTGCTCTAACCCCCACCCTGTCACTGCCTGCACTTTGCTGCAGTGCCTGGGATGTGTGGGTTCCAGCCCAGCTGTGTGCATCACAGCTGGGCACTGAGTACTTTTCCAAGTGCAGACAGCTGAAACAGCTCAGGGCCTGATCCTCAGTGCACCTCCACCAGCTCAAGCACAGCTTTACAGATGTCCTCTGGGTCAGCAAGCAGCTCAACTCTTTCCTTCCCTGCAGAGCTCGTTTGGCCCATGTTTTCATCCAGTAAGGGGACACAGAATTATCAAACCATTTAGGTGGCAAAAGACCTTCCAGATCTTTGAGTCCAACCATTAACCCAGCACTGCCAGGTCAGTGACTAAACCACGGAATCATAGGATCATTAATGTGGGAAAAGGTCCTCAAGTCTATTCTTCAACCAAATACTGCCATGCCCACTAAACCTTACCATGAAGCGCCACATCTACTCATTTTCTGAACACTTCCAGGCATGGTGAATCCACCCCTTCCCTGGGCAGCCTCTTCCAATGCTTAACCACTCTTCCAGTGAAGAAATTTTTGCCAATACTCAACCTGAACCTCTCACAATGTAAGTTTAGACCATTTCCCTTACACTGTCATGAGCTGCTTGGAAGAACCATGACCGCAGGGCATCCACAGACCTTTTAAATCCCTCAGGGCAGCTGTGCCAGGGCTGGACAAACATCTGCCAGCAGTGGGGCTGCTGCAGCGGCCAGAGCAAGGGGCTGGGGCGGGCGGACAGGCATTCCCGCTCCGCTCCGGGGAGCGATGTCGGGATCGGGCGAGGGTTCCAGCAGCGTCCCCGCGGCTCCCGGGGGTGCTGGCGCAGGGACGGGGCGCTCGGAGGCGCGGCGTGTGAATGCACTTCCCTCTAGTGGGGAAAAGCTCTGCCGAGCCCGGCATCCTCCGGCAGCTGCCGAGCGCTCGCATCCCGCTCCGGCTCCCGGGGAGGCTCCCGGCCCAGGGAAGGCTGGCTCGAGGCCGGGAATGCGGGGACATCCCGGGCAGTGACACCCCCAGTGCCGCCGCGGGGATGGGGTGCGCCTCCGCCCCGCTGCAGAGAACGGGTCTCCCGCCCTCAAATCGCGTTCCCCAAATGCTGTTTTGATCGAGGATTCCGGGATATTTTTGATCTAGAAAGATCAAAACAAGCTTATTGAAAAATTCCATTTCATAATGTCAAAAATGTTACGTTTTGAGGATGTCAGAACACTGCAATCTAAATGTTTAATCAAGTGACATGTATGTGTGGAATATTGCTATTATTTTAATTCAATTTTAGGATTTTTTCCCCCTAATATTTTACTTAATATGAAATGAAATCAAATAAGAGGGCAAAAATGTCAAATCAAAAGATTTTCCTTTCGATTGCAAATTGTTTCAACACTGTAAGTGCCTCTAGGTTTGAAAATATTTTTAAACACTTTTTAATCAAACTGTTCTTTGAAAAGAAAATTTTAAGGCACCATAAGCTTGACACCATTCCATTGCTCTGTTCTTCTCAGCTGGTTCCAGGGGTCGTGCCTTTTTATCTGCGTTGAATTAAAATCTCGTGTTTCCTGGCTCCCAAATTACTGAGCTTGATAGGCCATCATGTTTGGGAGATTTAATCAGGAGACGAAGAGTCCTCCTTCCCCCGGTTCCTCTGCTGCTTTCAGATGGAGGGAGGTGGGAGTAATGAATGCTGATTGAACCGCGGCTGGGAATGAGTCAAGGCAAGGAAAAAAAAAAAAAAAAAAAAGAAAAAAAAGGAAGCCCCATCACTCTTGTGTGATTCAATTACCTCCCAGAACTTTTATTCTCATGGGGATTTATTCATATGATGGTGATGAATTCAATTTGTGAGGAAATAGAAGGGACAGGGATGGCACCCGCGTGGTGCTGCCGTGACGTGGGGACACAGCACTGGGAGGGAGTGGGTGAAAATCCTTCTCCTGGAGGTGACCAGAGGGGCTCAGGCAAAGGGCAGGCGCTGAGGACACTCAGTGAACCTGGCCAGAAAGCGGTGACAAGCACGAGGGTCTCGGGGATGCAGGACACAGAGGGGAGCAGCCAGAGGAACAGTGGGAAGGAGACGAGGCCAGAGATGTCAGTGCCATTTTCAGCTGCTCATTTTAATCTCCTGAACACAACGCCTGGTCAAAATAATGTCAGATTTGTGTCAAATTTTATTACAAATCAAAACTTAATCCTGGCCTGGAGAAGAAGAGATGAGCAGAGAGACATGTTCTAATACCTTAATTTAAGCAACAAGACAGGGTTGTTTTCTTAAATCTGTGTTTTTAGGAAGGCTGAGTGATGGATGTGGGGCTCTTCCCCTGCTATTCATTTCAATTTAAACAGAGAAAGAACTGGTTGGAAGAAAAATCTGGTTTCCCTCCCCCTTGAATCTCTTCTTTTTGCTAAATAAAATTTTATTTGATTTCTAGAGTGGTTTTATTTGTGTTAATCTCTAGTTCTTCATTATCACAAATTTAAACTGCCAACCCTCTTTAATTATGGGGAAAAAAAAAGTCCTTTTTTGCTTAATCAGTTGAAGAAGGGTTTCTCCTCACAGTCACTGTCCAAACATCATCACTGGGAAATACTCCATCCCTTGGAGTAGAGCAGGCAGAGCTGATTTCCTGAAATTTCAACACTTGTTTTTGTTATACATCAAAATTCAAATGCAAAAATTACCCCCAGATCAAAATTGTCAAAATATTAGCAGGAAGCATCATGATGTTTGATTTTTATTAACATCTTCCACTCCAACACTGCCGAGCCATTATAATGAAAAGTGAACATAGCAGAAAACATTAAATAATATTTGTTCATTGTTTCAACATAAGCCATGTGTTTAAAGAGTGTGACTTCAACAATATCATCAAAATGAATATCTCTACCACAGCCAAAGGAAAAAAAAAGAAAACCAAAAAACAACACTTTAACAAAATGAAAAGCAAAACTCCATGTTTGTATTTTCTTCTGCTGGAAATGGGATTGAAATTGAAACATTACTCAGGCACACTTTTTGTTTTAATGGAACAATGGGGGGAAACAGGGTTTGTTCTAATTGTAGATGAAACCTGTTCTCTTAAAGCTCCAAAAATCCTTCTGGAGGTTGTGCACAGTGGGCAGGGGATGGGGAGGCCCCTGCTTGGCTCTGTCTGCTGAGCTGGGATGGAGCAGCCCTCTCCTGCCTGCCTGCTCCAGCCACACAGCTTGCTTTAGTTTGTTGTTCTCTAACTTGTTGAATTCCACCAAAGCAAAGGCTGACTCACAAAAATGCACAATAAAATGTCTGTAAGTTCCTTCCCTGGAGAAGAAGGTTGGCCCAGGGAAGAGGGACCAAGGTGATGATCTCAGTAAACAGGGAGTGAACAGAGCAAGGACCATTGAGCCTGGTTCAATTTATGCGGGAAAAATGGAACAGAACAAACTTGGCCTCAAAAACAACTTCTTTAAAAACATGGTGTTTCAACGGTGGAAAAGTAAATCTTTCTGGATACAATCAAGAAAACAGTGTTGAGCTGAGGAAATATCATTTGGGGGAAGAAATTTTGTGCTCCCAGGGTGGCAATAAAATGTTTCAGGTCACTGGTGGTGCACTGGGACACCTCAGCTTTGCCAAGAACATCTACATTTAAAGTTCAACACAGAGCCAAATTGCACAAAAACAGCAAGTGTTTGAAAATTCTCTGTGGAGCTAAGGCATTAAAAATCCCAAAGAAAAAACTCCATAAACATAAATAACATATCTGAGGTTGGACAGATTAATTTTCACAAAAACTTTGTGAAAAACTCCATAGACAGAGACAAAGGAGGAGAAGGAGAAGGAAGAAGAATAAGAATAATAATAAGAAGAACCACCAATCACCAGTATGTACAGTATATACTATTTATAACAATAATGCAATTCAAATTGGCAAGGTTTTCAGAAACCCTAACATAAATGTGACAGTGAAAACACTGAAGGAGCTGCTTTGACATGGTTAAACTCTCCCAGTTTTCCCCTAGTAGGTTCTGCTTCCAAAACAACACTTTAGCAAAGAAATTTAACTTTGGAGAAGGTTTCAACTTAAACCAAGATTCAGCAAAGCCTGAGTTTATCCTTCTCTGGTTGGATGAGAAACAAGGAGGCACCATCTGACAAAGGTCACCTGATGCTTCAGGATTGTATCCCAGAGAGCTCAGGAGCATCAGGCTCGGCCCTTCACAGGCTGCTTGGGAGAGGGAGTGCTCAGTGGAGAGCACATTTCCCTTTCCAGTGACCAGCTCAAGGCCAAAATCAAAGAGTTGTGACCAGCAGGTGGAAGCTGGATGAGGTGACAAAGGAACCAGCATGAAAAGTGAGAGGAAAATCCAAAGAGTGAAAGGGAAAAAAAATAAAAATTTCAAACCCCTCCCTAAATTGGAAAGGCAGATTTAAATTAGTGTGAAAGAAAGAAAGAAAAAAACCAAACAAAAAAAACCCAAAAAACCAGCCTGCCCTGGCTGTCCCATGGATGTTTTCAGTGCTGGGAAACTGATCCCTGCATCCCTTCATTCCTGTCTCTGAAAAGAGAAATCTTGCCCCTCATTAAGCCCCCAAGTGCCCAAATAAGAATTTGATGCCAGCAAAGTCCTCACAAGTTTTTTTGGTTTTTTTTTAAATTATTATTATTATTTCAAATGAAGGAAACATCTATAAAGGCAATTTAATTTTTTTTTTTACTGCTCTTACTATTTTTTTTTTTTTGTTTTTTTTAGGGTTGTTGTTCTCCTGAGGGTTTTTATTAGCATTGTTATTATGCACAAACAGAGCTGCCAAGGGAGAGTGTGAGCAATTCTGTCAGAACTGCAGATGAAAGTAATGGGCTTCTTAAATTCTTTATTTACATTATTGAACACAGGGAGAACAGACAGTGCCAGACAGGCATGTTCACATTTAAAAGGACAGCTTGCCTATCCTTCGATATTAGCCAGAGGGCTCTCAGATCACTTATAGCTGAGATGTCTTCCCATGGCACGTCCAGGGATGGAGAACAGGCCATTCCCACCTGGATCCCGGGACACAAGCAGCTCTTCATCTCTTTTGCCTGGGCAAAACTGAAATTTTTCGGGTCTCAATTTTTGTATCAGCTGCTTTCCTGCAGATCAGGACAGGGAAAGAGATTGTACATGACTAGTTTCCTTTCTTTTCTCCAGTTTTCCACCTCTTCCTCCATCCTTTCTCAGCTTTGCAACATCAAGCTGAAATTTTAAATTCCAAAAGTGCTGTGGAATTTTCAATCTCAGAATGATTGTCAAAGAAATTGCTTTTTTATATCTCCTAAGACTCCTGCAGCCCCCACAAACACAGAAAAATTCATAAACTTGTCATCAGAACTTTTCTGAGTGTGAATTATCCTAATCTGGAATTATGGCACTTTAATTTCATTTTAAGTGGTTTCAGCTAGCTCTGTGAACTCTGTTTTGAATACCTGTGTAGTGCCTGAAACAGGAGATTTAAAAGCACTTCAGGAAAGTTAATGAATTGTACTTGCTGAGAACTGTGTCAGGAAGCACAGTGTTATAATTTATATTCTTCAGATAAGGAAACCTAGTCCTGGTTTGGTTAAAATTCTTCTTCAAGGCTATGCTTTGAACCTGTAGCAGAAATAGTGATTGGTTTTGATGTCCAAAGAGCAAGATGTTCTAGTGGAAGGCATTCCTGCCCCTGGCAGGATCTTTAAGGTCCCATCCAACCAAACCTTCCATGATTTCTATGTCCTGCCCATGGTCAACTTTTTTACTGCTAATCTTGAAGCAGAAGTGCTACTAGATGCAGCAGATATTTTATGTTTTAACCTTGTCTGCCCTTAAATTCTTCTGGATTATCCTCCAGCTTTCCCCTTGCCACAAGCTGCTCTTCTTGCAGGTATTACCAGGGATACGACACTCAGAGTCATCATAGGAGAGGGAAAAAAAATCTGAGGGCTGCTCTTCTCTGCTATGTGCTGCAATGCTCAGATGATGTCCTGCTGTCTTGGTTTTAAAAGGAAAAGTTGTCTGCTAAGGAAGGCAGAAGCCTCCATTGGAATGGAAAATGTAATCACCCTCCCTATTAATTATTATAAACGTGAAATTAAAAGGTTCTCAGGCAAAGCTATGAGGAGAGGAATAACAGTTCTTTACTAGTATGAGGGGGGGGAAAAAAACAAACAAAAAACCAAAAAAAACCAAACCCCAAAACCCCCAAAAATGACANCTTCCTCTGGGCATCCCCTGGGAAAGAAAGGCTGCCTGTGGTGCTCTGAATCCCAGACTGATCGACTGATCCAGGTGGGAATGCCTGGCTCCTCCCTGGGTGCAGCATTTCCCATGGGATGATGGAATTGGATCGGTCACCCCATGGCCCATGGACAGCAGAGCTGTGCCTGGAGAGATCAAGAGCCCTGCCCCAGCTGGTTCAGAGCTGGGACAGAGCACACAGCCCTGGCACAGCTGCACTGCCACCCAAGGCAGCACCTGCCTCTTTAGGACATGGCTCAGTGCCCTGCAGATTCACAGGCTGGCAGGAGAATTTCGGGAGAGCCCGTGTCCAGGGAGTGCCGCCGAGAGACTTCTGCCTTCTGCTGCAGCCAGGCTGAGCTTGGCCCCCTCCCGCCCTGCTCTGGTGCTGGCACTGGGGACAGGGTGGCCGGGCGGGTCCCCTCTGGCAGGGCCCTGCACTGGGCTCAGCGCTGACACGGGGACAGCAGAGCTGGAAATGCAGTTACAGCACACGCAGGGGCAACGGGCGGGCTGACACCACGGCTGGGCTGACACCCCTGATTCATCCCAGGGGTGAAGCAGCCCCTCTCCCTTGTTGCTCTTTTGCTTCCCTCTCAGCTGCCTCTATGTGTGGCTGCTACAGCCCGGGCCAAGCCTTGGCCCTGAGGTTGTTTTGAGAACCCCAGGAAAAATTCTCATAAACATTCACTGATATTTACAAAAGGGTTGACCTGAACCAATAAGTAGAAAATATTATTTTTTAGCCTATCCCCTGTATAGACATGGGACCTGTTTATAAAAATATTCTCCATGATTTTGAGGCTGACAGCCACAGGGTCTGGTCAGCCTGCCTGCTTGCTCGATATACTCTACTCTGGCAATAGCTCTTAATAAAATTACCATCTTATAAGCCTTTTGATTCATGGAGTCCATGTCACTCTATCAGCTGCTGTGACAACGATGCACTTTTTCTGCTCCTCCATGAATTGTGCTTTTATTCTCTCGTCTTCCTTGGACTCCCAGCTGGCATGGACAGGTTCCACCTTCTTCTCAGGATTCCCCAACCCCAAGTCTTGAGCTGTTCCCTCTGGCCATACACCCATGCTCCTGAACTGGTTGAATTCTTGCTCATCCTCCACGGGATCCATCACTCAGCACTTTCCATTAAAGGCGCCGTGGGATCAGGGAGCAACCAAGACATGGCAGGAATCTTTCTCCTCCTTCCACCCAGCTCCAGGCTGGGCTCTGTGCCCGCTATATATTAATAAGTATTTTATATACAGGATGTATTTGCTGAATTTAGGTAGTGCCGAAATATTGCAAGCAGTCGTATGGCCTGACCTCCTGATATGGTGAAAAAAATAAAACAACAAAAAAACCTCAATAAAACATGTTTTCTATGCTGGTGATTTATTCTGAGAGCAGCACTCGGCAGATGTCAGGAAACTCATTTTAGTTCGCAGAAATGTACCTGTCTTCCCTACCAGAGAAAAGTTCTTTCCTTCTGTGTTTATTTTCAGTTGTTTCTAATAACACTTTTTGGTTGAAAAATAGCAAACTGTCAAAAATGAAAATATTTGCAGTAAAGAGACAGTTTTTGTGACTTTTTTTACATGAAGCAAAAACATTATTCCTTTTAAGATTGCCAAAATTTCCATTTTCTCACTTTGAAACAAAACCTTTCAGATTTCCCCTTTAAAATTACTTGTCTGTTACAAACTGAAGTAGTTTTTTAGAAAACGCCCAAATCAAAGCATGATATTTCAAAATTATTTAAATTCTATTTTCCAGAGCTAAGTTTTGTGAACGTTTTCACAATTCTGGCTTCTCATTCTGTCTGTGGATGAGACAAGGGAAGGTAAAAAAACGGTTTTGCAAGACAAGGAAACCTTTTTCTCCCTATCCCACTGAAATGCTCTACTTTCTATAATACCAGGTGTCTGTTTAATTCTTCACACACAGGACAGGAGCAGCCTCCTTGGGCTCTAAGGCCTGGAAAATCAAACCCACTCCTTTTGGAGGTTGGGATGTGCAGCTGTAATTGTGCAGAGCTGGGCTGCTGCTGCCACTGTCTCCCACGTGGAAACACTGACAGGAAGCAGCTCTGGCTGTAATCGTGTCCTTTCAGTTAATTCTGTCCCATTAAGCTTAAAAAGCCCCAAATCTTGGCTCTTCCCTTGGTGGCTTAAGGATGCTGGAAGTCAAGTCCAAGGAGAGGAGATGCTCTGGGTACAGGTCTCTGTGAATGAGGATGTCAAGGCTCTCCTGCCCACCTGGACCCAACCCCAGCAGCCTGTGCCTGCTCTTTTGTTGTTTTTCCTAGCCAAGACCTTCCTTCATTAGCCCTTGCCCTCAGGCTAGTTCTTTAACGTTCCTTTCAGTGCTAGGGGTTTAACCCTCGCTGCTGCCTTTGCAACAAGAACAGATTATTGCAGCCAAAACACGGGGATTTGGTAAAGTGTGGGGAGAACCCTGTAATTCATCCTTTGTCATTTCCCTAAACTGGACACAGGGCTGATTTCTGTGTGCTCTCAAACCCTCCAAATGAACTGGCCATTTATTCCTCCACTTAAAAGAAAACAATTTTGGGAGCCTGCAACCTGCTGAAATGTTCCAGACAGATAATGTGTCCGTCACACCTAGAGCTTGGGTAATTTACAATTTGGGATCCTGGGAAGGATGGGCTTTGAGCAGAGCTGTTCCTTGTCCATCAGTCTTCCAGAGCAGCTCCCTCACAGGAGTGTTCTCAAGAGATGTTTAAAGTGCTTTCAACACCAGTAGTCCATGTTCCCCTCTCACTTGTCTCAGCCACTCCATTGGCATTGAAGGAATCGCTCTTGGTTTACATCCAGGGAAGTAAAATCAGGTTCTTCCACCACCCCACCACATCCTGAGGAAAGCACTGCAAACCTCCCAAGGAGAGCTCCCTCTGGCCAGTGCTCCAGCTGGAATGAGTCTCCTCTCTCCTTGCCCCTGCTCAGCAAATCCAGGACAGGAAATGCCCAATATTTCCCCACCATTAAAAAGAGACCTCTCAATTCCCTCTCTAGCCATGCTGTTACAATGAAAGACATTGGGCAATTATCTCTACACAAACCTCTTCTACTTCAGCAGCAGTGACTGCTCTTTCCACCCGTGGCACGGGGCTGGTCTGGGGCAGGGATGAACCCTCTGCCTCCAGAACATCCACCTCCCTCTGAGGCCATGCACGGGACTCCCACAGCAGAGCCAGGGTTTGGACACAGGTCCTGCGACCCTGATCTAGCAAATCCTGCTGCCTTCACATCAGCTGGGAAATGTCAGATGTTCTGCAGACTCTCATTCCTCTTCCAGCTTGCTCTAAACCAAGGAAGAAAGAAAACCTTTCAGGAGATTTCCAAAAGCCCTTTCCCTGCTCCCGCCTCCACCTCCAGCCTCACCAGAGAAGGAAGCACAGCGAAGCAGGAGCCACAGCCTCACACTCTGAGACTGTTAATGAACACGTTTTCTGAAGATAATTACAGGGCCTGGCATATCGAAAGCACTTAAAACATCTCATTCTTTTAATTCATTAATTATATTGCAATTACACAATTCTCAGGCACTTGCTGGCACTTTGGAAATCAGCCATTCTTGGGAGATAAAGCTGGGTTAGGAACTGTTGGAAGGGGAGAGGAGAAATATGGGGGAAAGGGTGACTGGAGGAGTCAGGGACTCTGGCAAGGCCAAACGAGTGTGCACAACAAGCAACTGGAAACCAGTCCAGCTCAAACCCCATCCCATGTGTTCCAGGAATATCTGGTAGCCTTGCACCTACACACTCCTATGGCTGCCAGTATTGTTATTCCACACATGCTGCTGCAGAGATCTGCTTAGGATGGATTTGTTTCCTGTTCTCACATTGAATTCCCAGCTCTGCACACCTGAGGAGCCTTTTCTGCTGCTATTCAATAACAGCATTGACTTGGCCTTGGAGGGGACTCAGTGGACTGGATATCCTGGCACTGAATGCGGACCTTGAGGGCTTATTGCGAATGCTCAGTGTAGATTCTGCTGAAGCTTCTGAAGATTCCCCTTCTGGTCAAAGTTCCTTGGTCCCCTGCCTTGGTTTGAAAGACAGGTGTCCACCCAAGAAGGCAGGAACCTACCTTGGGATGGAAAATGTGACACCCCCACCCACCCCCCTTCCCTCCAAATTATTGTGACTTTGAAATTACAGGGCTGTCAGGCAAAGATATGGGAAAAGGAATAACAGTTCAGAAGTGCTCTTAGGAGCAAAGGCTCTCACTTTGTAAGGAAGAAGCAGGAGAGGCCTGGACCCCGTGGTGACAGGGAATTTCCCCCACAGCAGCAACTCCACCCTTCCCCTCTGAGCCCAAGAGTGAGAGAGAGTGAGGAGCCGAGTCCTGCTCCTCACCCCCAGCCAAAATCTCACCATACCTCTTCCCAAGAGAAAGCCTCCCAGCCAAGAGAGTGCAGCCAGCTGCACCTTTCCCCTCCTCTCAGCCACATCCTCTCTCCTCCCAGCTATATCCTTTGTAACTTAGGTATCAGGCATTCCCATCTCTTATACAACAAATGGGAGAAAATTCCCTGAGAGAAAGAAAAGGAAAAAAAAAAAAAATAAAATCCCGACCTCCATCATTCCCCTACTCACAGGATGTAATCCAGAAAAAGAATATTCCAGAGCAGGCCTGGTGTTTCCCAGCTGATTGACCACCTTATGGAGGCCCTTATTCTGAATAGTCATTATCAGTTCCTCACAAAACTTGGAATGGACAAGCAAAATGCCTAAAATCATATTTTAGGTGACAACTCAGACTCACAGACTCACAAAGGACTAAATAAATATTAATAAGCTAAGGAGGGTATTCAAGGCCATGCTGGATGGAGCTGGTGAGCAACCTGGTCTAGTGGAAATTGTCCCTGCCCATAGCAGGATTTGGAATAAGATGAGTTTTAAGATTCCTTCCAGCCCAAACCATCCTGTGATTCCCTGGCTCCTCAGAGGTGGCCCTGAGAAGTTCCTCTCATCACAGCTACATTTCAAATTTTGCATGGATGGGCTTCACTGTCTAATCCCAGCTGGAAGCCTCAAGATGTGTCCCAGCTCTGGGTCAGGATAAAACCTCACTGCAAAGCCCCTGATTTTCAATAATGCTCTGCAGCAGGTGCTTGGTGTGGCAGCCAGGAGAGCAGGGAGCACCAGAGAGCAGCCCTGCCTCCCTGCCCAGACACAGCCTGGCAGTGTGCAGGGCCACAGCCCAGCAGTGACCCTGCCTCCTCATCCCAGATGGAATTCAGGCCAAAACATCCCCCTTAACGTGACAAGCAAGACCTATACACAGCTTCAATGAGCAGAATTATCAGGAGGGGCATTTGCATGCATGGCTTGATCCCAGGGGGGTTTGGTCAGCCTTGTTAGTTCATATGGAAAAGATAAAAAAACGCCCTTTTTGCTGCAGGTGTTCCAGCAGAAAAGTCAGAGAGCTGGGATGGGAATGCTCTGTACTGTGGCAGTGCATGAGCAGAGCAGGGGAAGGCTGCAGGCACCAGGGTCACTGGTGGCCAGTCCCTGAAAATACTGGGAATTTGAATTCCCCATAATTCCCATTTGTTTCATGTGGTTTTCAGAGAAAGGGAAAAATACACAGTGGAGTTGAGAGACTATTTGGCAAGTGCTGATCATTTCTCTCACTCTCTCACTCCTGCTCTCCTGGGATGTTTGGCCTCTCTCTGAATTGGCTGATTTTGTATTCACCAACCACTCTGTTGGCTGTAGGAAAAAGGAGACAAAAAAAGAGAAGATTAAAAAAAAATATAGAAAAAAACCCCTGATAGCAAAACCTGAATGCAGCAAGCAAAGAAAGGGGGAGAAACAGCTCTGCTGCTGTATCCTCTTCAAGACAAAAAAATCCAACAAAACCAAGAGAGAAAAAAGGGTGCTAGGATTTACCAGCAAAGAGGACTTGGATCTTGAAATTCAAAGCTGATATTTTTCCCCTGGACATCTCAATCTGGCTGTGCCTATGTGGGACATAGCGAGGTGCAGCTATAGGTATGATATGTGACACACATGTTTAGATATATTGGTCTCTGTATTTGAAGCCAGATGTGAATAACCCTGAGGATAAAAATACATGTGTGTCCATTCCTCAGGGTTTGTAGCATTAAGACTCCTGCTAATTGCTATTTTGGTCTCATTAGCGAAAGAAACATTCACTAAGCATATTCACACTGCAAATGGGATTCATAACAATTTGCTTGAGTCTGAAACCACTTGTACCTCCTCCTGGAGCAGAGCCAATGCCTATATTTAAACCCAGAGGCTGAGGGGAGCTGACACTGAGGCTGCTGTGTTTATTTACAGGCAGCTGCGTGCGCCGGGAGCCTCGGCACAGCCACGGAGCTCACAGGGCCCTGGGGGCTCAGGGCCACCCTCTCCCCGTGGGTTTGGGACACTGGGGACACACCTGTGCCCATTGGAGGGGCAGTCTGGGTCTCTCTGAGGTGTGGTGTCTGTTCTGCATGGTGAGGGTGCTGATCCAGGGCCAAACAGATGCATTTTCTGCATGTGATGGAGGCACAGCAATGTGCAGGAATGCACTCACAGCATCCCCTGGGATCTGCTTTGCTGCAGAGTGCCCAGGCAGGCAGCTCCACAGGGGAGGTGCCAACCTCTACCCAGAGCAGTGCCACATCTGCCCAGGCACCGAGCAGGAGCAGTGACACAGCACCCAGGGCTGGGCAGAGCTGCCAGGGCAGAAAGGGGCAGCTCCAAAGCTCTGCTTCAGTTGGCCAAGCCCCTCCTTGAGAGCAGCAGAGCACCTGCAAGAGCAAAATCCCTGCACTCAACACTCTCAGCCCATATGCCTGACTCCTGGCCAAACCACTTTTCCAGGGAACAGCCTGTTTTGCTGCTTTAATTCCTTTTTTTTTTTTTTTTTTTTTTTTTAAAAATTTAACTTTCCTT
This sequence comes from Regulus satrapa, assembly GCA_013396955.1. Taxonomy (NCBI): domain Eukaryota; kingdom Metazoa; phylum Chordata; class Aves; order Passeriformes; family Regulidae; genus Regulus; species Regulus satrapa. The sequence goes on along the minus strand of VWZN01018866.1, from coordinate 942,700 downwards.
TTTTTTCAAAGCCATGCCTGGGGGTCAGGGGGG
>VWZN01018866.1:919166-941876 GCA_013396955.1 Regulus satrapa | reverse complement strand
TTTTTTTTTTTTTTTCCTTTTTTGCTCCTGGAGCCTCTGAACAGATGTATCTTTATCAAATTTGGTTAGGTTTTTTCCAACAACAACAAAAAAAAAAGTTCCTTTTTTCATTGTCTTCCCTGTGGAAAGTGCTGAAGATTATTTTTCAATGTTGTCGAAATATTTCAAAAGAAAAAGAGAAAAGGAGCTGGGGAGGGGAAAAGCATAGTATTTCCTTGACATGTCAGTTAGTTAAAATCTAAACTGAAATCTGTCCTAAGCAGAGCCTGGAGACTACTAAATCTATAGCTGTGTCTGCCTCAATCAACTCTGCCCTGTAGGCGGGATAGAACCAATTTTATGAAGAAAGAGGTAGAAATGCTCAAAAACCTGAAATTTTAAAGAGATCCCCATTAAAAATTCAAATTTGGATGAATAAATCCACTCACATAAAAGACAGGAGGGTTTTGTCTCCTCTTTTTCTATGGCTCTGCTGGAATAGATTTAATTCTAGCCCTCCTCAGCTGGGATATGGGGGTGCTCCCCAAGGTGGGACCTACGACAGCAACTCTGCCAGCAGTGGAGTTGATTCAGCAGCAAGGAGGGACCTGGTGAAAATCCTGGGGGGGCAATCCTGGGTGGGCAATCCTGGGTGGGCAATCCTGGGGGGCTTCTGGTGCCTCCACAGAACCCTTGGCAGAGGGGGTAGCTGGTGTCATGAGGAAGGGTCTCTGTGCTGGTGTCATCTGTTGAGTGGCATTAAAATACTCCTGGATGCAAAGAAAGAGGCTGTAAAGGAGGACTGAGCTTGAAATTCATCACAATATTTGGAAATTAGAGAGAGATGTCACAGCACTTTCCCGTCTCTAAAGGGACTCCTGGGGAGCTGGAGAGGCACTGGGGACAAGGGTCTGGAATGGCAGGACAAGGGGAATGGCATCACACTGACAGAGAGGAGGTTTAGTTTGGATATTAGAAAGGAATTCTCCCCTGGGAGGGTGGGCAGACCCTGGCACAGGCTGACAGAGCAGCTGTGGCTGCCCCTGGATCCCTGGCAGTGTCCCAGGCCAGGCTGGACAGGGCTTGGAGTGCCTGGGGACAGTGGAAGGTGTTCCTCTGGCCCCATGGCAGGGGCGGAACAAGATGAGCTTTATGAGCTTCCAGCAAAAAGCATTCAGTAATTCTACCCAGTTGTGAGGCATTTAGTGAGGCTATATTTATGCAGGAATAAACCTAAGAATTACTATGGAAGGAATTCAGGATCAACCTGAACAATCCAACCATTCCATGCAATTTCTACCAAAAAGTAATTTTGGTTCCAGAAAGTTTGGAGTAAGTCACTCTTGAGTCTCACTTGTGCCAGGGCAGGCTCAGGCTGCAGAGCAGGGCCAGGTTCTTCCCCAGAGGGTGCTGGCACTGCCCAGGCTCCCCAGGGAATGGGCACGGCCCCGAGGCTGCCAGAGCTCCAGGAGCCTTTGGCCAGCGCTGCCAGGGATGGACAGGGTGGGGTTGGGGGGGGTCTGGGCAGGGCCAGGGGCTGGGCTGGATCATCCTGGGGGTCCCTCCCAGCTCAGGAAATTCCATGATTCTGTGAGTCGCTCTGTCCTGGACGTGCATTTAAGGCTCCCAAAGATCCCAGTCTCACGGAGTGGGAATTGAGTTTCCCCAGAAAGAACTATGAAAGGAGAAATAAAGCTTTCAACCACAGCCAGCCCTGGGGTGAGGAATAAATTCCAGTCCTACAGACACAGCCTGGCACAGGAATGATCATTATCATTGCAGATACACAGACATGTCATCTCTTTAAACCTTTTTTTTTTTTTTTTTAAAATGCAACCAGCCGGCGGAAATCAACTGCACACACTAAAGGAAGGCAACACTTCCAAAGGGGTTACAATTGTTTCCAAATGCACCATCTTTTTTTTTTCCTATAACACAAATAAACACTTGCTGGTAATGGTGTGCTTTGTTAATTACAATGATTCTTAAAATCTTCCCTAAATATGCATTATATTACAGCAACAATATTATAAATGAGCATCAAGTGACATTCATATCACCTATTAATAGCTGGAAGGTTTGGACAGGTGGGATTATGGGATTTATGCAAATGAAGAATGTGTTCTATTATAATTTCAGTGGATCTTCTCTGTAAACTTCTGCTGTGCTGAATTAATGTCTACAGTGCTTTTCCTTTTTTTTAAATTTAAAAAAGAAGAGGAAGCCACTTACATATATTAGAGGGGCATAATGAATTATTATTCAAAATGTAGGTTTGTTGCACTCATTTGCATATAATGCTTAATTTTTACAGAATATTTCATTCTAATGCATGCAAAAATGATCAAAAAACTCTCCAAATATGCTAATGTAAATTCTATTGCAACTCCATTGCAGCCTTTATTCCTGGGGCTTTATTATAAAACATTAAAAAAAAGAGAAAGCTCAACATTAGAATAACCTTTTTAAAATATGGCAATTGTTCTGATTTAAGTGGTGGGTGAAACTCCCCACACATCTCCAATTATTGAAAAGCCTTCGACAAAAATACCTTTGCTTGTGTGGGATAAGAAATCCTGATGAAATCGAGAAAAAGTCATCATGGGTTGTAATTGGCCCTTTTACTTTTCTTTTTTTTTTTTTTTTTTTTTTTCAAAATATTTCAGTGGTTGGTGTGTTGAAGCCACCGAGGAACAGTTGAGCTGGGTTCTCCTAAGGTGTGGGTGGGAGCTGGGAAAGCCCAGGATCCAGCTCGCCTCAGGGCCACAAAACTCTCTTAGGATCAGTCTTTTAGAAGGAATTTCACCACATGCCTTGAGACAGACAACTAGGACACACGAATTCACTAAAGATACTGTTGGATGTTCTAACCCCACCAGAAAAATAATAATCAGAAAATCCCCACTGGCTCCTGCTTCTCGTTCCTGAGCATCTTCTACCAAGATCTGGTGCCTGCAGGGGTCCCTCCCAGCACCATGAAGGAAAATGGGATTAAAAAACCAGGACAAAGGGGTGGGACAGCCCTTACTGGACCAGGTGGTGAGCACCTGGCACGGGTCTCCTCTGGGCTCCCCTTGTTCCTGTCAAAGGCACCAGCAGAGCTCAGTGTGAGCACTGTGCATCATTCACAGCCCGTTCTTCCTGCAGATTCTTCTTAATCTGCTTTACAAATCCTTCTATCCGTTACAATGGCTGCAATTAAGTGCCCCATCCTGGATTTACACACTCACGCCTGCACACGTCCATCTGAGCGTGACCCCTGCCATTCCCTCCCTAAATGTCCTCTCCATCCCTTTTCCAGGGAGTTCAGTGACAGGCCTGTGCTTTGAGAGCCTATCTCCAGACATCTGCTGCTGAAAACCTTCCTTCCCTGTCTATAATTAAAGACATTATTTTACAGCATTCACATTTTTACAAGCTGGCATCATTTCTGTACATAAAAGCTGGGCTACTTCCATCTCGCCCTTATTGCATTCCGCTTGTTTAAGTTCAGTGGTTCTTATTCTGGGAATAATACCGGCGGCAATTCTGCAGCCACAATTATTAAGCCAGGGCCTATAAAAGGAGATGAGTTTTGGATTGCACCTATAAATGATGAAATGGGGGTTTCTAATGCTTTTCAGTGACTCCCAGCCCTGTGTTGGAGGAACTCCACAGCAAACAACCTGCACCCGTGCCCTGGGCTGGTGGTGAAGGTCAGCAAACCTTTTTTTTTGGGCACACTTGGAGCGGGGAAATGGGAAACAACAGCCTCCACTTGAAAACATTCCTGCCTGTTCTAGGCATTAGAGGAGGCCTGGGGAACAATACACGGGAAATTAGACATGCTGAGGAGGTCTAGGCAGCCTCACGTTAGACTTGTAAACAAGTGTGTGGGAGAAAGAATACAGACTGCCACGCATGGCGATGTCTGAGAGGAGAGTGATCACAAATGTTAAGCAAACAAGGAATTATAATGGCATTTGTTTGAGTTCATAATATAGATTCTATTCATGTTGCAGCTGCCACAAACTTATATCTTCATTTATTTGGAAAGGGTATGTGCCTAAAGCATGCTAAGTATACCTGAGAGTGACAAAACACGGAGGATAGATGTGAACAGGGTTGTGGGGCTTCTAACTGATAAAAAGGGAATGTTTCTGGTACTTGGTTGAGCAGAATAATTGCATATAGATTTTTCTTTTCTGGAGTTGAATATGAAAAAGGAAGAGATTAATGCTGAAAGACACTTAAAAAGGAAACAAAAATAATAGAACTGAAAGTGAATGTAATTCCATCTTTCTTCCTAAGTGAGACTTTCTCCTCCAGATGCCTGAGCCCAGATCTCTCAACTGGGCACTGTCAGAGCCCTCACCTCAGAGCTTCCCAGGGAAGAGAAACACCTGGAGAGGGGCAGTGCCTGCCTTGTGCAGGATCCTCCACCCTAGCATTGTTCCTTCATCAATCATTGATGAACCAGGAGCTGCCAATGCAGCTGGGACAGAGTGTGATGGGGGATTCCTGCACTCTCCTTTGCTTTGGGAGCAATTCCAGCATTCCCAAGCACTCAGAGCAGATAATCCTGTTTGCTTTAACCTTGCTGGAAGCACTCTGAAGCTGCCTTGTTTTTCTCCACACTGACAGCTCCTGGCCTGATCTTCCAGCCCTGTTATTACATCCTTGAACTCTCAGTCCAGGGGCAAACACCCATGGAAACAGGGGGAGAATTGGGGGTGCCTTGCTGACAGGTGGGGGGGATGAGTCCCAGCCTTGCCATGCCAGGGAGCATCAGTGTTAAAGTGATTAATTTCTCTTCTCCATTACTCTAAATTAGCTAAACAAATCCCTCGCTATAGCTGTCATAGTGATGTTCAGCATGCAAATTGTTCCTAATGAGCGAGCTCCCTGCTGGGGGCAGGATCCTGCAGCCCTTGAGATCCTTCCCCCATCAGTTCTGAGGCGCCTGATGGACAGAGGGACAGGGGAGACACTGGGCAGGAGGCAAATCCCCCTGCCCTGCTGCAAAAACATCCACCTGCAGAAGGAAGGAAATACCTCATGGCCAAGGAGATGTTGGGGGCTTTATGGAGGGAAGGATTGGTTTTATGGAGGGTTGTTTTTTCCCAATGGGAATAAGTCAGAGGGGCTTTGCTGAACCCTCAGTTTCATTTTATTCCACCTCCCGGAGTGCAAAATCCTAGCAACAAAATCCATTCAACCTTCTTCAGAAGACTCAGTGAAAAGGGGTTTACAGGAAATAAAATGAATGCATTTATGTGTTTTCCGCCAAGAACAGTGATTTCTGTATTAATTGTTACAATGTTCAAACCAAAAGCTTTTCGGCTCCAAAGTGAAAACATCTCAGTATTCACTTTCTTTTATAAAAATAAAAACAAACTAGTACTTTCCACGAGGAAATAAAGAAGTAAATCCTTTGCCCCAGCTGGATCCATTCCTCCATTGATACCTTGAAGGAGTCACTTCACCTGCAGATCACCGAGCGTCCTCCTGGCAGGATCACTGCAGCTTTCCTGTCTCCCTTGCTATTTTCTCCCTTCATAGGACACAATAACAAAAAATAAACCCATTCATATAAATCAGGATCAGCTCCTTAGGACACGCTTCCTAACTGGACTAAGGGATATGAAGCACAAGGCTTTCACCTGTACCTATAATTAATGGTTAAAATATTAAATATCCTTCTGTTTCAGTTGTTTCAGGTGCCTTAATAATAAAATTGCTTATAGCAAGCAGTTTCCTACTTTGTATTAAGCCTAAATCCCCAATGTTTAATCTTTACAGTAAGAGGAAAAAAAAAAAAAAAAAAAACCAAAAAAACCAACACCCCCCCCCAAAAAAAAAACCCCAACCAAAACAAAAACAGTGTTTTCTTTTTTTTTTTTTTTTTTTTTTTACATAACTCAAAGTTTGCCCTCTCCAGTGCAGCACTCAGCTGCCGTGTTGACAACTGGGCCAGCCCAGATCATGCTTCCTACCCGCACATTTGTGATGCTGGTTGAAACTCTTGAAACGTCTCTTTGGACTGGTAAAACACAGATTTGAGCTTGTTTAGCCCTGGGGCACTGAAGCTGGGTTCTGGTAACAGCAATTCCTGATTCCTCAGTTGCACAGGCAGCCTGGCCTGGAAGGGGAGGCTGGAAAGCTCCGAGATGAGGAGTCAGCACACGAATCCAGCAGCCCTGGGGGAGCTGGTGGTTCAGAGGAAACGCTCTGGGGGCTTTGTCCAGCACATGCCCTTTAGTGATTGAGACGAGACCTCAGAGCTCTCTGCTCCTTCAGAATCTGGGTAAGCCCACACAGTGCCAGAGCCTCGTAGAGAACTCCCATTTCCCACTGTTACCTGAGAGGTTTTTTGTTGTTTTGAGCTTGTCAGTGTGGTTTTAAATATAGGAAAGAATGGAAGGCAATAAGCCTTGTTTTGCTTGAGTTACTTCAAACAGGCAGGTACTGGGTTTTCAAGCAATGCCTCCCAAATAATTGCTTCCTAAAAAGGTTGGATATTAATTTCTCTCTCTCTTTTTTATTAAGAGGGAAGTTATAACCAGCATTATTTATTAACTGATGTACCTGTTCCCCTGTGATCCTGTTGCCATGAGTGCTGGTGTCATATTTATTAATCAATCTGTCAGAAATGGTTATGTCAGCACAGACAATGCAGCTTCCCCTGGATGAGACCCATCTCCTAAAGTTTTGAACTTCAAAGTTTAGAGGAAATTACCAACCTTCTGGAGGAAGTGCCACAACCATCCACTGCTCCCTTCATTACAAGAACCCCATGGAAATATCTCACTGACTCCTACGGATGTCAGTTGACGCAAATATAAATTTGCAAGAAATATCTGATATAACTTCAGGTATTCTTCCAGAGTACCCAAACTGCCTTCCCTGAACAACAGCTCAGGATAAAATTTGTTTTTTATCAACTCTTTTCTCCAATAAGAAATTTCCATTACAAAAGCATTATGGTAAACCCTTGGGGGGGGTGTATGTGTATAATGCCCAAACATATGTGGATATGTGTGTGCAAAAGTTCTCTTCTGAGCACCTGGAGGCCTTTCAACAAAATAGCAAGAGCAGCCTGATCTGGACAAAACAAGAGAGTCCATTGGGAACAGCCTGAGATCTGTTCCTGAGCCAGGATCAGCCACAGCAGCTCAGGGAGGAGTCCAAAAAGAAATTTGTGTCTTTGTGAAGCTGTGATTAAATATTCAGCATGTCCAATGGGAAACCCAAAACAAAGCAGCAAAACTTCACTTCTTTTCTTATTCTGTTCAAATACAGGAATCTCTGGTGGCAAGGCAGAATTCCTTGTGAAATCCTTGGAAATGGAATAGGTTCTTCTGACACAAGGTGCAGGAAGAAGGAGGATAATGCTCATTATAAAATGATGGCTTCACATTTGCTTGTGGCACAACCACTTCCCGAGGATCCCAGAAATGCTGAAGGGGCCACTTACAACCCATCCATCACAGATGAGAAGCCACATTTCCCAAGGGAAGGCCGTGTTTACCCAGGAAATGGGACTCTGGGAGACAGCAGATGGCAGTTGTGGGGTTCCAGTGCCAAGGTGGCACCGCCAGCGCCACAGCCTGTGCCAGCTGGTGGCCAGGCATCACAGGCAGATGTAACCAATTAGCAGAGATCCCCACTCCTCAGCCACTGGCTGGGGCTGCCATGCATGAGATCAGTGCATGACAACAAGGAGCACTTGTCCAAAGCCCTTCACGGGCCACCGGCACCACTCTGACACAGGGAACCACAAGCTGCTTGAAGGGGCCAGGCAGCTGGACCAGAACTGCTTTTCACTCAAAACAGGCATTTTTAATTCCAGTCTTTTCATCTAAATGTGTCATTTAACTAAAGGGTTTTGTGAAAGGTGAAATTTCTGTTCAGAAGCAGATTCTGGATGCCAGAAATTACTAAGGTAGAGAGGTGGGAGATGTTTCAAATTCATGATTCAAAGCTGGACTTCTGTTTAGGGGTTCATCCCAATGGTCTGAACAGCCTATCAGAGGCTATTTCTACAGACTTCCTACAGATTTTTATAGCACTTTGACTAGAAAGAAATTGTTTTATTGTGGCAACACTACATAAATGTTTACAGCTTTTGCGGGCACATTCCAGTATCAGTACTGCAACTACTTTGGACACTTCAGACCTCTTTCTATGGCAACAACACACAAGAGAAGTTCTCAGAATTGGCTTTCCTGAAAGTCCTCTCTGCTGGAAATAGCCTGAGGTAGAGGCTGTGGAAAGCCACAGACGTGAACTTCTCAACCCAGCAGTCAGTATTTCATAGTGCCTCTAACATTTGGGTAGGTGAAGACCAGGTGACACCAATCACTGGACTGTCAGTAAAAAGAAAGACAGGTTTGCCACACAGTGCAATCTGGAGAATCGTGGTGGCTGATGGTGAGTTCCTGGGTGAAAGGGAAACCCTTTCCAACTTTGTTCATCACAGAGCATAGAATGGAGCCTTCAGCTGCCACAGTAAGGCACCAGTCAGACGAGGGGCTCAGCACAGAGCTGAAATGGTGAGAAAAACACACCTGGAAACCCTGCAGGAGTGGAGGACAGGCCAAGACTCCCCGCAGGTGTTACCTCTTGGAGCAGCAGCCACAGGAAGAGGGGACTGGCCGTAGTTGTCACTGCCCTGAGCTCTGAAGGAGGAAGCTGAAGGATTGTTCCCTTGAGAAAATGCATATCCACACCACTTCCAAGCACGTTCCAGCCTAAAAATAAACCGGAGCCCCAAAGAGGTTTGTGACAGCAAATAACCGTGGGAAAATTTCTGGAGGTGATCGCAGGAACTTCCCAAAATGTAGTGGCAAACAAAGCATTAATGGAGTCCAAGAAAGGTCTGACAAACCCAGAGAGAGAGGAGCAGTGGGCTCTAGTTTAGGTGAGAGCAGGACTGGGTGCCTGCATGGCTCTGCTGGGGCAGCACTTTGTCTCAGGGTATTTATGACTGTTTATCAGGAGTATCCTGAGAGGGCAATTACCCAGAGAAAGAGAGGATTTCTAACACTGCCCATCAATGAGCTAAGAGATCCTCAGGAAGGATTAGCAAAAATGAGGGATTATCCATGAAAGCAACAGAGCTTGTTGAAAGTCTGTGTTTTGGGGGTGTAAAACAGCTCTCTCACTCATTTAGGAGGAAAGCTCTTCCCTCTTTGGGGTGTATTGCCTGTGAATTGGGGAGGTTTTGTTCTGTCAGCACTCAGACACCACCTGGCACAATGGGCTTTCTGCTGCGTTCCAGAGGGGGTGGAGTAATTAAAATTTATTTCCCATTATATCCTGTTTTAGAACAGGATTTCTGTTTCTTTTAAGCAGAAAAATCAATTCAATTCAATGTAAGTGAAAGAGATCTACATCTGACCTCTCTCTCCTGCCATGTAGAATGGGTTAATCCATTGGAGTCAAAGGGAATAACCTTGTGGAATAAATGGGCTCCGAATATGACCTGACATGAGTGCACTGGGGTTGGGATTGTTCTGGAATGACATCAATGTTCTGAAGAAAACAGTGCCAATTAAGTGCTCTGATTCAATTTACATGCCCGTGGTGTTACCTTTGACATCTGCTTTCAGCAGTACCCTTGAAATGACTGTTTTCTCTTGTGAGAGACAATTTCCAAGCATATTTATTTAGATATGATGAACTTGAATATCATGAGGAGGTGGAGCTGTTGCACACTGTAGTAAAAGCTTTCCAGCCATCAAGTTTAATTTTTTCTCTCTATGTCCCTTCCTCCCAGTCACAGCAAATGCAATTCCTTGTATGACCATTGCAATGGAATTTTAAGTCACAAGCCATTTGATGTGATAACAGTGTGACTTCACTGAAAAATAGGAGAGATGAGAATTCCCCAGCAACCTGTCTGAACTTAGGCCAGAGCACTCAGCCGTTGGTGACACACCATTCCAGCTGCACTAAATAATTTCAGCAGGAATTACTGCATCCAGCCCGGGGTTCCCCAGCACAGGAAAGACACAGGGCAAGCCCAGAGGAGGCACCAGGATGAGCAGAGGGATGGAGCAGCTCTGCTGTGAGGAAAGGTTGGGTCAGCTGGGATTGTTCAGGCTCTGGGCTGACTTAATTGTGGCCTTCCAGTAACTGAGGGAGCATAAAGAAAGATGGAGAGGGACTATTTACAAGGGCCTGAAGTGACAGGACAAGGGGGAATGGCTTCAAAGTGACAAAGAACAGGTTTAGACTGGATATTAGGAATATCCCTGTGAGAGTGGGCAGGCCCTGGCCCAGGGTGCCCTGAGCAGCTGTGGCTGCCCCTGGATCCCTGGCAGTGCCCAAGGCCAGGCTGGACACTGGGCTGGAGCAGCCTGGGACAGTGGGAGGGGTCCCTGCCCAGGGCAGGGGGGGGGACTGGATGAACTTTAAGGTCTCTTCCAGCCCAACCCCTTCTATGATCCAATGAATGAAGCCTGTTTAGATACCTACTGAGTTTTTAATCATTTTGCTCTTGGATGGCAAATGCTCCACTGGGGATACAAAACTCAGCTTTAGGGCAGACCCAGAGTCAATCAGGCTGCTGCAGAAGGAGCTGCACAAGTGCTTTATATTGTTTACATAGCAAATATATTTATATTTTTTTTACCTTTTCTCTGTGTGCTTACAGGGGCCCCCTGCTTCTCTAAAGGAGGCAAAATTGCAAATTCATGGAAATCAAGGAAGTAGAGTGTGAAAGAGAGTTTGAGAAGCAGCACAGGAAGACAAGGAAAACCAAAGACTGTGAATTCACTCCCGGCTGATGCTGAAGTGTTTTCACCTCCAACCCATTTCTGTGCCCAGGACTCACTGGGGGGTCAGAGCGGGCATGGCTGAATTGCCACAGATAATTGGTGAAGGGAAATTGGGAAGGCATCACATCACAATCACGTTTTTACTCCGACGGGAAAAGCTCGTGTGCTCGATGGGAAGAGTGTGGGGAAAAGAAGACGTCCCAGGTGACATGCAAAGCTGTGAGTCTCCCTCTCACCATCCCAATTCCAGGCCCCTCAGGAGAGTCATTACCTCCAATTTAATTTCCTGCATGTCAGCAGAAAGGCTGCAATCATTTTCTGGGCAGAGGCAGGGCCAGGCGGGCGGTGGCACCTGTCAGGGTGTCACCTCATCTCTGGCACACTCTGTTAGAGCCTGACAGCAGTGTGCCTTCACCACTGCAGGCCCAATTATCCCTGCATTCCAGGGACCTGCCCCAGCCAGCTGCCCTCTTTCCTCACCCACTTGCCCTTCCAGGAGGGATCCTCAAAATGATTTTGCACGTGCACACACACACATACTGATGCCATGATAACTTTTTGTCTTTTCTTTTATATACCTCTTGAGTATTCTCAGTACCCTTAACATGCATGCTTGTAATTCCTTAAATCTAATAGCTTAACACAGTCCTGGTAGTCAGTTGGGCCAGAAAGCCAAACATCCTAAAACCTCTCAATTAGAAGGCAAAAAGCCTTACATTATCTCGAAAAACCAAAGTCCTTTCTAAAGCACATCATATAAACTAAGATTAAACCCATCTAATAAAAAATACTTTGAAATAGAGAGATGTCACACTATTCATTCCAGCCTCTCATCGGGGCATCTTTGTTAAATATGCTAATTTGCAAGATCTATAAAATTGTATACCCGATCTACCGTTTGTGTGCATTTCAGCATATTCCACCTTGGTGAATTGTTACACCATAAAGATCCTTATTAAATACTAACATTGAATATATATATATATATATATATATCCCTTAACCATGTCTGGTTCTTAGTTTTGAGACCAAGGAAAAGGCATCAACACACAGACACACACACTCGTGCAGTTCCTCATCTCAGTGCATTAAGCCAGTCCCAGCTGTGGCTTCCTCAAGCCTGTCACCACAGGCAGAACTGGAACAGAGCAGGGGAAGATGGACTTTTTTCCTGTTTTAGAAAACATGAGATGTTAAAGGCCTGTGTTTCCCCCTGGGTTTAATTACACTGAATGCATTTAAACTCCTCTAATAAGTAGTAAATCTCTGAAAATCTGCAGAACAGAAGAGGGCTTATCACCTTCACAGAAGGTAGGGGGAATGCAGCTCTTCATCCCAGAGGGATTTATCCAGCATTTACAGAGGAGGTTTCTACCGACCACTGTATCTTGGTTTTCTTGTCTTCTCCATTCCACAGCAGGATGTTGGTTCCCTGTCAGTGATCATGCACTCCTTTGCCTCTTTGGCTCTGTGCATCCATGATCAGCCTGCTCCCAGTCCCTTGGAATTCGGGACTCTGCTGTTCTCAGCCAAACTCAATCCTTTCCCTTGGGCAGCAGTGTCTGGGGGCTGTCAGCCCCCCAACCCTTTACCCCTGCTGTCAGTTGGAGGAATGAGCGGTGCTCCCATGCCCAGGGCTGCTTTCCCACCTGCAGCCTGTGTCCATTGTGTCTTAGAACACAGAGTTGTTGTCGCCTGCTGGGAGATGAGATTGTTATTCAGAGCAAACCTTTTCTTTCCTATTTGTAAACTCTCTGGCCTCTGAGAATATTAACCAGCTATCCACTCCTTTCTATCCTGCTCCTTCTCACCTTTCCCACCATATCCTCTTTCTCTCTGGTTTTCCCCTCTTTCATTTTTTTTTTTTTGCTTGCCACTTTTGTAGAACAACTTAAATGTCATCTCTCTGCAATTACCCACAGAAGAGAGAACTGAAAAGGAACATTCCCACAGGGGTCCCTGTCTTAAATGAGGCTTTTGTTGTTATAAATTGTTACTCAAAGCAGTACAAGCCTTTGGAATCACTCACATGATCCTGGTAAATGGGGCTTTGAATTCAGAGAGCTTCTTTGGAGTCTGCCAGCTTTTCTGAAGGTATAAAATCTGAAAGCATAATTCCCAGCAGCAGCAGCAGCCCCTTTCACTTAATGCTGTCTGTCACCTCGCCAGGCACAGGTGACTTGGAGGTGTGCCCACCACACCCTCCTTGACCCTGCACACACACATCAGTGATGCTTTCCTTGCCTCCGCCTCAAGTGACCAAATCAGGGAGAAAACATAGTAGTGGGGCTTGGGGATTGTCCTGCTTGCCTTTGAATCTCTACCATCCTGGTTTTCAATGGACGTTCTCCATCCTAAATGGAGTAGAATTGCCTAGGGATGAAAACAAAGGCCTAGGCTTGAGGAAGGCACAGGTTCCCTCTGCAGCTCTGCTGATGTTTGAAATCTGCTCCACTGCTCCCCATGTCTCAGTTTGCCCATCAGAAGTGCAAGGCAGTGGACAGTATTCCAAATGGAAGGGGGTAAATATCAGGAGCATTAATGTGAAATTAATTAAATTCCCCTCTGGAGGGCTGGGAGGAACCCAAACTCCCTAGTGAGCTTCATCCCTTGCTTGAGATGAAATGCACCCATTGCAGCACTGGGACAGAAAGTGTCATGAGAGGGCTGAGTTTTACTTTTAAATGGCTGGAAAAAACATTTTGTTGCTTTGTTTTTTCCCCGTTCTTGCCAGATTTAGGGGTGGGAAGGTAAACACTGAGCTTTGACAGGGTTATGGAGAGAAATCTCAGCAGCTGCACAAAGCTGAGCTGTCTCACTCCCGTGTGAGCCCCCCCAGCATCAGTGCTCTGGACCTCTGGATGCTCAGTGCACAAAGCCAAGACCCACAGACCCCAGCAGAGACCCCAGAGTCCTCTGGGAATGGGGGTGGCATTCTCTGCCTGCTGCTAGGTCATATATTCTGCTCCTGCTCCCAAGGCAGGAACAGATGGGCCATGGGTGCAAAGCTCTGATAGAGCCAGAGCCGCAGGGCCAAGTGGAGCTGCCAACCTGAATTAAACTGTATAATGAGGGTGTCAGTCACTTCTGCACAGCTCAGGGAGGTGAGAAGGCAGGGAGGCAGCCTGGCTCTGCCGTGCCACATGTACAGGCACACACCCATTTCTCCTTCCTGTCCTTGTGCCTCTCCCTTCTCCAGAGAGGAAGACACAAAACCTACTGCATCTTCCCAAACAGATCACAAAATCAGAGTCCTTTGAAAAGGGGCTAAAAAAAGATATTAAACTTTAAATACCATTTCTTTCCATGCTGCTAAGCAGCTTATTTATCTCAGCATGAGCCTACCTTAAGAGCTGTGACGACAGAAAGCTCTGCTGGTAATTACTGCAGGGAGCCAGCAGGCATGAATGAGTCACCACAACCATGCAGGAGACACGGTAAGGGGACACAGACACACAGGGAACAAGGGTCAGCCAAGAGCCATGCCTTGAAACCCTCTTGGGAAGAGCTGCTGAGACATCTTATTTGTCCCTTGCCAGGAACGAGAGTGATGGAGCTGGAGCCTTCTCAAAGGAGGTTCTCAGGTATTTGTCAGCTGAATGTGCTCCCTGCCAGAAGAAAATGAAACCTTCTTGGGAGAATGGCCCTCAGCTGCCTTGGTCTGCACTTCCATCCAAGCAGTGGCCTTCAGGAGTGGTGCTGAGCACAGCCAGCCTTGGTTTGCTGCTGGCTGCCCCTCCCTGCCAGCAGACACGCTGGCTTCATCCCCAGACTCTGTGTTCCCAGTGCTGGGCCTTGGGGGATGCAGCTCCTTCGTGGAACGAGGACATGGAGCAGATCCGAGGGGACACAGCTGGGGAGGAAAGGCAGCTCTGCACCTAGGAATCCTCACAGCTCCTGCCCACACATTGGAATATGTCCCCTCCTCCTGTGCAGTCCTGGAGCTGACAGTAGGTCCTGCTTTGCAAGAGGAATGGTTGCCCTGTGAAGAAGGGAGATCTCCTCCCCTGGTATCCCGGGAGATGGCAGTGCCATCCTTCCACCACAGTCCCCCCTGAGAACTGATTGGAGATGTCACCCCCCTTTTCTCTTCTAATTGGATGCTGTTCCCAAAGCAACTTCCCAGGTGTTTTCAGGAGGATTTTACAGTTGCAAAAAAAACCAAAAAAACAAAAAAAAAACCCAAAACAAACAAACAAACAAACAAAAAAAAAACAAAAGCAAAACCAACAGCACAATTAAAACATTAGCAGTGCTTGGTGATGGATGCTGCACAAACAGGCACAATGCTGAAATTTCCTGGGCCAAAGTGGTGATATAAATAGCTGAGGTGCTGCAAAGGGAAGAGTCACACCATGAAGAACTGAGTTGCTCACATTCACTTCCTACTTCGGTAGCTGAGGTGGGAGCAGGTCACGGATTTCCTGTATCCTGTCCACCAGGTTTCCTGGATCTGGGCCCAACCTGTTCAGCAAGATGGCGATTAAATGGGACACAGGCCCTGAGCAGTGTCTGATTTAGCTTCACACCTCATGAGCTTAGTCACAGTGCACACTCATCTCCATAAGAACAGTGCCTGTTACCTGTGCTCTGACACATCCAATGTGGTCTCAAAATATCCCTGGGATTCTGACTGAGCTCCTCTGGGATTTCTCCAGATCTGTCTCTCCTGTCAAGCACACCTAAATGATTGTGTTCCCTGGTGGCTGAAAACTCTGTGGTCTGTCATCCCTCCTTGCCAGAGAGCTCTGTGCTCCTGCTGTCCCACCAGTCCAGGTCCGTGTCATCCCTTCCTGCAAGCCTTGGCACCACCTTTCTGCTGTGGCTGCTCCCAGGAGCAGGTCTGGAGGCTGTAAAGACACACAGGCAGCCCTTGGCAACCAGTCCAGCAAGAGCAGATGGAAGTGTAAAGTGCTGGAGAAAAGCTACAAATGGCCCAACAGGAACAACCTGACACTTTCTGGGCTTGCACATGGAGAGCTCTTTCAAGCTGTGAGGTAGCACTGGCTTCTGAAAAGGAAAGCTTTGGGTAACATCTCGTGGTGTTTGGCCCTCTCCATGCGCTGGCCCTCCCCTGTCTATGGAGATCACAGTCCACACAGCAGTGGCTTCCTCACTGCCCACGTCCTTCCCTCCCTCCAGGAGATGAGAGCATCACTCCTGAGCAGCAGGGAGAGCCTGCACTCCACCTGTCTGCATCCCTTCCCAGGAACGACCCAAAGGGACTTTGTGGAGCATAGAAAGGTCTGAGGGTTCTCCCTGTCCTTTTTCAGAGCAGTGACCTTCGGGAGGTTGAGAGAGGAGCAGAGACATGTGGCTGCTCAGCTGGACGTGTTAATGGCCGTCCTGCTTCCAGCAGAGAGGCCTGAGGGGAAGATGGCCTTGGCTCCAGAAGGAGAATGGCTCTTTCCAGGGATGGTTATCAAGTTGGTGGCTCTGTGCCATGACTTCAACCTGAGGTCCTGGCTGGAAACTTCCAGCAGCCCCAGCAGGCAGAATTTGGGTCTGGCAGAGCCAGTAATGAGGTCCAGCTGGGTCCTTGGCCAGCAGCTAAGACAGGAACATTGCCAAGGGATGGTCAGGGCTGGATGAGCCAGGAGGACAGGAGGTGGAGAAGCACGAGCACAGCACCCACTACCCTCCCACCGCCTGTCCCTGCAGTGAAATGTTCCTGTGCCATGGGCATGCAAGAATCTGCACCCAGCAGACCTGGAGGGTGAACACAAATCCCCCCATAGCCATTAGAGCTGGAGATTTGGGGATTTGAGTTTGGAGATGATCTCTGTGATCACAGTTTAATTCTTTCCCAGCTCAGCCTCTATAGAAGCCACCAAGTCCCTATCACGAGGGCCACCCCTCCAATTTCTGCTGCTCTTCAGATCATGTCAGAGCATCTCACATTGCCCACCCCCCTTCTCCACTCCCGGGTGTGATGGGGCAGAGAGACGGGAGATGGGAGAGCAGGAGACTGCTCTGTGATCACAGATCCTCGCTGAGCAGCACACGGAGGTGGCAGGGACAGCTGTGGGCCAGGGAACATCTCCCTTCCAGAGGGAAAGGCTCCTGCGGATGCTGCACGGGCAGGAGGTGACAGGGACCGTCCCCTGATGTCCCCGGGACCCTGCAGAGAGCTGATGCTGCATTTTTCCCTGGCGGCCACCGGAGGGCAGCCCGAGGGAGGGAGCCGACCCCAAACTTCCCCCCCAAAAATGGGGATGGAGGGATGGGGGCAAGCAGCAGGAGCAGGGGGTCTGCAGCGGAGCAGGCAGCAGGGAAGCTGCTTCAGCTGCTGGAGAAAGTTCATCTGGAAATGTGCAGGCTGAAATAGTTCAGTGCTCTGTTAGGGAAAGGAATTTTATGTCTGTGCGATGAGGAAAGGAATTAGAGACATAATTTAATCAGTGTGTTTTAGTGGGAGCATTAAAAGACGCGGATGTGACATCGATAAGGAGCCAGCAGAGCTGCTCGGAGCTGGAAAAGCCACGGAGCCTCTGCCAGGGGTGCTTGTAGCCCCCAGCCAGGGCGGGATCAAAGCTGGCAGGGCAAATGGGAGTTCTCTACATTCCCATCTTCGGAAAGACAGAGTGTGCTGTGCAGGAATGGAGACATGAGAGCCATGGATTTTGGGCAAGGCATCACACAGCCCCACACTTGCCATGCAAGTTTCCTCTTGCATTGCAGCAAAGGTCTCTGGTGAACTGAATTTCCCTGCTTTGGGCCTTGCATTCTATTAGAAAAATACATTATTTATACATATTATATATACTTAATTATATATAGCATATATAACATATAAAACATATTATACGTAAAATATATTTATATAATTAGAAAAATATTATTATTTCATTTTATTAGAAAAATATAAGGGTGCCTAGGGAAGGAAGTCTAAAAGGAAGATAAATGCTGAGGTAAAAGATTTAAATGCTTCAGCTGGGGTCCCAGCCAGCAGGACATGTGAGCAAAGACCTGGATTTATTCTGTCACTGATACTTCTGAGGTGGCCAGGAGTATGTTGTCATCAGTAGAATGGTGTCATCTCTGAAATGGGCCTCATCTCACTTTTAGTTCAGGAGCCTGTAGAAAATGAGTACTTTGCAAGCCATGATGTGCTCACATGCCACAACAATATGAGCTACGTAAATACCGAAAATAGATCCGTTCCTGTCAGCAGATATCCAGACATTCCAAAATCATTTTTACCAGCTCCATTTCCAAAGACAGATGGATCCAGACTAACCTCATTTCTTTGAGGATTTTTTTTCTTTTTTTATAAAGAAAGGAAGGCACAATAATGTATTTAACCAATCTTGATTTCAGCGGAATAATTCGACAGAGCCATATGAGTTTCATTAGTTTTGCTGAGAATTAACATAAGACTTGTAAACTATTCACTGCTGGGGGTTAAAGGAGAGATAATAACGGATAAAATTGAGAGGGGAGTTGTTTTCTTGTGAAGTTAATAAAGATTTCTTCATGAATGACCTTGGGTTGCAATTTCTCAGAAACGATGAGATGAGATTTCACAGACAGGCAGAGGAAGATTTGGATGATCTCAAGGGCTGCAGCGAGGGGCTGGAGGGTGATGCTGCAATTCCCACTGTTACACGTGTTGGGACTGGGAACACATCCTCTGCAAATGTCAGGAGAGAGGAAACACTGGGGTGTACAAGCTGATCAAAGCAGGACTGTGAATCACCAAGGAGTTGTGTCCATGGAAATGTCAAGTGATATCCCAGGATGTACCAGGCAGAGAATTCCCCCAAGAGATCAAGAGATGTTAATTCCATTATGCAAAGGCCCAATGTCCTTTTATCAGGAATGCAGCGTGACAGCTTTGTTCACCCGAGGTCAGACAAGATAAATGCAGGGAGCAAGGTAGCTAAAGGGCCACTAAACAGTGGATAAAAAGGAGTAGCTCCAGCATGAACCCAGTGGGCAGGTACAGACCTGGGAGATCAGCATACTGGAGGAAGGTGCCTGGTGATCTGATTGTTCAAAGCAGCGAAGAATCTTGACCCTCCTTCAGCAGCTCCTGGCTGATACAGAAGGCAGCTAAGGCTGAGAAAAGGTGTTTTCTCCAGTCTGTCCTCTAAGAAACTCAAGATCCCTCATTCAGCTCCAGAGTCTCTGTTCTTCCTGCTGAGGAAAAAGGGAAGCAGGGCTGCTGTCTGCTCCAGTGCCAGCCCTCTGCAGCCCAAGGAACTGAAGCTGCTCTTTATTTTTCAACAAGTTGGTCTAGACTGGTCTTCTTTGTCATCTATGTCCCTAAATAAACAACCTTTCTATAAATCCTTCCACAAATGTGCATTCTGCATTGCATCAAAATCTCCTTTGGTGTAATGCCTAAAGGAGACTTTCACATGAGAAAAATATGGGCTGTTCCCTTGCCATTCCATGCTGCATGGATAGTCTGCTCAGTCTCACTAATACCCAATAAGTAAAGGATATTTTTGACAAGTCCTGACGAGTCTGGGATACATAGAAAAGTAATAAAACATATTTCAAAAGGAGCTCTGTGATATTTTCAGATCACAGTAAATCTCAGCATAAGCCAAGTGCTGTACCAAGCCAGGGAAGCTGCATCCCCTCCCCAGCACCCCCAGACCCCAGGGATGTGCTGGGAGCTGCCTTCCTCTGCCCAGTCTTTGGAAGGAACAGCCCCAAGGGCTGTGGAGTTGCAGAGGGTGTCTTGGATAAGCAAGACATCAGCAAAGGAGCATTTTAACAGCCAGAAAAAGAGCTCAGACCCCCAGCTGGCTCTTGGAGGAGGATCCATAGCAAGGCACCAACGCCAAAGGCAGCCACTGGAATTAGGATGGAGTACTTTTCTGGTTTTGGGAGAAGATGATTCAGGCAAAGGTGAGCTCTGGTCCAAGCTCCTTGGACTCTGGTGTGATCCCAGCAGGGATTTCCTCACATCCCAGGTGGAAGCAGAGCAGTTTTACATACAGAACAGGTGCAGGTGGCTTTTCCACTGCTGATTCAGCATTCCCAGCCCTGCCAAGCACTTGAATTTCAAGCCATTTACATCCAAAGGCAATTGGAGAAATCATTTGACAAACTCCATCCCAGCGTGCTGGCAGATACCCAACACTGACTTTTGTTACTCACAGATTATGTTTACAGTGAAATGATTTAGGGATTGAGGGATTATCCAACATGGGCCCACAGCCCAACACCTCCAGAAGGACCAAATACCTAATGATTCCTGACAGCTGGAATCAATCTCCAGGAGCTGAGATTATTATTTTTTTTTCCCCCCTGGGATAAAACAAAACTGTTCTGTTCAAACACTGCTGTCTACAAATCATTAATAAAGGCAATTGGCTGATTTAAATCTGGCATTACAGAGGTCAGAACAATAAAACATGGCTTTATTTTGCAGCTAACACACATTCTCTGCTATCCTTTATCCAGGCTGTCAGGAGCCAGTGGATGAGGAGAAGAGAGGTGGGGAACTGCAAGGAGCTACGTGGGGAGCACCAGGAGTTATTGGTGTCAGGGGAATACTGTAGGAGAAATGAAGTGGTGCATTTCTAACAGCGTGGAAGGGTTTTTTCCTATGGCTGTTTTTGTTTGAAAGGATTATGACCAAAGGAACAGGGCTCTGGGTTGTGTAGGAGAAGACCAGAGTGTTATTCCCATTAGGGGAGCAGGTTTTTGGTTGGCTTTTTGAAGCTGGGTGTGTCAATGGATATTTCCTCATGGAAACCCCCTGTCCTGTTAAGGGAATCTGGTATAAAGCTTCTTTAGTTTGCAGGAGTGCAGTAATTGGAGAATTTCTCAGTGGAAAGCATTCAGCAGCAATATTTGTAGTGCTGCCAGGCCTTTGGGTTCTGACCTGCTGCTCATTTCTGGGAGCTGCTGCATCTGGTTAAGTGGGAGCACTCTGTTCCTCCCAAATACCCCATTAGGAGAGAATTTCTTTCCAGGATGTAAAAATATGTGAACAGAGCAGTGAGCAGATGCCCACACCAAAGGCCAAACTTCCCCCTGCTCAGGAAACAGAATGATTTATTTATTTTTATTTTATTTGTGCATCTGGTCCAATTTATTTTTTGGGTTTGGAAAAATTTGACCTTAAACAGAGGTACTTGAGGCGCAAGATACCAGGGACAGGCCCTGAAAGCTAAGTAAGGTCCAGATCCTCCAAACTGTCTGCAAGCAAGGGCAGACAACCAAAGAAGTCTCTCTGTGGGATTGTCAGTGGTCAGTGGTGAATGTTGAGATGTTTCCCCATTGTAAAAAATCCCAGTTCATAAATTATTTTATTAGTGACACTAATTATACCTTTTTTTTTAAAGAAACATTAAATATCATGGGGTTTCTATACCAAAAACCTTTCACCCTTCAAGCAAAAACTACTAAAAAACTAAACACACACACATAGGAAAATAAAAGGTGCTATAAAAAACCTCCATCTTCCAAGGATCCTTCTGATCAAACCCCTTGTTAAAAGCTAACAGCAAGTCACAGCCATTTTCTTAAATTCTGGGGGCATCAAATTTTCCTGTCCATCCCTCAGCTTTTCAGGCTGCTTCCCTTAATGATGATATTGATTTTGCTTTTAATTTCATCTATCCCAGTGATGGACTCCCACTGCTCCCCACAGGAGATTATTTTATACTCTGGCAGACCTCACTGATAGGAATTTTTCCTGACATCCAACTTCAGTTTTCTTTTTTGTTTTGTTTAAACATTTTCTGCTTTGATTGGTGAAGTCCTTAAAGCCAGGAGTTCAGGGTTAGGAAGGGAGGCAGGGAAGGGGAAAGGAGGCCAAGCCACATTAATTGCCAACCTGCTAAAGAAATGTGCAAAAGTTTCCTCCTGAGGCCTCACTTTGTGGTACAGCCACAGGTTTTATATAAAAATATATTTTCTCAGAATGTATTGTAAGGAAAAGAAAGGAAAAAAATCATTATTTTGAGGAAGCTGAGGCAAATGGGAGATGTGCAAAATGTTTTCTGCACTGTTAAAAAACCCAGAAGTATCAGTAAGACCAAAGCCTTGGATGAAATTTATGCATGTATTTTGTAAATAATTTTTAAATCGTATGGAATTGGCTATGATTATTTCCATGGATGCTTTTGGTATTGCACCCTCCCATCTTCCTGACCTGTAAATGCCAGATGCAGTCAGAGGAGACCACCAAGGTTCTATCCTGCCTCTAAAGCTATCAACACGAATGCCAGGGAAGAGCACATGAATTATTGCTGCTCTTCCCAGACCATCCTAGGCAGTTTTCTTTCTCCTTTCATGCACGAATATCCCTGATTGGGAGCCTTTGGAATCCTCTCTCCTCCCTCTGACCAGGCTGGGTTAGGACCAGTGGCAGAGACATTGGAAATCAGATTAACAGGAATCTTCTATATTGGCAATTTTATTGCCAACGTTGTGTCCAAAAGGACATAATCTGAATGTGATTTTGATGATCCTGGACATCCATGAGCTCCCAAAATAAGTCAGATGTCAAGATCTCCATGCAGGAATCCGCTGAACTCTGTGAGCTACTGAAAAAATCAGTGTAGAGCAGTGCTTGGGAGAAGCCAGAAGAACACCGGACATGGAAGAGCAGGGGAGGAAAAGCCAGATGAAGTTGGGCAGGAGAAAAGAGACGAAAAGCCTTGAAGCTGAGCTTGAAACCCTCCCAGGCCAAAGAAGGCCATTAGGATGGATGATTGCAGCCTGCTTGCTGCAAAACACAACCGGCAGGAGCTCACCCAGAGATTCTCACAGCAGAACTCCTGATTTTAATTCAGAAGTTCAGCCTTTGGTAGTTAGTGAGCTCCACAAAGGAGGCTGACTCACTGTGCCTCTTAGGAACCTGCTCTGATGACTAATTGCTGTTATTGTTAAAAACGAGCCTCTAATTTGTGGCATTAACACTGACAACCTCAAATTCCAGCCGCTTCATCTTGGCCTTTTATCTGCTGTAAGGAACTGGAAAGGAAAAAAAAAAAAAAAA
>VWZN01018866.1:817148-918262 GCA_013396955.1 Regulus satrapa | reverse complement strand
CCCCCCCAGGTAGGTTATTATTCAGCTGCATAAAAATACTTCTACTTTGGAAAGATGAATTGCTCACATATTCACATATTCTGATTTTTTCCATTAATTCTGAAGTCACAAAGAGACTGTTAACATCAGGAATTGTAACCAGTGTGTTGTGTGAGTTCAATTCACACAATTCAACAGGCTCGATTCCCTTCACAAGCATTTCTGTAGCCAACTATGACCATGTTCCTTCTAAAAATCCTTTAAGAGGCCCCAGACTATAATTTTTGTGTCCTGTGGCATCAACAGCCAGGCAGATCCGAATCCCTCTGGTGGAAGTTGAAGTTCACACCCTGGGTCACTGGAAGGTAATTTCCTTTAGCTTTGCAATAAACTCTCTGCCTTGACCTAAGACCCCCAATATTACAAGTGGTTAACAGCATCCATAAAAATGAAAAAAAAAAAAAATGTTGGTGCAAAATATCTGAATCTGAGTAGATTTTCTAGAATTTTATTAATTTATAGAAGTTGAAGGTTATGCCATATGTCACTAGAAAGTAATTTTCTCTGAATGCGCAATAAGGGCTTAGATTTGATTTATGACCTAAATATTGCAAGATATTAATACATCTCCACACCAGATGGTAATGCACACGTGAGGAAACGTACCTTTTCTGTCCCAAAAATTGCTGATTTTTTCTTCCATCTACTAGGATAAACTCAATCAATGGCATTCATTAATTTTTGAACACTGAGTACTTACATGGAATGTCCCCATCTCTCAGAGAGCTGTGTTATTCCTCTGTGAAATACATTCCAAATGTTCCCAAAAACAGCTTCAGACACTCTGTATGTGGCACCCACGTGGATATCCACTAGGGTTGGCCAGACCCGACGATCCTCTAGGAACAAACGATATTTTGGACCCTTGGGATCCAATTTAGATGCTGTTGGGGATTGCAGCTGCAACCAAATAAAGGGGAATGATTTATTCAGGATCCAGTTACAGACACCAACAAACACACCAAGCAGGTTACAGGTTGCAGCTGCATGGCAAAAATGAAGGAGAAGGCTCTACAGGTATTTTTAAATCTACCCCTGGGGTTTTGTGGCATTCAAAGGAATCCCAAACCTTGTTTGCTAGGGACAGGAGGAAGGAGTTCACTATTTCCTGCTGTTTGCTCATGACTGCATTAAATCCAGTGATTTCCTGGGGAGTTGTTAATGTCTTATTTATACACTGGGTAAACAATGTGTACTTTTTTTCTACCTCCAGAATGAAAGCTATACTCCAGAAATTCTCACATTCCTCGGCTATCAGTGCATAAAATCCATCTCTATGCCACTTCTTTCAGAACTGCAAGTACAGACTAAATAATAAGGGTTTGTTTCAGATAAGAACTTCCATTCCTCAGGAAACTCTAGCCTTTCAAAAAGTAATTTTAACTCAGATGTTACTCTGGCAGGCACCTGACCCGAGGGAGGAGCACGGTGTGTGATGGGAGTTGAAGTCCAGCTGAGGAGTGCAAACCCCAGGGCAGACCAGGGGATGCAAAGATCGATGAACAACCATTCCCAGAACCTCACAAAAAATCCATTTTAATGGATTGTGTCCATAAAGAAAATGGCAGTTTTGATTTCAGAGGTGGCAGCTTCAATTTTAAATTCACCTTTTGGCATTACCTCACCCTGACCGTGACTTCCGAGCAGAAATGGACAACATGGGACAGGGCAATGCTCATTGGATGCTGTTCAAATACAGATTGCTGTGTGTTTTGCTTCATGGTTTAGTTGTGCTTTGCACTGGAAAGGTTTTGGGAGCAGAGGGTGGCTTCTGGAAGAAGGTGTCAGAAGCTTGACCCTCATCCAGAGGAGCCAATGCCAGTGGCTCCAGTAGGAACCCACTGCTGGCCAAGGCTGAGCACCTCTGGGATAAGAGATTTAAAAAGGGGGAAAAGTTGCTCCAAGGTAGCAATTGCTAAAGAGAAGGGTGAGAATATGTGAGAGCAACAATTCTGCAGACCCCTAGTTCACAGAGGACTGTCCTGTGAGAGGGATCCCACTGCAGCAGGAAAGAGTGAGGAGCCCCGAAGAGGAAGGAGCAGTGGAGACAGTGCAGGGTGAGCTGATGGATTCCCCATTCCTGTCCCCCTGCACCACACACGGGAAAAAAGAGAGAAAGTCTGCGTGGAGCTAAGCCTGGAAAGAAGGGAGAAGTGGGGGGAAGATGGTTAATATTTAGTTTTTATTTCTCATTATCCAACTCTCATTTGATTGGTAATAAATTAAACTAATTTCCCCGAGTCAGGTCTGGCTTTCCTGTGACAGTAATTGCCAAGTGATCACTCCCCTTCCCTTATCCAAGCCACGAGCCTCTCTTTATATTTTCTCCAGCTGAGGAGGGGAGTGATGGAGCTGCTTTGGTGGGTGCCCAGCACCCAGCCAGGATCCACCCCAGCAAGGAGCCACACTCACATTCCCTTGGCAGCCTTTCCCATGGCTTTCAGTATGTCTCATGTTTGCCTGCTCTCTGTCTGCTGCAGAGATGTCCTGCATCCTCTCAGGGAGCCCCTGAAGGCCTCCAGGCTCCGGGAGCTCAGGAAATGTTGTACATGGATTAAGTTTACAGCAAGAGCCCGAGCAGAGGCCTTAAATGCCGTGTGATTTCCTGCAGGGAAGCCAGCAGACACGGGATCCGTGGGGGTCCCTGCAAATGACAGGGGAGGTGAGTTATTATTTCCCCTCCCTTCACTGCCAGCCCTGTTATTTCAGGGCAGTGCAGGCAGGGAGGAAGCAGAGCCTGGCTCCCCAGCTTGGCTCCATCTCGCATGCAAGACACCGGGTGGCCGGAGTGACAGAGCTGCCACGCTGCAATGTTTGCTGTCATGAATGAGAAACAGCACTCTGAGAAAGCCTCTCCCTTGCAAAGATGCAACCCAGAGCTGGCAGAGGTCTGGGAGAGGGGGTTTATACAGGTGGGCAGCGAAATTGCCTCCTGGTGCAGCTGTGGTGTGGATAGAGGACACCACAGAGGGCTGGGAACCACAGGACAAGGTGCTGCAGTCACTGCAGAGCTCAGGTACAGCAGCAGTGAGCGACTGATGGCTGAGCTGTCCTGAGCACCTGTCTTCAGAATGAACTCAGTCCTGGATATTGTTTCCTCCCTGCCTCAGCCTAGAGAGGGCTGCTCTTCTGGTGAGGGGACAGATGCTCCTTCCTCACATACAACTAAGCAAAAATGCTCTCCTTTTTAGGAGCATGGGATGAAGTGCTCTAGAATTCAAGGGTAATCTCTTAGTATTTGTACCCTCTTGCCCCGGCACATCCTCTGCTATCCACTTCTTGAGTTTTCCTCTTGGGAAGCAGACTCAAGTAATTCCTGTAGTCCTTACAAGCCATAGACTGTATTTCTACAAAAATACACACAAATAGAAGTCATAGAACTAATTAAATCATTTTGGTTGGAAAAGATCTTCAAGATCATCAAGTCCAAGAGCAACTGATGACAAAAGTGACAAGCTTGGACTGGGCCATATGTATGCTGGGTATTGCACACACAGGCTGAAATTCAAACATTGTGTCAAAGTGCTTCCCAGCCAGGTGTAAAGCCAGAAATGTGTAAGAGAGACAGTAATGTAGGGAAATAATAAAACTATCTGTGTCAGAAATGTGATTCCATGAGTTTTGCAGACATCACAATGGTGAGTTTGGCTTAGGAAGCATTTTGAAGGAGTAGGATGAGACAGGCTTGTAGATGTTAGAGAGAGCACGAGGAACAGAATGGGATAAACACAACAAAGACTTGTTTGAGGATGGAAGAAGTGGGCGAGTGAAGACTGGCACCAGGGGCCAACTGAAGGTGAGAACCAACCTTTCCAGGCTGCGTGGCAGATGAGGGCGAGGGTGGGTGAGGATGGACTGTGAAAGCAAGTATGTGCAGCATATGTTCAAAGTGACAGAGAAAGGGTGCCACCCGAGGGGGGGATGACACACTGACAGCACTGGGCTGGAAAAGGGATCTCTGCATCCTGGAAAGATGTGTGAGTGCAGCCAGGCTGCATTTATTCACACCAGAGGGAAGCACTG
The DNA here is from genome assembly GCA_013396955.1 of Regulus satrapa. Taxonomy (NCBI): domain Eukaryota; kingdom Metazoa; phylum Chordata; class Aves; order Passeriformes; family Regulidae; genus Regulus; species Regulus satrapa. The sequence continues at coordinate 914,200 of VWZN01018866.1, read as the reverse complement.
TCCCTGCAGTGGTTATGAGATACGAAGTGAGAGGCTGGACAAAAATCTTGGCTGCAAGGCAGGAGCAGAGCGATCACATCTACTCAGGAATGTTTTGATGGAAAAGGCTTCTCGAGGCACAGCCTGGGTGTGAGGCTTTGGGCTGTCACCTGGGCTGATGCCAAGGGTATGGGGCCAGAGGAGACAAGCACACTGCAGTGTGGCAAGAGCTAAAATCTTCACCCTTTCTCACCCTGAAGAGACGGTTAGGCAGCCCCAAGGAGATGCCAGAGATGGAGAATAGAATGGAAACGGAGACACTATTGTCATCCTGGAGAATCCATGTGGGTGGTGTTTATCCAGTGTAGGAATGGCAGCCGGATGCCTTCCTAGAGCCTGCGTGACACTGATCGGTCTTTGGGTAATTGTTCATCCTGTGAGTGGTAAGTTACTGGCTGGCAAACACCCAGGATTTCTCAGGCTCCCTTTGGCATCCCCCATCCAAGCTGTGATCATTTTCATATTTCACACGTCTGGGTTTCTCTCAGGAAGGTGGCACGTGCAGGGAGGGATTCCTCTGTGAGTGGTGGGGACACCCAGCACAGGGAAGCCACACCAGTTCTGCTCAGAGATGCAATTCTGCCCTGGCTCCCCGGGAGCCAGCCTGGACCCGTGGGGTTGGGTTGGGTGTGGGGCTGGGTGTCACTCTGCAGGTGCTGAGTGAGAAGATGCTGTCATTGCACTGCTCAGTGAACTGTGCTTTTTATTTCTCTGCTTTAGGTTATTCAGTATTTGCTTATAATAGGAAGAAATTCTTACTTTTTTCACATTATTTCAAAATGTTTCCACACTGGAAAAGAACATGTCTGCAAACTCTGGAGCAGGGCATCCTGTTTGATTCCCCTTTTAGCCCTGGGTGTGAATCCTGTGACAAAACTTTCCCAAGCGACCAGTCCTTGCCTTCATTTTTATGCAGTGAGGGCCACACAGCCTGGATTCTCAACACTTGGCTCTCTCAGGGTATCCCAGCCAGATCCTTCCCGTGTTCCTTAAAAACACCAACAGTGCAGGTGGCAGCCAGAGTTTGTACCTCCCAGCCCACCTTCAGAGCCTCTGTCAAACAACAGCAAGCAGTAACTTAGAAGCAGCTTCTCTTGACAATGAAAGTCATATCTTGCTTTGAAAACACCCTGTGCTTGGAGAAAAAGCTGCAACAAAAACTCCATGCCCATAATGTCTGTCCTTTGCATCTGCTGTGCCTCGGTGTCACCTGCTCTCCTGGGGAGCCTCCCCGTCACGCTGCTGCAGCCCCTGGCTTTGTGATCCTGACAGCTCTGTCTCCTTCCCGGGGCCAGGCCTCTCACAGATCAGTGTCTTTTGATCTCTCTCCTCTCGGCATTGTCAAAACAGCCTTGTCAAAACAGCCCTGGGACTGGGAGTGAGGAGTCCTTCGCTGCGACAGAGCTCCTCTCACGCTGGAGAGTCTACATCTCACCCAGGCCACTCTTTTATATCCCCTGTCTCTCTTTTCCTCTGTTTTTGCCAGAGTGATGAATGGAGACTTTACAGGGTGACTTTCCGCAGGTGCACCGAGGGCCCTCAGGTATTAATGAGTCATAGCACAAATATTTCCTTATTTTCCCCAAGTTTTATCCCTGCAGTGCCTAACCACCTCATGAGACCAAGGCATGACAGGGAGGTTTGAGACTAAAGGCAGAGGGAAACGATGAAGTTTTTGTTAAAAGTCAAGAAGGTGGTCTGTGAAACTAGAATGACAGGTTTTATTGGTCCTGGGCCCAGAAATATTAAAAGAACTTAACTAAAGTCTCTACTAGAAGTATCCTATTTTGATGTAGCCAAAGTAATCAGGATGAGCTGAGGGTATAAACCTTCTTAAGCAGGGGACATGTAGAGAAAATTGAAAAGGAGGAAGAAGAGTAAAGAACTTTTAACCTCCATGGTCAGGCTTTGGGAAGGAAAGATTTTTGGATTTAACCTCTTATCTGCAATTTTCCTCTTCCACTGAGACTCAAGAGAGATAGGAGAACTAATTTCTTCTCTGCTTCCATTATATGGAGAACATTTTTCCAATGTAACCCCTGGAAAAGCTATCATCAATCACTGCTCTTTTAATCTGGAAGTTGTGACTTCCAAGAGTTTGATGAATAGGTCCAGAAGTTACTGTAGTTTGTGACCTTCCTTTCTGGACAGATGGAAGGAGAAATTCTGAATTTCTTATTCTTTATACCTCTTTGACTTTGATTAGGACTCACAATGTAGAAAAGACGTGGAAATACAACTTGGCTGGATATTGGCATGGAGGCAAGGAGGAGGAGGGTGTTTGCATGAAATTTTATTCATTATATTGAATAATATTTTTAAAAAGGACTCCACAGGAGGATACACTTTGGGTTTTTGTGTGTACTATCTGTCCTACAAAAAGAAATCTCTATGATCTATTTGTGGCTTAGAAATATTTGATAGAAAAGTTTTAAAGCAATGATTTGAACCGCTATATATGGAACTCTATACAAAATTCAGGTTGCCATCTGTAATAATTAATATATGTTAATATAATAATGATTTTAATTATAACTATAATAAAATCATAGTATTTTAATATGACAATATATTTTATTAAGTGATACTAAAAACCAGTGAGTGAGGTAGGGAGGCTGCTTGACTGCACAAATCCTGGAGAATGAACCCAATTTAGCACATCAGAACCAACTGGAGCTGGAATGGTTGCATGTGGCAGTCAGTGCTCTGGCCTGACTGACCAGGTGGTGATGGGACAAAGGTTGGATCCTGGAGGTCTTTCCCAACCCAGCCAGTCCTGTGACTCTTTCTGTAGCACTGTGGAGCTGCTCCTTTTGCTGTGCCAACACCTCAGACATGGAAGGGATGACCTGGAGCCCCAGCTTGATGCTGTTTTAACATCAACGGGTTTGAGGGCTGAACAGCTGCTTGATTTTATGGGTAATAAGAGGAATTAGGATGGGTAAAAATTTCCAGCATCCCAGGCTTCAGCCTTGATGTCTTTGATGGCAGAAGAAGCCTCTGCCCTGTGATGGCTGTGGAGTGTGAGTGGGATCCTCCTGTAATTCCTCAGGCTGGAATCAATCATCCCAGCTAAATCGGTGCCTCTTTGATCAGAACAGCTCCTGTCCCGCTTGGCTGGAGGTATAAAATCACCAGCCCTCCTGCTCCAAGAACAGCAGGCATCCATAAATCAGCCTGGCAGACCATAAATTCATTTACCCAACAGAGACACGGTCAAAAGCAGCTCAATGGGGTTTTAAAGGCCTTTGTGCAGTGCTGGAGATAAACAACGGTTGGAGGAGGGGGAGAGAGGGAGAAAGTGGCATCTTTATCCTCTGCTGATGGAGGTGGTGCTGCTTGGAGGCAGGGTGGCCTTTCTTGGCCCCAGGTGCTTTGGGGGTCTGGGGCTGGAGCTCACAGAGCTCTTCACAAGCCTTTCCCTCACTGCTAAAGCAGAGATGGGGGCAGAGCAGGGAATTTTGGGTCTCCTGGCAAAAGCCTTAAAATACCTGGAATATTTCTGCTTGGCATGGCTGATACCAACTGCCCTGCCTGTGCCTGCTGATGCCCAGAGCCAAACAGGGAATAAACTCACAGCTGAGCCCTGGCCTCTCAGGGGGCTTTGGGGTGTCCTCAGTGAGGGAAGTGTCAAGCTGAGCAGCAGAGACTCTCCCTGGCCATGTTTCTAGGCAAAGCCACACCTGTCCATCTGGGTTTAGGCCATCAGACATCCAGACTCAAGTCTGAGCCCCCAATCTATAAAAAGTCATGTAAAGACCCCTCCTGTAGTCATGCAAATCCCAGCAAATGAAACCTTTCAGGTGCATCAGAATAAACCTGAGGTGCTGAGTTTCCATGGCTGTTTTCCCATCCCCGCTCTCTGATATCAATTGGTTTCAGAAAGATATATATAATATATATATAATATATTTAAACACTATCACAGCAGCTGTACCAGTTGCTTCTAATAAAACATCTCTGCTGAAATAATGCAGCGTCTGAGAGATTGGGTGTAATATGGTTAAATGCTTTTACAATCCCCCATTAAAATAAGTGGATGGAAATTCATAAAATATTGATGGCATTTGAAAAGAGTTCATTCATGGAGCCATCCAGAACTCGGAGCAGGCAGTGCTGAGACAGATGTTGATACCAGGATGTTCCTCTTGCCTTGGAAGAGAGGACAGGCTTAGGTTAAATGGTACTGCTGAAAAGTAGAGTGTTTGAGATCAAACCCTGTGCTGCAGTTTGTTTTAATCCAGTTAGTAAACCAAGCAGGGCTCTGCTTTCCTGCTGAGTATGACAGAAATAACAATCCCAAGCTGGCAAGGATACTCCATTTCTGCTGCTCCATGAGCCTGGGGGCACTAATGAGACCTTGGAGTGGGGAAAAGAGCTATGATTTAAATCTAAGTGATGAGAGAGGGGCTGGCTGCCTTTGAGCCAGCGCCGAGATGACCTGATCCTCTCTCCAAAGGCGTCTGGCTTCCTGTCTGTGGGGAAGGAAAGAGCAAAGCTGGCTGCATCCCCCAGTCCCCTGGGTATTGAAATCAGCTGGCACTCCTCCAAAAGCTGCGAGGTTAAAAGAAAAGTGGGGGGAAAGTGTCTCCCTGGAGTTGTTTTCCACCTGAGCAAATGTCTGCCTTCTCACACAGAGGCTGTGCCTGCAGCCTGAGGATGCTCCATGCAATGCCAAAGGGCCTGGAAAACTGAAGGACTGTGAAAATCACTGCAGGATTAGAAGAGGTGGCTCTGAGAGGGACTAGGATGGACTGCCTGAGCAGAATTAAGTCAAGATCTGTTGTTAATCTAGCACCTTCAGGCTGAGAGCAGCTTTGAACTCTTTAAGTAAGATGTGGATCAGGCTTTGGAAGAAGTAATCTACAGCTGCAGAGGAATAATCACCTCGGGAAATGATGGGAGGGAGGAAATCTGTGGGTGAGGAGGGTGAGGAAGCGAAGTGAATGGCCAGTGCAGAACCCTTGTGTGGCTGTGTCTGAGGTGTCACACCTGTCCATCACACAGAGAATGGTCCCAGACTCATCTCTGCCACTGGGCCTTAGAGCAGTTCCTGTGGAGGGAAGAAATTGGTAGAATTAGCAGAAATTGGTACCTGGGGATGCCAGGGACCGTGATCACCATTACTGTTACCATGGAATTCCTGCAGTAAATATCCCAGCTGTTTCCACGACGAGTTTGGGAAACATCCCGAGACAAAATGTCCTCTGTGCTCCTGTGCCAGTCCGTGTGCAGCAGTCATCATCCTGACACCTCCTGCAAGTATTGGAAAGCTCCTGGCAGTTCCTGTTCATTAGAGATCCCAATTCCTGCTCACACCAGTTTTACCTCCATGTCACTCAATTGACTGGCGAGCACAGGAGACAAGGACCTGGGTTCCTATTTCCCATTTTGCAAGAGCAGCTAAATTAACCCTGGGGTCAAAGCCAAATGCCAGCCTCTCTGAACTCCTCCAGGATTCAGTGGCTGTGCAGCAGCACTGCTGGAAAAGTACCCAAGCTTGCTTTAAACTAGCGGTACCTTGCTCAGAGTGGGCAAATTTATTCTACTTTCTTCTTTTTTTAGTTCTCATCGACCTCTAAACTGCTGTTATCTAACTCTATAAAGCTTGTTTCTCCTGTACACAGACCTGCACTACAGACATGCTCCCAGTTCGATACTGTGCTTAGGATTTCGCTCGCTGTAAACTGGGAATAATTTCACCCAGGATGAGTTTGCCCATGTTGCATTGGAAAAGCAGTCTTTCACTTCCCAGCCCGCACTCAGCCATGGTGAAGCTATTCTGGTTACACAATTACTGAATCTCATCCCAGAAACTGCTGCACATCAGAATTGGATCTCTTACTGGTGAGTAAATTAGAGTAAAACAGAGCTTTGGGATCCATTAGGAAGAAAGTGTCAGTCTAAGGTTATTTTTTGCTTAGGTTTGCTTTCAGTTTTCTCCACCTTGTTTTATCCTCCAGAATGGCAGAGCAGGTTGTGTATGTTTATTAAATGCAGTAAATATTTCCTTATAAATATGTATTCATTTATTTTGCTTTAATAAATACATATTTGCAAAGACATATTTATACATATATTTATAAATATTAGTATAAATACATATCTATTTATACAGTAGTGCACAAACTAAATACAGCTATTAAAGGAACTAAATGTAATTCAAAGCTTGCTATTTTCCAGCATATTGGCAGCTGATCTGTCTCTCTTCTCCTAGCTCTGAAATGTTTCCAGACTTGCCTGCATGTTGACCCTCATATGCTGCACTTCAGGGAGTTCCTCTCATGCTGTACAACAGTGTTTCTGTCTGAGAAGCAGCAGGGAAGTTTGGCTTCTGATTTATTGCTGATGAGGAGCAATAAATTTCCTTTAGGGGAAGCACAAGGATGTAGATCATAGATGTGGGAACTCTGGATCAATATTTTTTTTCCCTTCCATAGGGTGTAAGTAGCTGCCCAACCACCCTCACCAGAGCAAGCAGAATGAATCATCTCTCAGTGTTATCTTCTTCATGTCTATGCTACTACAGACAGACAAGTATAAGAAACCCAAAAATTCCCTCTTTCTAACCTTTACAGTGATTTTTTTCTTTAGGCCCAGTAAATTCTTAGCAGATCTGACCTGTTCTCTGTAAGGAAACCACCCCTGTGGCTTCTGTAGCTGCTTCTTCCACTTCCCATGTGAAGGACAGCATTACAAGCCCTCTGTCATCTTCTCTTCAAAGATGAAGATGAAAGAGCCCCTTCCCAGCAGCTGAAAGAGGTGCTCTAGTTAAAACTTCAGCCTGTGAACTCGGGAGGGATGGGAATCCCCTGCAGGCTTCCCCAAACAGACACGGTCCCCAAATGTCCTTGCTGTGCAACAGCGAGTCCTCGGCACCCCGGGCTGAGGAGCAGACTCTGCAATATACACTAAGTGCACAGCATTCATACTCTGTCATTCAAGACTACTCTTCGTTGCCTTTGTCTTTGGGATTACTAGACTGCTAAGGGATTAGGTGAGTGGTAACAGAGTTAGCAGAGGAAACATACCCGGAACCTTTCATTCAGAGCAGCTGTGATCATGCTTTTTAGATCCTGAACATGTCCTGTCCCAGGATTTAAGACCTCTTACCATTGCTCATTACCTGGGAAAGAAGATGTGCTGTGTCATAATCACCACAATCCTCTTGCTTGGCTAAAATCACCTCTTAAAACCGTTCCTGAGCCTGGAATTAGGACCTGCAGCACAGACTCCTCTTGCTCCCTGTCACCTGTATCTCCTGATCCGCAGCCCGTGTTCTCCGCTTGCCTGCAATAAATCAGGCGCACTCAGGGAAATTTCCCCTGGCACAGGGGTAAATCTGCACAGGGACATGACCCAGTATGTGTCACCAGGGCAGATTTACCTGCCTGGGATGGGTCATTCTGCTCTCTAAGGTTAATGAATGCTGCCTTTGAGGGCCAATACACACCCGAAAATGCAGAATAACCTCTTTTCTCCTCCTTTTCTCACTTGCAGATGCTGGCTGCACAGCTGGTAAAACAGATAGGTCTTTCTAACCCCTTCATGCCTGTTCAGTGAGTCCAGGTAGGTTCATAAATATGGTAATGGTTCCCAGAGCATGTCTGGACTGGAAATAAGAGATAACTGCAGAAACAGCTCCACTGCAGGAGGGACTAAATCCACACTCCAGGTCAAATTAACAACCTCCCACTCCCCCTATTAGCATGAGGAAAGCTCTTGTGCTCACCTGTTTGCTGATTACAGACATGAAGCTGTAAGGAAGCAGCTCTTGTTTAGCTTATTATCAGAAGGCCCAAGCTGGAGAGAGAAGGCATTGATTTGTACAATGGGGGATCCTGCCTGGTACTTCAATGCACTTGTCCTGCTGAGAAAATTACAGATAAACTCTTCATTTATTGTCCCTTTAACGGAGAGCGGAAGAAAAGGAGAAATGGAAAAAAAAGAAAAAAGGAAAAAAAAAAAAAAAAAAAAAAAAAAAAAAAGCCCCAAACTCAACTACTGCTGAGTGTTCATGAAAAGGTTACTTTTTACCAGTCTGCTTCCAAAGGCTGATTCCCTGGAGATAGAATCCTGGGGTTGCTCCATCAGGGGCTGGACACGAGGACTGCCATCTGTGGTCTCTAGCATGACAGTGACCTGGGGTCATGTCTGGTCAGTGGGACACCATCCCGTGGGCTTCTGGTGGCAGAGGTGTGGCTGGATCTGCCCAAAACCACATCCAGGGATTGCCAGGACTCTCTGGAAACATCACCACCTTTCCTACATCAGAGGATAACCAATAGTGGGTGATGGTTTAGCCAAAGGGGGAAGCACAGAGGATCACTGGATATTCTGGGACAGGTTACAACAGTTTAGATAGGGGAGGAATAAAAAAAAAAAACAAAAAAAAAACCAGTGAGGGACTGGCAAGAGGAAGGAGATGGATCTCAGCTTCACCAGCCATGCCTTTGACAAATGTTTGACACCCAAACTTGCCTTGAAAAATTAATATTGCCCAGAGAGAAGTAAAAATAAAAGCTGTACATCCAAGCTGTCCAGAGTCTTCACTGGGCATGTTCTGCTCACGGGCTGTGCTGGGATTTGGGCAGGACTGACAATAAAAACTGGGAAAAGGAGTCACTGCTTCCCTTGCAGCGTCTGGATGCACTGAAGCTTGTTAAGCAGTGATGGATTTAGAGGGTGAGGGATGCCACTCTGTGAGGGAAAAGGTGTTCAAACACTCCAGTGGAACAATAATCCAGTTTCCATGAGCTGTATTCAGCATCATGATGGGAGCCCTACATTTAAAATTAATAGTTGTCATGGATTAACCACTAGGTTCAAGATGAAGTCACCTTTCTCTCACATGACACTGAAATGTATTTTCAGTCTGCCTCTTCCTTTTTCTCACTAATCTGGCTAGGTCCCTTCCTTTTTCAAGCACACTTTTGTTTCTTTCCCATTTTAAGAGAAGCTGAGCTCTTCAAGTGTCGTGCTAAAGGGACTTTGATGAGTTTCAATATTCTTTATACAATGAGGTGACCAAAATATGTATGTGGACCCTGTTCTGACAATGCAGCAAAAGTTTCTGCATCTGTGCACCTGCCCAAAAATCCAGAGCTGCTCTCCTGGCTGGTCCAAGGACCTGGGGATCCCAGCTACTCAGAAGTCTCTTCATCTTTCCAAATTTGCATATCCTAGCATGATACCTTGCAGGAATTTTAATTCTGTTGCTGTGACAAAAGCCCACAAGCAATGTCCTTAGAACCTCCTCACACATGTACTTATCAAGGGGTGGGGGAAAAAAAAATAAAAATGGAAGAAATACAGCAAAAATTGAAAGGACTCATCATTTCCTGAGATGTTCCTTGGTAATACGGATGTAGAGTACAGACCTCCTGAAGCTTTTAGATTTATTTCCTAAGGTTGCAAAAAGTAGCTGGAAGCCCTACTCTATTCAATGTTTCTCTAACCTCCTCTTTGCTTTTGACAGTGATGGATTTTACCTTCTGCATTTAAAAAATCTTGCCCCAGACATGTTCTCCCTGAACAGCCAAGAGCAGAATCAGCCTTTGTGTCCCCAGTTCTCACTCTGGGGGTCGCCAGCCCAGCCCAGCCACTGCTCCACACCCTCCTGCAGCTCTGGCCTAAGAAAGAGCAGGAAAGAATCAAGGAGAGACAATGAAGAAAATACTTAAGAATAGATGGTCCATGAGGGAGTTAGTGGCAGGTGTATGAATCAAAACCATGGCCCCAAGGCTCAAGGAGCATTTGGAGAATGATCTCAGGCACAGGGTGGGATGCTTGAGGCTGCCCTGTGCAGGGCCAGGAGCTGGGCTTTGATCACCCTTGTGGGTCATTCCCAGCTCAGGATACTCCACAGAAAAGCTGTGGACACTGCACTGCTTCACCCCAGCTGCTCTCACAGGAGCAAAGAGGGAATTGCCACAAAGGCTGGCACACCTGCCATCCCCTCCAGGTGAGCTGGGAACCCCCAGCTCTGGCTGAACACAGCCTTTCTGCTGCCTTTCCCTCTCCGGGGGTGATTTTATTCTGATTCGGCTTCTTGCCACCTTGCACCCTGCTGCAACTGTTTGCTTAATGCTGCATCTGAAGGGAAAGCATCAATTACTGACTGGCTCACCTCACCTCCTGCAGCCCCTCTGGCTCTGTACAGCCTTCCAGCTGTGCCAGATGTTAATGAGGTGATAGCAGGGCCGTGCCTCGGGGCATTAGGAAGGACATTATCACTGTGTTTTAACTCCATCCACATTTCTCTCCATACATCTGCTTCCCTCTCTCACTTTTTTCCTTGTGCTCGTTCCTTTGACATCATAATTCTAGGGCTCCACTGGATCAGTTTTTAGAAGGTTTTTCTTCTCCTCTGCAGATACTTATTGCTTTGTCACAGCCAGTTTTACTTCAGAAATGTTTCTCCCACCTCTATCACCTTTTTTTTTCTTTCAAAAGATATAAATGCCAAAATGAAATCAAATTTAATGTAATTTCTATTTAAAAGACTTTGATTACAGGGGAAGGAGGAGGTTAAATGTCAATGAATGCATTGCTCCAGCATAATATGAAAAGAATTTCAACTAATTGTTTCATATTATGCATAATTTTTCTGTATAAAAATTATTAGCCCCCAGAATGCTCACAATTTTTTTTTGACATACATGACAATGAGTAAGAATAAAACAAAAAGAAAATACTTTTAGAAATAGAAATAAGTTTTAGAAATAGAATGTGAGGACACCATCAGTGGTCTCATGATTGTTCAGTGTTTCTGAGGCTGGACAGGATCATGAAAAGGTCAGAATCCTCCTCAGAACTGGGGCAGAACCTCCTAGATGGGGAAGAGAAGGCAGCAGTCCTGCCTGTGATCTCTCAGAGCAGCTGAGGAGCCACAGCCCCAGTCTGGGTGATGTGATCCTAATCCATGGCAAGGCTGGAAATTCAGATTATTCGGTGTCTGTGTTTGCAGCCCCTCTCTCACAACCCCCTCTGCTGTTGCCCGGGGTCCTCACCAGCACCTCTGCTCCCTCTCGACCCCCTGTGTGTTTGAAACACTTCTCCTCATTTGGCTTTACCTCCACTGCCTGCACCTCTTGCTTTTGCTTCCCCCCGTTGTTCTGCCCATGCTGTGCATTGCACAAGCCTCCTTATCTGCTGGGTTGGTAATATCAGTCCATGCTTCCTTGTTCTGCACATCCACAGGGAAAAAATGTGGTGGAAATCATAAGCCGTGGGAATCGCAGAGTGTGGCCTGTCGAGGTGTGTGCTGGGGAGGCAATAGCAGCTTCTCTCTGCCCAGGGACACCTTGGGCAAAAGGTGAACCGACCATCAGCTGGCTCTGAGCTCCAGACTCTCTACTTCAAAATGTCCTTGGTGTTACAATAACAAGAATTATTAAGCCTATCTAGGATTCTGCCAGGCCTTTCTTCCTCTCCATTTTAAACAGGGAGCAGGGAGGAGCAAAAACTCTTCCAGCTTCTCAAAAGCAACAACCCAAGTCTGAGCCTGAAAATGCACAAAGGTTTGGCATTTAAATATCACAGCTGTAGCCTTCTTAGAAATACCAGAGATACATAATGAATTATAGATTGGGCTGAGCTGCAAAATTCCACCCCCCTGCTTGTCCTTTAGTGGAGTCATGTTCTGACCCAGGGGCTTGGTTCAGGCCCATCTCTAATTCTGAGTTCATTCCCTCTGTGATCCCTGACTTTTGCTGCCCTCCCCCAGGTTTAACTCTGAATGTTAATGCACTGAGGAGGCATTGCCAGGCAAAGGGAGATGATGCCAAGGCTTGAACATTTAGCCCTGGAGATCAGGGTGGGGTTACAGATCTTGAAGCTTGGGATGGCAGGTTTTTGGTCCTTTTTTATTATTATTTTTTTATTGGTGTCTCTCTCCTAATCCTGTAAAATCCTTGTCAACTCTCCCTAGCATGTGAATTTAAAAGTTTAAGGTGTCCCTGCTCAGTGTTCATCAGTGTTGAAATTAAAGATGCCAAGACAACCAGGGAAGATTTCCATGTCCAGCAGTCAATACAAAACCCCCATTTTTTACTCCATCACTATGCACCATTTACTCTATTTGTTTTTCCTTTTCCAGACACCAGGTCCTCATGAGATTTCCCACATCTCAGTATCTTGTCTATGGTTTTGGTAGTCACAGGCTGGAATAGCTGGGATGGAAAGGGACATCTTGTCCAACCCCCTCCTTGTCTGGAATTCAGCCTTTCAGCCCTGGGAAACTTCATAAAGCCTTGCTGAGGCTGAGGAAAGAAAGGTGAGCAAGAGCTGCTGGGGTGTGGGATTTATGGCAGGGAAAAGATGTTCAACACAAGGAGAATGTTCTCAGTCCTGGGAAGTACTAAGTGGAAACTGGAACTGCCACATTGCCTCTGCTCTCCACTCTGGTTCTGCCCTGAGACTTTAAATTATTATTTCTCATTGGATTTTTTTAATCCCTCCTCTCTTAGTTCCATTTGAAAAAATGTCTCCTGCAGATATAAAAGCGGGATAAATCATTTGTGACCTTCCAACGTGTCACTTTGTGTTTTCCTTCATTTCTGCTGTGGGGCCAGCCCATGGGGCAGAGCCATGCACTCGTTTCCCCTCAGGATCCTGGGTTTACTGACTTTGGGGCCTCATTTTCCTTTGGAAAGGGGTTTGCACACCCTTCTACCAGCACGGGCTGGTGCCCTTTCAGTATCACTGGTAATGTTTGCACTGCCAGGACAAGACTGGGGACAGTAAAGGTTTAATCCCAGCTTTCTCTGTTAGTCTTTCCTCTGCTTCCTCCATGGGGCAGGGGGAGCTCAGGACAGCCCAGGGACCTGGCACTGCCTTTCTCTGTGCCCTCCAGCCCAGGCAGGGCTGATCAGCCCTGATGTTTCTGGGAATGACCATGCAGGGGAGAAGCTGCAGAGCCAGGCAGCAGCAAGAGCATTTGCATCTTCTCCTTTGAGCTCTTTCCAGCCTCAAACCACTGAGTCTTCCCATCACTTCCTGCCCTTTTTGCTGCCAGAGTTTTGTCTCTTGCTGCTGGGCATTGATGGTGCTTCAGCATCGATCCTGCAGGGGCAAGGCCCACAGGTGGGCTGTGCACCATGACATCCCACGTGTCACCCCCTGAGACCCTTCTGAAGGCCCTCCTCCCTCACTGCCACTGTGACTGAGGTCACAGTGCTGCTCAGCAGAGCCTGGGGCTGTCCAGAACCCAGCAGAGCGGAGCTGGGACACGGGCCAGCCAAGGTCTGCTCCATCTTGGCAGTGCTGCCCATAAATCCTGCCTCCAGGAGCCCTGCTTCGTCAGGCAGATGGAAAATACAAACAGCCTGACCTTCCCAGGACCCTGACAGCAGCCACAGCCCGGACTAGCAGGAGGATTTGATCCTCCTTTGATAGGGCCCGGCAGGAGGAAGGTGCAAAATGGTGATGCTGCTCCTGTCAGACTCCCTCAGTGCCACCAGCAGGACTGTCACCTCTGCCTCTGCTCAGCACTGCTCGGGACACGTAGAGACACAAAAGGGGTGTTGTGGCTGGGAAGATGCACTGGTTTAGTATTTATTCCCTTTTATTTCCCTTTTTCTCACTCAGAAACCTCCTGTCATGTCGGAGCTTGGGGCTGTTGTGTGGTGGAGATTTTCTTTCAGAGCCAGCCATTTTGTAGGAAGCTTTGACAAAGCAGAGGGGAAAAAAATCTGGAAAAATATAAGAAAATTGGGAGTGAGATGACAGTGAGAACATGAAGGTGCCTCATAACCTGCTCAGCCTTTTGAGACAGACATCCCCAGGAGAAGCTCAAATTAAAGGGCAGTGAGCTTGATGGGTTAAAAGAGCAGTGTCTGGAATTGTACAGCCAGAGATGGAAACCCCTACAATGGTTTTCAGAGAGCTCAAACAGATTTTGTAGGATGATTTCTGAGCATGGTTTAACTTGTAAGCACCCACAGAGCCAGCATGAGAGGTTTTTATTACCTGCAGCCTGAGGTTCAAGGTACTGAAGACACAGGGCACCACTGCTCTGGCTGACATGCCCAACTTCTGCACAGCATTTTTCCATCACCATTAAAATCCCATTCACGGCGGTGGAACTGAGGGGTAACATATGGGACAATAAATTGTTGGTGGCCCCTGAGAAAGCCACTGCTCATGTCAGTAATGAACATCCAGCCACACTGGTGTCCTGTCTTTACTGATGACCTCATCCTGCCCAACATTCCCAAACTGCTCGTTCAGCAGGATCCAAACTTTTCCAAATGGTTTCCGTGGTCCTGGCTCAGAGCACCCAGCCCTGCAACAAGGAGAGACAGTCTAAGGCAGAGCCTGTGCTCCCTCGGACCCGCCGAGGCTCATCCCAACTGAGTTCTCATGGCTTTGTCCTTTTTGCATTTCCACTTCCCATTAAGCCTCCTCAGCCCTTTTATTAAGGTTTATTTTTACCTTAGTGCAAGAGGTTGGGAGCGCATGGCTCCAGCTTTGGCTGCTTGGCATTTTGTGAAGATTGTGTCATGTGGCACTTCAAACCTCACCAAAAATAACTCTATGTGCTCAGGAGCCGCTTTCCTACCTGCAGAGACCACTGCTTTCCAGCCCTGTGGGGTTTGTTCTGGGGGGTTGGTGGGAATGATGAGGTGGGGGAAAGGGAAGAGCTGCTGGTTTGAAGCCCAAGGGACAGGGAAAGGCTGTGTCGTGTTTCTGCTGTTTCAAGATAATCCTCCTGGTTTCCTTTCGTCCTCTTTGCCGTGGGAAGGGGGAAACAAATTAAGGCATCATCTCTGAGCACCAAACAGGCCTGGGGTTTGAAAAGAAAGTGCTCGGGAAGAGCTGGAGGAGGAAAAAAAGGATTTGTTTTAGCAATGAGCAGTCATTTGAGGGTATTAGGGAAAAATCAAATGGATTTCCTTCAGCACGCTGCTGAGTGAGGGCTCCCGCTGAGCCCAGTGTGAGCTCCTCGTGCCTTCAACAGGAGGAATAGGACCTGAGGGCTCCCAGCTTTGTCACAGCAGCTATTCCTTCCAGAAACAGAGCAGGAGCAGAAAACATGGAGCCAAAAGGTCCCCCAGGCTCCTCCTGGGGGCGATACCTCGACCCCAGCCATTCCCCACTTGCCTCCCATCCTCCTGCACAGATTTAGTGAGGCTCTTCCTGGCCTCTGCATGGGGACACAGAGCAGGAATCAGCCATTCCACAGAAATTCAATGGGAAAAAATTCCTCCATTGCTCCTGCTACCCCCAGCCATGCAGAATCATGGGGGGGCTGGCTGTTCCCTAGGAACCCTGCCAAGAACCAGGAGTCTCCTGGAACAAGTGTTAGTTTTCACCCCAAACCAAGATATCCAGGATACAAACCAAAGACAGCTGAAATGAAACAGTTTGGAATATGTTATATTCCAAGCCTTTTCTCCTGATTCAACACTTTTCTTTCAGAGAAAATGAATGACATCTCAAACCTGTTTTTTCTCCCATGCACGTCAAAACAAACACTGACAGGCTTATTTCCTGCAAACCATCTCTTTTTTGGGTTGGGGTTGATTTTTATTTATTTTTGAACTGACAAAAATACAGTAAAGTCTTTCTCCCCTATACTTTACAGGTTCTTTGCCTTGCAATCAGATATGATAAGGAAAATATTACAAAACCTGAAAATTCCCACTAAGCCACATTGCACTTAGTAGCAGGTGGCATCCAAATTCCACCCTTTTGGTCACTCAAAATCCATGTGCTGACCCTGTGCCCTCCACCCTGCCCAAGCAAGAGGATCCCATCCTGCTGGATTAACACTGGTGCCAGTTTCTTGGAGATCACTGAAGAGAACAGCAGGAGTGACAGAGCTGGAAAGTAGTCCTGCTCTAAATAGGTAGCTGGGGGTTTCATTTTCTTTGTGGAAGTATTGATTCTTCATAAACTAAGAGCACAAAGGGCCAAGGAAAACAATCAGTCCCAGTGCAGGAAGCTGAAAAATTAGACAGCACTCCAAGCCCTTGTGACTGTGCTCAGTGCTGGGGTGCTCAGTTAAAAAGAGCTTTATTTATAGGCTTCAAAAACATCAGAGGTGTGGTTCTAACACTGGAAGCTGAGGGGGAGGCTCTGAGTCTCCCATCCAGGCAGGAAACATCAGCAGAATCAAACTCATGGAATTTCTTGTCTGATCTGCTTGTGACTATGCTGAATAGATCCTCAACACAGCCTTTCATTTCAGCATTTCAGCTGTTGCATTTTCATCCTGTGATGGGAAATGAGATATGCAAAAAAGAGACAGACACAACAGCACTATTTCCTTCCCTTTGGTTTCTGTCTGCCTCTCCATAGAAATTCTAACTTCAATCAGGAGCTAGAGAAGTTCAAGCCTGAATTAAAGTGTCACCTGTTTTCCAGTGAAAGTGATGAATCACTGGGAAATCGTTTTCAGGGAATGTGGTTAGATTCCTCATCCTGATACCAGTGTTAAAGGCTGCATGTCCCTGCTTAAACCATAACTCAATTGAGGTTCATGCAGAAACCAGTAACTGGAAGAAATCTATGGCCCTGGTTATACAAAACAGCAGAGCCATAAATCACACTTGTCTCATGTCTGCAATTTATGAAGGCATTACATTCAGAATTTGTTAGATTTCAAGTTTTGGTTCCAGTTCATTTTTATTTCAGCAGAAGAGAAGACAACAGTAAGGATTCTGCAATTGTGCTTGAATGTAAGTGAAGGCACTGTCAGACTGGGGTGGAAATCATCTCTGCACCTGGGCTTCAGTGCTCCCTGGCCTTGTTATCAGCACGGAGCTGGAGCCTGGATTCATTCTGGGAACTATTTCTGGAGGAATTCGGATATGCTGGGAACAGCTCTGCCCCACACACGTGTGCATTTGAAGGCAGACAGTGCCCAGCCAGGCCTGAGAAATTCCCACAATAATTTTGAGCTGCTCCAGGTATGGATATTTAGTACCCCTGTTGATTTTTTTTTTCCTTTTTTCTTTTTTTTCCTTATATATGGATACAGCTTCCCAGTAGGGAGGAAAAAGATTTCACATTTTAGTGAAGATCCTTGTTCCACCACACACAAGGATTGCTTTCTTGGGGACAAACCTTGGGTGGGAGAGAGCTGAGCTGAAATCCTGTGTTTCTCTATCTAATTTGTATGGAAGCTGTTTGGTTTTTTTGGGAGCACAGACCAGAGAAATAGTTCAGGTGACAGAAGCAGTGACCCTGGTAAACTTTCACTCTCGAGCCTTCTGGCTGTGTCTTTTCCTATTAGATGTGATTTTAAATAAACATGAAGGGACCAGACAGACCACAGATGCAGGTTTCTAAGCAACACAGCTAAATCCACATCTGTGTTTTGAGGTGCAGACAGGACATCTCAGGACAGTTTGAGTAAGTTGGGGTTTTTTTTAGTTCCCCTTCCTTTCAGAGACACAGAGTACAGACCACCAAAAATAAAAATAATAAACAAATAGCCTACCTTCCTGGGACTGTAAGATGAGGTCCAGCAGGAAAGGCCTCTTCAGTTTGAGGCCTGATGTGATGTGGCTGCTGGTCTGTCATTTCCCATCACATCTGAACATTTTGGCAGCTCTCATGGACTGCCCAGGCCAGGAAGCCCCAATGAGGAGGGTGCTAAAAGGCAGAGAAGGTGAATATCGTGATCATGCACAAGATTAAGATGGGTGGAGAGAAAAAGCAAGGCAGTGCCAACCTGGTGCAGCCTCAAGGCAGAGGATAAACCATGTCAGAGTGTAGAAACCCTCACATACTGAAAAGGCACCTTTTCTTCTTTTTTTCTTTGTGTTTGCTTTTCTCATGTTCAGCGAGACGCTCGCTCGCTCGCGCTGGGAGATTTAACTCCGTGCAGATGGGAGGGAGCGATTTTCAAACTGCCTGTTTGTAAGCCAGCTCCAAAATGACAGCACTGCCACTGCTGCTTTTGTTCTAAACACCCAATTAAACTGGCTGTTTACACCTTGCTGCCAGATTCCTGTCTCCCAGCCCAAAAGGGCTGCGCAGCTAATGAGGCACAGCAGAGGGAAGGTGGGAAGTCTCTGAGAAATTGCGGACTCAGCTCAGTCCCGTGGCAAAGCAGAGGGAGGCCGTGCCAGGGTGGGATCCTTCCTGGGAAAGGGGGGCACACCTGGATGGTGCCAGGGCCACCAAACAGCTCTGGGCAAAACCAAGGTCAGGCTCCTTCTCCGGGAGACTGAAATAGGAGCAGCTGTCCCTGAGCCCTTCCTGGCCCAGAGGGCAGCCAGCTTCTTGGGATACTCTCACTGCAGGGTGAAGTTTGTGATTTATTTCATATGTAAGAAGAAAAAATAAGAAGAAGCCAAGATGATGGCGTCAAGGTGAAGGTGGTCACCAGAGTGCTGTGGGACGGAATGAGAGACTTTTGGAGCAGATTAAACCAAGGTTCTCACGGTAGCTTTTGTAAATCTGTGACCTGGAGCTCTCTGAGAGCTTCTATTTCCCCAGGAAAAGATGCAGGTCAGCAAATAAGGTGGGATGGGGGAAATCAGTGGCAGATTTGCTTAAGGTGTTTCAGATTTTTTTTTTTCCTGCTGATAGGAAGAGACTTTGAAGAGGAAAATTTAGGTGAGATATATGGAAGAAATTCTTCCCTGTGAGGGTGCTGAGGCCCTGGAACAGGATGCTCAGAGCAGCTGTGGCTGTCCCTGGATCTCTGGGAGTGCCCAAGGCCAGGTCAGGTTTCCCTTGGAGCAGCAGGGAGCAGTGAAAGGTGTCTCTGCCCAGGGGGGTGGGACAAGGTAAGCTTTAAGGTCCCTTCCAGCCCAAACCATCCCACAATTTTATGGCCCATGATGACTTGTCCTATGCCCTGGTGACTGTGGTGACCATATGAGAAAAATATGCACTCACCAAGCCCCGGAGAAAATTCCTGATGGAGTTCAGAAACAACATATTCCAAATCTGCCAACTTCTGAAGCAGGAAGCTCAGCTTTCCTCCTTTTTGGGGGGTGATAAGTCTTTCTTCTCCCATGGTTTTGAGCAGGATAACCTATATTTTGATGGTACAGACTTAAATTACTGTCACTTGCCCCACAGCAGACAGCGTGTGGTCCTCAGCTGTTTGTTTGTTGCTTTTGTTGGTGTCCAGTGGATAAAGGGAAAATTTATGTTCACCTTTTTATAAGCTCCTGGTAAAGGCAGAGCCTTGTGTTATGAGCTGCAATGCCCACTGGCCTTGTCATTTATTGGGAATGAATGTCACTGTTGCATCCCTTTCTTAAGGCATCGTCTCTAACTGCAATGTGATGATCTGAGAAGTGTTTGAGCTGGAGCTCTGCAAACAGGCTGAAAACATCCCCAAAGGGAAAATCCAGTTCAGCAAACTTTCAAATGAGCCCTTGACGGTACGGCCTGCATGTGTGCTGAGCACCTCTGCCATTCCCTCACCCGAGGCACCGTGAGGCTGATCGGGTTTGATTGTGTGTGCTGCAGGTGTTATTGATCACTCTTGATGATTGATGGGCTGCTCCCTGTCAGGGGCTCATCTTTGATGTAATTGCGTGAGTGATCTGCCAAGGCCAAGCTCGTTGTCCCCAGAAGTGCTAACTATATTCAATATATACATGTGTCTGTACTTATAAAATTCCTTTCTCAACAGAGATTAAATTATTTCCAAAGGTTCTGCATGCCTCTCCTGGACTGTGGAGAAGTGCCAATCCATAAATCAGTGGATTGACAGAGAGGAAAACCTGAAAGGTTGGGTGGTATGGGCTGGATCCATTCCTGTTTGACACGCTCCCTCTGGGGCTGAGTGCCAGGAGTGACATTGGGTTTGCCCTGCACAGATCCTCGTGGTTTGGGATGCAGGGACCACAGGAGTCCCCAGCAGCAGGGAATGTGACCCTCCCCCGAGCAACTCAGCACAATGTTTATCCTTGCAAGGCTGGCAGTACGTATATAAATATATAGATATTATAGCTGAAGTGGCACCAGATGGATAATTGCAGCCCCTGAGTGCCTAATCTACTCTCCAGGACATGGGCAGTTTTCTAAGCCAACAAAACTTAATTGAACTTTCTGTTCCAGCTGGAAAAGGTTATGGATCTAGCGAGTGCAAACGGAAGGCAGGATGAAAAGGTCAGATGTTCTGTTCTCTTTGTAATGGATTGACCGGGGACATGTTTTTATCTTTCTCACGACCACTGGATTGTAAAACTTAATTAGCAAGTCCCTGCTCTGCCCCGTCTGAAGGCATATGTGTGATGATTACACATAGATCACGTTTTATGGATATGTCATGTTTTCATCCCTGAGCAGCAGCCGGCGTGAGCGATGCTTTTGTCACATATTTACATCGATAGTTCAGGGAAGGGCCAGTAGGACAAACTGGAGAGCTCCCCTTGACGTCAGCCCCAAGAAATCAGCTCGGGAGCTGCAGCTGCCTGAACTGGGCTCTCGCCTGCTCGGCTGGGATGTGGGAGAGGAGGCGCTGAACACAGGGGTCTTGTTCCTGTAAAGTTACTAATAAGTTCCTGAAAGGCACTGTTATTCCTTTTCCCGTATCTTTGCCTGAAAGCGCTTTAATTTCAAGATTATAACAATTTGGGGGGAATGGGGTTATATTTTCCATTCCAAGGAAGGCTCCTGCCTTCCTTAGCAGACACCTGTCTTTCAAACCATGACAAAAGGCAAATCCAAGAGGTGTGGAGAGGAACAGACATATAAACAAGGAATAATATTACATATGGGAGAAAAAAATATCAATAAAGAGGTAGAAAAATGAAAATTACTTGTGTATGGGAAAGAAAAATATATAAACACAAAAATACCTGACCCACAGCCCAATCAGCCTGATTGAAGAATGATGATTTCATCATTAAAGGTGCGGTCTCCACATTTGAAGCATATCTTTCATGTCTCCAAAGAGGTGAGAAAATAGAGATAATTGTTTATTTTATATTAGACATGAAGGGAAAACATTAAACAGTAAAGGACATTAAGGGCTGGAATATAGATTACTGTGAGATGGAAACCACCAGAGGTTTTTAAGAGCAGGTTAAACCAATATCTGTCAGGAATGGTTTAGAGGTAGCTGGTGGAGAACTGAGGCAGGGCAGGACTGAGTGACCTCCTGAGGCTAGTTATTTTCAAGTTTGGTTTGCAGTGCAGCTCATCTCCAGGGCATCAGAAATGGTCTCGGTGAGTCAAGAACTCCATGTAGGATCCAATCTGAATTAATCACACACACAGAGTCATGATTCAGTCCAGGGAAGATTTTTTCATTTATATTTTAATTGGGAAAGGAAGAATAAGGTTTCAAAAGACATTTCAAATTTTCAGTGGCATAATTATGAAATCTAGAATTTCCCTCTTTATACAACAATGGTTTTCCTTTTTGGCATTTTACCTAGACACACAAGGCTATAGCTGCTTCCAGTTTATAAGATATCCTGCTGTTTTTCTGGAAAGCTTTCACAATTAAATGGGTGGATAAGGAGATCTGCACTTAAAACTAAATGAAAGAACAGAAACACTTGGTATCTATCAAGTGTTTGGGATCAGGATCCTGATGTAACACACTTTATTTTATCTCTAGGGCGATCATATGTTTCCATTCCCAGTATTTCTACAGTCTAATTCTTTTTTCTTTTCATTTTTCTGCATTTGAATCTTGCCAAGAGGTCATTTGTTGTCCTCAACCAATGTGCCAAGACTTCATACTTCCCTCTTCACACCTCCAGCATCTCTCACACTCACAGGCTTGGGAAGAAAGCCCAGAGCTGTGGTGTGTCCTAGACCATGCGTTTCGGCAGGGCCACACATGAAACCAAGCCTTGGTGGAAAGCACAGGCTCTGCCTGGCAGCTTGAAGTGAGAATTTCTCCCCCGTGTGTGAAAAGAGAGGTTGAAGGAAACCATTTCCACACTTGTGACACGTCAGTGTTCCATCACACCAGAAATGCACACAGGAGAGACGTCCTTGGCATCAGCAGTCAGGGGGAATTGTGACTTTTCAGAGCAGCAGTTGAGATTTTTTTGCATTCCTTAAAGTTTTGCGACCAGGATTTTTTATATGGATCCTTCTCTTTTGTAAGAGCAAGTGAAGCTCTTCCCTTTTTATGTGGGTTACTGCATTCCTTACCCAGAGTGTGCATGACACAGAGAATCCAGGAAGCAAAGGCAAATATTTCTCCTGAGAAACTCCTGGTACTGCGAAGCCAGCTCGGGAAGGGACTGGGAAAGCTGTCAGCACAGCTGCACAAGGAAGATAAAGAGACAGGAGCCACAGCCTGAGCATATCTACAACACATCAAACACCACCAAGTCAATCAAAGCACCGTTAATCCATCGGATTCTGACCCTTTCTCGGGGATGCTGCCAGATCCATCAGCTGGGGATCAGCAGGAGAAAAGCAGCAGCACGGCAGGTACAGGTCGCCAGGAGAACCAAACAAGAGCCCCTTCCAGCCCCCTGCTCTGCCTGGGAACCCAGACAGGGAGCTCAGTGCATTCAGGCCACCAAAAAGCCTCGCTTAAATGGGATTTAAGGAATGATGGCTTTGCTACTGGAGGAACCAAGGCACAAAAAGCGATGTGTTAGTACAAAAGCCTGCAGCACTGCCTTCCTTTCTCCTGCCTTCTGCATCCCAGCAGTGTTCCACGGTTGGGAATGTGATCCCTGGGGAAAAAAAACCCCACCAAACGACCAACAAAACAAAAGAAAACAGACTCAACATCCAGCTTTATTTGAAATTAGAGAGAAACAATCAAGACCCAGACATGCAAGTCCTAAAGAAATGAGGAAATATCTGTGAGTTTTCTCTGCAGCCTCTCCCTTGGGATCACTGTATTTAATAACTTCAGCTGGGAGCTGTGATCTGTGCACACCAGGAGAAGGGCTGAGGGAGTACAAGTGCCAGTTTCCAAGAGAAGATGTTGGTTGTCTCACATGCAGTAAAGCAGCGATGACTGGATCATCATCATCATTCAGTGCTTACATGGGGAAGGATTTGTAAACAAAATGCTCTTCAATTGAAGTGGAAACATTCCAGCAAAGCCCGATGGATGCAAACTTCAGAGACGTGTTCAAACTCTGATGGAGATGTGACTCTAAATAGCAGCAGTAATTGATGCCTGCAACAGCTGAATGTTGTGAGTTCCCTGCCACTTAAAACCCTGAAAAAGACACCCCTGCTTGATTTTAAAGAGGTGTTACATGTAAATGGGAAGAAAGGGATTGATATAAATTAGTGGGTGAGAGACAAGGCCTTGGATTAAATGAGAAGTTCTAGACAGCAATACCTCCATCAATGGTGGTGTGAAATCTGCTTCTGAAAGGCCGTGTGAGTGTTTCCAGGCCAGTGCAATTCCACCCCCTGCGCTTGCACAGGTTGCAACTCCGAGCCAGGATCTACCACATCAAAATAGCCACTGATGATGATGGCAAGTGAAATAAGTCTAGAAATAGACAAATTTATTCATTAACATCATTTTTGTCATCATTCTCATCTTCATTATCAACGTCCCTTCAGCCATTAAAATTTCTTAATCACCTTAACTGTAGTTCAGCCAATTAATTGCCTGGATATGATCCAGCTCTGTAATCTTCATCACTTGAAGATATGTATTGGAGACAGCCAAAAGGAAAAAGGGGGGAAAAGAAGAAAACACATCCAAACCCACAAAAAGCCTTAATCTAAGAAAGGAAACCTCCTGATTGTCCGAGGGATCCTGTGATACTGGTGGAGGCTTATTCTGAAGACCAGGTCTGGGCAGGGGAAAACCCAAACCTCCTGTTCCATATTTTGATAGAGTGGAAGAATTTTTTCTTTTTGAAAAGAGGGACCAGACCTAGGTCTATCCATTTTCTGTCTTTTTAAAATGGTAAAAGTTGATGAAAACACATGTTCTACTCAGTGTATATTTATCTTTTGTTGGATTTTGACATTCTTTTTCTTTCTTATATTTATGACAGAATTTCCTTTTAATACAGGGGTAAATTTCATTGAAAAGTCATGTAGAGGAGAATTTTTGACAACTATTAAAACATTATTTGGGTTGTTGTTGATGTTCTTGTTAATGCTGTTGTTGTTGTTGTGGCTGCTCCTGCTGTTGGGAACAAATTTTAAATTGACCTTATCCATAAAAGTGACATTTACATGGCATGATTCCGTGCTAAGGAGAGATACCCAATCTGACTGAATACATGAGGCCACAAAGTTATTTAGCACATAACTCTGAGCTTTATTTAACTCCTGCAAGATTGGTGCTGATCTGCAGGAATGAGTTACTCTCATTTATTGTCACCCATGACAGCACACAGGCACTTGGTGTGAAGTGATGACATGCTCCAGGCCCAGCCCATCACTTTTCTGCAGCAACTTTCGCCCCTCTAAACATATCTTTAAACTGGTGGTGCCCCCCAGATGGAGAATAATTCCTGCAACAGCTCCCAGACTCTGCCACTACACTGCCACGTTCTCAGCCTTTGCCTCTGGACAGAATTCCTTTATCTTCTTCTGCAAACATTTCTCAATTTATAAACTGGGAATAATAATTCCTTATTTCTCTGTAAGAGCTCTGTGAGGCTTCACCCAGCAAATGTTAGTAAAGTACTTGGAGATCTCTGGATGAAAGCTGCTGCATAAATGCATAGTTTTATTGCTGGTCTAGCAAATGTTATTACTCTTCTAAAAAAAACAAGGTATGTAGGTAGAAAATAGCCAATCTCAATATTTATAAAATTTCTGCTTCCTCATAAATACCGAAGTTCCATAATCCTCACTGGAGCTGTTGCTTATTTATCTGCATTTGAATTTTAATGAATAAAAAAGCCATTTTTTTGGTCACAATTCTTTCAGACCCAGCTCTCTGCAAAATTCTGCTTTCCATTTCAAAGAGTTTATGTTTTGTTGACTTTTAACACTTTGACAAGATCCACTGACAACCACAGACCAGAAAATCCCACTGATTTTGCCCCACAAGCTGAAACAAAAAAACAAAGTAGTCCCTCCAACCCCACCACAGTGCTTGAAATATACCACCAAGGACAGGTCCACAGCTCAGCCCAGCTGAGAACCTACAGAGCTGTGGCTTTGGGAGAGGATGGTAATTTCTGTCAGAATGGAGAATGGAATTCCTTAACTCCTGGCAGAATGTTGAGATTGTCAGGGTTCAGCTCCTGGCTCTCACGGAAACTTCCCTGTCCACTCTCCCAGTACTTCCAACCCTATCCAGATGTTCTGGTGCATGTCTTCCCTGCCATCCCTGCAGTTTTGACAGGGTGAAGCCCTGGTCAGGAGCTCCTTGTGCCCACCAGACACACGAGATCAGCTCTCCCAAAGCCATGCAGTGATTTTGGGGAGGGCTTTGCTGCGGGCAGAGCTGCAATTGCTGTCTGAGAGTAAACCCACCAAAGTTCCTGTGCCTGAGTGCCATGTGTGCCCTCCATGCTCATCCAGCTGCAGAAAATAACTCCAGTGACACCCCTAGACTTGGTTTGCATTCAGCCATCTGTAAAGAGGATTGACACTTTTCTACAGCAGGAGATATTATCTGATTATATCCCTGGTGTGCAAATGCAGGGCACCTCCCAGCCAGCAGGGGATGCGTAAGTGGCTCCACAGACAGCACAAAGGGCAGCAAACATCCATTAAAAAGATGTCCTGCCTTCCAATGAATTTCTTCAGATGAAGATTTGGGATGCACATTCCTGACTTCTGGTGGTGCTGATGTCACTACCCATGAAACAAAGTGGGAGCAACAGGTATTTTTTGGCAGACATTTCCAACCAGGAGGCAGGTGCAGATAATACTCCCATATTCTCTTTTCTCTGGGGTAAATAGCAATACTAGGGGAAACACGGCCCAAAATGAGCCCTGTCTAGGTTTATGTGCAAGGTTAATCCTTGACGTGTAATCTGTCACTGGAGTGGAGAGATAAAATGTCTTTGGAGTCAGAGGACTCCAGCAAGGCTTAATGGCCACCACTCAAATGTGAAATTCACTTGTGCTTTCATTATCTCTCCTCGTAACACTCCGTAGTTACAAAGAGCCACAATAATTTCAGCAGACGAAGCTTTGCAGTGTCCCGGTACATACGAGTATTGTCCTCAGCCTGCAGAGGAGAGAAGCCCAGGGAGATTAAATGACTTGCTGCAAAGTGCACGGGGAGTCATTGTTCAGGTTGGTTTAAACACCGTGTTCCCTGATAGCTCATTCTGTGTTTCAATAACCAGAGCACTCTCCTGGCTCTGCAGCGTTACTGTGTGACTTGGGTGAGATTGGAAGTGATGTCCCTGAGATGTGGACTCGGGAATTATCCATTCCTGGTGAGACCCAGCACCTCGTGTTCTCACCAAGCCCAGTGCCACAGAGTGCATTTCTTTCAAACCCAGGATCTGTTCCAGCAGAAATACCTTTCCCAAGGTTTTCTGCTTCATTTTTCCCATAAGAGTCTTTATATGCTCCGTGCTAAACTGCTCTTCCTTCCGCTGTTGCTTGTGTCCAAGGAAGGAGGCACTTTCCCCAGCAAAGCTACAGGTGTGTTAGAAAATCAGGCCTCAGACTGAGGGTGAAACAGAGAAAGAAAATTGCTGCTTTTGAGTTTTGCTGGTGATTGAAAGCAGTTTTAATGTGTGACAGTTCCACCTGCACAGCAGGACAAAATTCTTGGCAATTCATTTCTTTTTCCAAATAGAAGATCACCATCTAAAAGGGGAGAAAATATCATGGTGATTTGTGTTGCTGGTGTGGAAAGTCAATCTGATTTAACCCTTCAAGCTGTGGTGTCACTGAAAACTCTGATCTTCAGACCAGAGTAGAGGTACAAGGTACAGGTTGGTGCAACTTATTGCCTCTTCCTTCCTGCCATGCGTGTGGACGTGCTGGTCTGTTTGGAAATGCTCCAATGTGAGTACAAAACCCTGTCTTTGATGGTTACTGTCTGGTGGCACCAGTTGTACAAACCTGAAAACAACCCTCTCTCCATAAGACAGGAGCTATTTGATCCCTTTTTTTCTTTTCACTTTTTGTTTTTTTTAATAGCCATCCTACTCTCAGTAACCACAGTAAGAAATCCACATTTGTTACTTGGTCTTTTCTTGTCACACTGCCTGTGTTCACAAAGCTGGCAGCAGTCACTGGCCCCATTTGCCAAATGGGGTCACTCTGACCAACAGAATCCAAAGTTGGAAGGGAGAAACAATTCAAATGCATGAAACTGTAAATCCTTTCAAAAAAATAGAAAGGAAAAGATCAATCTTATTGTCATTCAGATACAAATTAACTTAAATCCTCTGTTGTTTCTCACCTGAGAGAGAGTTTTTATTTGTCCAGCAAGTTTGTAACTCCATGCTAACCATGGCTGAAGATGTAGCTGAGCAGATTTGGGCTCCAGTCACAGGTGTGGCCCCACCTGTGGGGGTTGGAGAATGGCTGGGGATGCTGGGGTGCTCCCGAGCTGTGTCACTGACATGAGACCCTGCAGAAAGGATGTTCCTTTGTCTCTGTTCTTTGCTGGGATTTGATGTGTTTCCTTCTCTGTCCAGAAGCTAAAGCAAGGCTCAGCCCGGGTTCCTAAGGGCTCCCATATCATCAACACAAACAGCAGAAAGTGACTTTGAACATGAAGGACTTCTCGAGCTTTGCAACAGCCTTTGCATCCAGACTTGCAGGAATCTGTGATGAATAGTAGATGATTGCTCTTTTGGAAGCACTGGGCTTGCTTCAAGTTTAATCAGTAAACAGCTTCTGATGATTTTTTTTTTTTTTCTGTTCTGTAAATATCCCTCGGTGTTTTTGAGGTGACCGTGGCCTGGTGCCTCTGTCACACCCCGAACTCGGCCAAATGTGTGACACCTCCTCCACTCACACACGCCCCCTGAATTACTGGGAGAGATAAATGCAGCAAACATTGCCCTGCAATTCAGAGCTGTCATCCCAGGGTGACCAATGGCTCCCGGAGTTTGTTGGACCGAGAGGCGGATTTTGTCCTTCAGAGACAGCGACCTTTCCTTCCCCATGCAAATAATTTCCAATCAAGCTGCCATGTAGAGCTATTGCAAGCAGATGGACACATGCAGACAGATTTTACATGCCCTGAGAGTCTCCCTCACTCTCTCACAAATAAAGAGGATTAAATTGAACTGCTATCTGGCTATTTGGGGTATTTTGACAAGCCAGCACCGAGTCACATATCGCTTCATACTGTCACAGTTCTAGATATGACTATTTTTTCATACCCCAAAACAGGGCTGAATTTACATGACACTGTTTGGGGAAAATTCTTGATAAATCTTCCTTTATATCAGACAGTTTATACATTCCAGCTGTTAACACTCAGGCTGATAATAGTCGTGCATGTGTCTAGCTCCAAGAGTAACATACGGAATATAAAATTCCAAATGGGATCCAACACAAGGGAAGGAACCCTCTCCAGGCAGTGGCCTGGGATAGGTATCCATCTTCCCCAACACGTGCTACTGTAAATTCAAGTGGTCATGCTGAGAGAATAAATATCTAATAAGAAGCCCTAAAACACCAAAGTCTCAGTGTCTGAACTTCGGGGTCCTGTGCTGCATAAATGATGCCTCGGATTTTGCCCAAAAGGAAGCCTAAGGGCAGGTTCACTGTATAGTGAGGCTGTAGAATATTTAAGCAATTTGAGATATATTCTGGTCCTATTTTCTCTGATATTCATAGAGGAAGAATTCAAGTTCAGGAGTGTGGATTTCCTGGTAATCCACAGTGCCAACTTTTCAAGACATTCCCTCTCAGCAGCACTTTTGCATGAGTTTGACCCATCCCTGAGTCCCCTCTGCCCAGCAGTGGCAGCAGCCTGCTGGAGGAGCCCTGCTTCTGCATCCTGCTGGAGGCAGCTTGATTTAATGTCTGATTGCATTTAATTTGTGGCAGCAGCCCAGATGCTATGGCCATAGGTGCCTAGAAAATCATTAAGCAAATGCAGTAAGACACATGGAAACCTAAATCAGAGCCCAAGGACACCTGCATCCTGAGATATTGTCTCATAGCTCCAGGACATTTGACCTTAGCCTTTATTCCATGGTCATGAGCTTTCAGCAAGTGGTTGGAGAGGGACCAAAACTTTGCAGGAGGAATGTTTTCTGTAGAAAATGGACTGACCTATTTTTTATGCTAACAGTGAGCTTCTGCCTCCAGTCAGAGCTGGAGCTGTGGGTTTTCACAAAGCTGTGAGGTGACAGCCTTTACTCCTCAGGTAAAATTGAACAATGGGAGAATTGTATTTTTTGGGTCTTAGAGGTGGAATTGACCTAGAGGTGAAAGGCAAGGTCTTTACACATGTTGAGCAGCATTTTGCTCCATTGGATAATATTTTAGAAGGCCTGAAGGCAGAAAAGCAGAGCTCAGTGTGAACAGACCAGGGCCTGAAAGAGAGAGCTGTTCTCACTGCTAAGATCTGGGAAACATGGTTGCTAAAGGCTCCACTGGAAAGAAGTGGACAAACTAAAATTAGTTTAAATCAAGCAAATAGAAACATTCCATCTTGAAAAGGTAAGGAACACTGCACATTTCAGGTCTGAAATATTTCTTTCATGCCAGTTTGTTTCAAACTCAACCACAGAGCAGAGCAGCAAGACATTTTTAAAACTTGCTTTCATTGCCCATTTTTATGTTTTTCCCCAAAAGTGCCACCTGGTTGGAGCTAGAATGTCTGTATCTCAGGAATGTGATGCTAGATTTGAGCACTGACAATCCTGAAAAGTAGACAGATATGCCTCATTTGAACAGTCTGGACCTTAGCTGTGATATGAAATTGTGCAAAACCCACAGAAGCAGGAAGAGAGTATAAAAATTCTGCTTTCCTGGATTAATCAGCCTGCTGGGGTCTGCCACAGGGGTTTGGAGGTGTACCTGAGGATTGTGCATATTACCTTATTGATTCCTTTCTGCTTTTAATCTGTTTGCTGCAAATCAAAAACTCAAGTGAAGTTACCTCCAATTCAGTTTTCAGCTTTCCTCAGTACCAAACAAATTTGTTTCCAATGGGAATGAAAACTGCCAGGGCTTCTTCCTTTTTCCAAACAGTTTTTCCATTTCCAGAAACAAAACCTTGGGTTGTTCTCGGTCAGAGGCTGAGGGAGAGCAGGTTTTGAGGTGTCTGCCTTCCACATCCACTCTGTGCCTCAGGATCTCACCCAAGCAAAGAATTTTGGTGGGCTTGAAGGGCTTGTGCACTGAATCAGTTCTGGACTGAACAAATTTCTTCTCAGGGTGGCAAAATGAGCAGTTAAGTGAATGGACAGGAGGGTGAAGCTGTTGAGTGGTGTTGTCACAGCGTGTGGATATTTCTGCCTCCCTTGGCACATTGAGGCACAAACCCAGGAGTGATCCAGGTACACTCTGGAGATCAAACTCAGCATCTAAATCTAAAAACATAACTCCAGTATGTGTGACTTTGGCTGCATTGGAGCAGAGCTGAAGGTGTAGGAACGGGGTTTTTTGTGTATCTGGAAGGGGATCAAGGTGAGCAGGGAGCTGCCCGCTCTCATGCAGCTCTTCTTTTCCATGGCAGGAATCCCACAGGAGCCCAGATGAGACCTGCCAGGCACACCAGAAGGAATCAGAAGCAGAGGTGAAGATGTGAAGCAGCTCTGAAAGGCTCCACATCACCTGTCAAGGCATCCTGCCAGAGATCTCACCTGCAGAACATGAGGTGTTTCCAGAGAATGGCCAGTCCTGGCCCCCAGCAGACACCAGGAGCATGGAGAGAGTTCTGCTGGGAGGCTGGATCTGATTGGAAAGGATTCGCTCCAGAGACAGTAAAACAGCTGCTGTCACTCGATCCCCCCTTCTCTTTAATGTAACCAGAGACTTAAACACGACTGAGTTAATCTTTGAGGAAAACAGAAAATACTGTAACAATAGAGGCTGTAACATGGTTACAAATGAGAGCTACTGCTCCCCTCTGCATTTTGAATTCCTGGGATAATTCTGTGGAGCTTCATTACCGGAGTATAATTGTGTTACAGAACTCTAAATCACCCCGCTACACTTAACTGGCAATAACATTAAGATAGTGCAGATATTCATTTTAATTAAAACATAGCCTCAAACTATTTCCCTGCTCGAAGAGGCAAAACTTTTTCCTCTTTTTTTTATTTTTTCCCCAACTCCAAAAACTTTCATTTGTTCCCAGTGCGTCTCTGTTCACCAGAGGGCCCGGAACAAAATTGCAATTAATGAACACCTTTCTGCAAATCATCTCTTCCCTGTGAGCACCTTCCTCTCCATGTGGATGACTCTGCTGCAGGGAGGGGGATGGCTTTGGCTGGTTCTCAGTGTGACCTGCATCTGCCTAACTCTAGCAGAGTACAGATGAGCTAAACCGAGTGCTTTATCTGATTCAGGCTGTTGAATTCAGAGCAGACCACCTGGCCAGCCCTTGAAGCCCACAGAGACCAGTGCAAGTGGAAAATTCTGGATGAAGAGAAGACCGGACATGCTGGCAGCCTTTATTAATAAATACTGTTCTCCACATCCATGCAGCCTATCAAGCACCTGAACAGAGATGAGCACAGTGCAGCCCAAGTGACTCTTCAGACCAGCCCAGCCCAGAGTGATCTGGAAATCAGGAGCTGGAGATCTGTATTTTTGGAGGAGCCTTTTGGAAGAGTATACAACCAGCCATGAGACGAATAAATAGGATGAAAGTGAGCTGAAACACCTGTTGATATCAGGTGTTAAGGTCCCAAAAAACACAGCTGAAAAACATAAGTATAGTTGACATGTGCCTTCTTTCCCAAACTGTCCTAATTGCTCTCAGATGTGCAGCAGTTCTATTGCAAGTTCCCATTTGAATGTGAAGCTCAGCACAGCTTCTCTGACTCTGGGAATGGAAGAACTTGGCGATGAGGAAGTTCCAGTCGAAGGCAGTTTCAACCTACACTATTCCAGCCCAACATAACCAGCAAAGATCTGGCTGACCCGGACACAGCTGTGTTTGCCAAGATCAGATAGAAGGTGCCTCAGCCTGGATCTGTGGGAATGTTCTTAGAGGAAAATGGATATATCATAAAAGAAAGGCCACATAAAATCAGGCCTCCCTCTTCTAAATGAATAGCTGGCTTGTCACTGCTCTGAGCAGCTGAGTGACTTGTGATTTGCCATGTGAAACCATCCTGAGAATGAGGGTTTGTTAACAACAAGTTATTCCTGGGTGAAAAACAACTGCACCTGCATTAAACAAGAGATTTGCCTAATGAGAATCAGTGAAGAAAACATGTAAACTAACCAAGAATAGAGAGATTTGATAGACAAGTAAAATACGTTTTACTGACCAATTGAGAAATTGTCAAGAAAACTATTGGAGTTATATATGAGGTCTGTAAAAGCTGTGTAAAAATGAGTTGTGTCAATAAAGGATGGGCATTTCCTTGGTTCATACTGAAACATGAGTGTCCAGATCCTCATCTTCTCATGGACCTGCCTTCAAGACCTGCTGAGGGCTCTGGTGGTCCTGGTGCTGTGGCCCTGTGGCCCCGTGGCCCCAGCACTGTAGGTTTTCCCCTTGGAGAAGAGGTGTCTCCAGGGTTCTGTGGTGTCAGAAGGTGCCTCTGTGCCTGTTGGGATTGCTCCCTCTCTTTCAGAACAGTGCCAGAGCTTCCAGCCTGTGCTAAATCTTCATGGCTGAACATCCCCACATCATAAATGGGTCATCTGTGCATCACCTTCCTCAATAAGGAACCAACAGACCTCAGGAGACCGACAAAGATGCTTTTTCCATCAGTGGGGGGAGAAAAACTAATGTTGAATTCATGAAAAGACCTCTAAGTTGGGTTTGAAATGTACAGAAAAGAACAGTTTACAAGTCTTGGGAGAACCAAGACTCCTTCTGTTGTGTTCTCAGTTGGAGAATTAATGATATTAAAGATGAGAAACGACAATCTTATGATGCCTCAAGGTTTCCATGCAGGGTTTTCAAACATTTTTAATTTCTTCAATTTAACTTAATTTAAATTTTACTTAGAGGTAATTGGGATGAATTAATATAGTTACAATTATACAAAAATCAATCCATTAATGTCTGGAAAATCTTGTTAATATGGTAGCAATTTCATGGATACAAACAAAAATCTACCCACTTAAAATAATCTACATAGTTCAATTTTAGATAATAACAATAAAAAAATTCTACATTTATATATTTTTAAAAAATATTTTACCTAATAATTGTTCTGGCTTATTAACTTTGCTGTTGCAGCCATGGTGCCTAACAAACACCACTAATCATTTTAGCTCAGGGTCATTCCTTTCATGTTTTCTTGTATCACCTCAGACCGTGATGTTCAGGTGTTGGACTCCAAATTGTTCCTGCTGCACAGATAAATTAACAACAAAGTCACTTAACAACCAGGGGACTGCAGCACCATTTAATAATATTGGTAAATATGATAGCATTGTTATATCATTACCATAATGCAATTAATTTATTTATTCTGAAGATGATTTGGATCAGTAAAGGGTAGAAATTACAGGAATAAACTGAATAATTCTGTTTAAAAGAGCTTTCATTTAGCCTGAGATTCTCTCTTTGATGTGTTTTCCAACTCAAGTTTCCACCCTTCCCAGGCAGCTTCTGGCAAGGTTTATGGAGAAATAATCCATGGGGTGAAAGTTATTGTGCTGATTGGTGAGAAAACTGCAAAAGGGAAAGAATATATAGGAAATTTACCTTATGGCCTGGAAATGATTGGATATTGTCTGGTTATGAGGAGCCCATTTTTATGGAGATGAAAACTCGGTTGACTGCTCAAGAGTAAAGACTCTGCAATGTGTTAAAAAATATTAATGAGAATCTCAGAGTATATGTTGTGTCCAATTAGGTTAATAATGCATGGAAATTTATCAGGAATTCAAGCCTTCACTCGAGGCCTTCCATGTAAAAAATGTGGGTCCAAAGAAATTTATAAAAAGGTGCTCAAAAATACACCTTGGTCTTCTTTGAAGTGCCCATCACCTGGACTTGAGTGACAGGCAGCCAGGGTTTGTGAAATGCCAAACATCTCAGGCTAAACGATGCCTGGCATGTTTCAGATTTGATAAGAAATAATAGGCAAACCTGATAAGCTCCACACTGGGTGACTACCTCAAACTTTTCCAGACTATCTGAACACCTCGTGTTGAAAAAGAGGGCAAGGACTAAACATCTTCTCAGCACAGCATTTCTGGGATGGTTGTGGCCAGAGCAAAGGAAGGAGCTGGAGCTGCTGGAGAGACCCAGAGGAGGCACCAGGGGATCAGAGGGATGGAGCAGCTCTGCTGGGAGGAAAGGCTGGGACAGCTGGGATTGTTCACCTGCAGAGGAGAAGCTTTGGGGTGACCTCGGTGTGGCCTGAAGGGGCTGAAGGGGCAGCAGGGAAGATGGAGAGAGACAATGGACAGGGGATGGAGGGACAGGACACAGGGAATGGCATCAAATGAACAGAGAGTGGGTTTAGATTTGTCATTAAGGAGAAATCCTTCCCTGTGAGGTGGTGAGGGCCTGGCACAGGGTGCCAGAGCAGCTGTGGCTGTCCCTGGATCCCTGGAGGTGTCCAAGGCCAGGCTGGATGGGGCTGGGAGCACCTGGAGGTGTCCCTGCCCATGGCACAGGTGAACAAGATGATCTTTAATATCATAAGGATCTCTCTTTAATATCACTTGGATCTCTTCCAACCCAAACCATTCTGGGCTTCTATGATTCCAAACCTCAGTTGAAAGCTTCCAGAGCTGTTTAATATCAGCTGTCCAGACTGTTTCCCAAATCAACAGACAATAGAAGAATTCCATTAGAGCGCCTGAAAAATCTGAATTTCAGTTCCAGCAAAATTATTCCATTCTTTAAAACAAAACCCTGCACAGACAAAACCAATCTATTTAGTTTACCACAATAAGCAGATTTTTTCCCCACAGAAGCAAAAAACACAAATAGATGGTATTTTATTTGTTTCAAAGCAATTGAGCTGAGGGACTAATCAGCTGAGGATGCAATACAAGAGTAATGATTCTGAGGCAATTGTTATGGTGGAACAATATTATAACTCTGCCTTTTGTTGGGCCAGACTCCTCCCAGAACTGAATTTTCAGGAAAATATGCTTGGGGTTTTTTTGGTTTGGTTTTTTTTTTTTTTGGTTTTTTGGTTTTTTCTTTCCTGCCAGACATGTTGGTTTCAGGAAGTAGAAAATCCCACATTTTATTTATGTGGGAATAGCTACTTTCGTATTTTGGAAGACTTCTGATCAACTCGGCCCACAAATGAATGCTGGCTGGAAATGACCTCAGAGTGAAATGGAGCCTGAACTGCACTTGGATTTTTTTATTTTTTATTTTTTTTAAATTCTGATGGCACTTCTGGAAGGAAGGAGATTACCAAATGAGTGATGATTTTAAACATACAAATTCATAGAACTGTGGTAAGCTGGTCATTTCACTTCATTGACCAGCACAATGTAAAAAAAATCCTTTCTGCTTAGTGTGTTTCCAAGTACTGTTTCACTGATCCCTTTTCTTTCTCCCCCTACATCATTTTCCCTCTTCCCACTGCAGAGACTGAGGGATTCTGGAGGCTGACTGGAACAAAAGTCCAGACACATCTCTTGACCTGTCTGGGTGACCGTGCAAATCACCCTGGTGGAGACAGCCCAGAGCACACAGGCTGTTTGTGCTGCTGTTCCCTCTGACAGGACTCCTTTGGCCCCTGATAACACTTGATAGGACTCATTTCCTGGCTCTATTCACAGAGCAGGGGCCTTTCAGCCACTTTTAGGAGCGCTCTGTTCTTGTTTTAGCTGTGCCTCCCAGCCTGGGAGATGACAGTCTCCCTGTGACTCACAGCAGGACTTGTTCAGCTCAGTTTTGTAAAGCTTCTTCCACAAGAAGCTGCTCTCTTCAGCTGGGAAAGGGCACAGCAAGATGAGATCAGTCCAGGTGTTTACAGTGATCAACAACTTTTGCCAAGCGCGAGACTTCTGTGAAGATGAAATGAATAAAATTAGTGTGTCTGATCATAGAAGTACAGACATCTATGACCTCAGGATCTCAAATGTTTTCCATATTTCAATAACCTCTTTCATTAAGAAATATGAACATTAGAATCTTTTTTTTTTTTTTTTTTTTTTTTTTTTTTCTCTTTCTTCAAATGAACAATATGGCTGTCTGGAAGCAATATTAATCAATAACTAATTTCATAGTTGGACAACTGTTTTTAATGACTTTGTACTTTTGATGCATTGTTACGAAAGGCTTCAGATCATTCCCATAAGAACTTGTCAAGGAAAGGGCAAATTCATTTACTTGTCATCATGTGAGAGCCAAAAGGCTCATTAGGCTAATTAGGAACAGAATCATTTGGGTTTTTGCTCCCTCAAACACAGTAAAACCTCTTGTTCCTGAGTCAATGGAAGGGATTTTCTGCACCGATGGAAATAAGGTGGGAGCAGGCACAGGATGGGTTAAAGCTGTCACAGCTTGGGCTATGAGCTGCAATCCCCCATTGCTCCTGTCCCAGGTGACACCTGCCACAGGAAGCCGTCAGGTTTTGGCAGGGGTTTCCTGGCCCGCTGCCAGGAGTTTATTTTGCACCAAATCTCCCCGCTGTGGAGCTGTAGGGTTTTTTGGCATCCCCTCTCTTTTCTCTCTCCATCCTTCCTGCACTGCTTTCTATGGCTCTGTTCATGTCCAGAGGTTGTTGTATTTTGGTAGTGATGGCAGCCCTGGTGCTGCTGTTGCTCTGCTTTGCCAAAAATGTTTTCTACCAGCGCCCATCTCAACTCATGAGCCCTCAGCAATTTTTTTTTTCCCCCTCTCCTTTGTCCAGCTGAGAGTAAGGGAAGGTGAGCAAACGGCTTTCGTGGGTGCTGATGTTTGGCCAGTGTCAAACCACGATGCAGGATCAAGGGAAGAGAGGAAGCCAGTGAAAATGTCTGATTCACCAAAGTATGCAGTCTGGGGGAAGTGATTAGCTGAACTATTCAGCTACAGATACAGCATGGGAAGAAGCTCATCTAGGACAAAAATACAAAGTTAAAATTAAGAAAGAAAAAGAGAGGTCAAAGCATTTTCCCACATTTCTGTTTCCTAACAGAATGCTTCCACTTTTCCTTCTGAAATAACACTTTCTTTTTAAACTGACACTTCTGTTGCTTGGAAAAGAAAACAACAACAACCAAAAAAAGGAGACACAAATAAATGCCTTAAATAAAAAAAGTAAACTTTCAGTTTTGGGTCAAAACCTCGGGTTGAATAACCTTGAAACACTTTTTAACTTCATGATTTTTTTTCGGCTTGCCACTGAACCAAGTGAGTCATTATTTGCAGGGCTGGAGCTGCTGGTGAGTGCTGACACTGCTGACTGTGGTGGGGATGCGAGCGTGGCATCCTGGATCCATCAGATTCAAATAAAATGCATTCAGTCTATTTTTCATCCCCACCCCCTTCCCACCGGTTAAATGAATGAAATTAACTCCCTGGCTTTATTGTCTGCAGCCAGGAAAAGTTAATGGAACCGCAAGAACCGAGACTGATAAATGTCCTTGGGATGCTTGGCAGGGAAATCCAGCAGCAAATGCAGCTCCAAAGGAGGGCTGGGCTCAGCCCACGGGGCACCCACAGCCCTTGGTCAGAGCCTGTCTGGTACTAAACCCCAGCAGGGCCCTGCCTGGGTCTGGCACAATCAGCAAACCCTCCTTTATCCCCTGGATTTATCTCCATACCTGCCTGATGAGGCTGGTTCCAGAGTTGAAGAAGCAAATTGTGCGGATCTCAGCCAGACTGATGGAAGAGGGGAACACCCCCTTTACCAAATCATCACCCTCCCCGCTTCACTTATACTCCTAGTCAAGGCCACGGCATAGAATAATATTTGGCCATGGAAATTAAATTATTTTCAGCCCAGAAGCCTCTGAGAAAAATGGTGATTACACTCATCACCTGTGTCATGTAGAGAAACCCAGCCCTAAAGACTCTCAGCCAAATCTTTCCTTTTCCTTTCCTTTTAACCACAGCAAAACTCTCAGCCACTCCTTTTCATATACAAATTTATCATCTTCACCTGGTTTCCCCTTTCTCTCATGGTACTTTATTTCCCTAAGAAAACTTGATCATGAGCAAGTAAAAAAACCCCACAAAATATAAAAAAACCCCAGCAAATAAACAACCCCCTCCTACTCCAAAGGCTTTAAAACAGGGTGATGAAAAATAAATTCCTGCTGCTAAAATTTGGGCACAGCATATCTGTGTGGAAATAAAAGCAGCATTTACTCCTTGTGTGCATCTGCACTCTCCAGTCACTTTCTCTCCCTTGCCTCCTTCTGCTCTTGTTTTACATAAACTTTTTATTGGTGATGGACTGAACAATAAAGCTGGTAACAAAGCAATCAATACACATTACTCAGCAAGAGTTAGACACAATATTGGAGACTCCACAGCCGAGAAGGGCAGGGAATAATCTTGTCCCTTATCCTTTTAATCAGGAAAAGGAAAAGCAGAAGTGGATTTTACATCAATTCCCATCTTTCTCTTTGCTTGTTGCAGTGACTGTTTACACTCTGCAACCTCTCTTTGCAGGATCAGAGCATGTTAGGGTGAGATGAGACCCATTAAAGGACTTTTCAAACCCTCTATTAAAATCGCTGTCACATTCAGGGTAGTGTCAGGTATCTAGGTAACCGCTTTGTTGGTTTTTAGGGTTTGGTTTTTTTTAAATAAAACAGGGCCGTTGAAGGGAGTTGTGTTGTTTATTTTGCATCAACAGTGACAGCTATACTAAGGATATGAAATTTCCTCTTAGTTTAGGACTTCTTCAGATTAAATTAAAGGGTGAACACGTATTGTTGACATGCTGTGCATGTCTTGGTTTTGATTAGCAACAATAAAATTCCAGCTTCCATTTAGAAAAAAGAAACTTTGTCTCTAAAACCAGAAATTATGAGAAATACCATGAAAATATGTTAATGTCTGGAGCCCGCAGAGAGCACAGAGCAAGAGCTCAGAGGTTTGTTACCTCTGGGACCGAGTCCTTGGAGCGTCCCAGCCAGCACTTGGGACTCAGACTGCCAGAAAATACACAAGGGCTGCTCCTCTGCTGCTGGAGTGAGGAGAAATATCCCTCTCATTTGCTCAGACAGAAATCTGCTTGGGTGAGCTTGGAGCACCTCCGGCCCCGAACAGGACAGAACACAGCAAGCACCTGTTTCCTCCCATCTTCTCCTGCCCTGATCTTCTCTGCCACAGCCCTCTGGCACAGCAGCAGTCTCCAGCTGGGTATTTGTGCAGCACTTCACTCAGTGGGGTGATTCAGTTCTGGAGGCAAATNGCAGAGCAGATGGGAAACCTGTTGGATTTCTGGCGTGGGTCCTCGTCACCGTTGAGCTAGGAGCGGCAAGAAGCAGCGACACAGAAACTCTGTCAGAAGGCAAAAGTGACCCGTATTCATTAATGCACGCCTGCTAATGTAGCCTGTTTCGTGCTCTAGAAACAGATTGGTTAGCAAGGAATACTCTGAGCTTACTGGTGCAGGAAGGACCCACGCCCTTTGGTAACATCTCAGCATAAACAGCACGTATCTCACGCTGGGCATTTGTACACACACCAGGGGCTAAGTTTGGTTAAATTCTTCCTCCAGACTTTCTCATGCCTTCCCCAGGGCCAGCCTGGGAAAGCTTCTACTCCTTCTCCCTGACCACTGTCAGTGTCCACAGGTCTTCTCACAGCAGACAAAGTTGGTGGATTTTAATGCCCTTTCTTTTGTTAGTTCAGCTCCTCCAGGGTCTCTGGTTCAGGGTGGTCCTGCCAGCTCCCCAGATGGGCAGAAAAGAAAACCAAGACAAACCAGAAACAGTNAAAATACATGGGCTGACTGCATGGGCTGGAAAGCAAAATGGTGACTGGTCCCTTTGTCTCTGGGAAGGGGAAGAGGAGTTCATGTAGCAGCCTGGAGCAGAGCAGATGGGAAACCTGTTGGATTTCTGGCGTGGGTCCTCGTCACCGTTGAGCTAGGAGCGGCAAGAAGCAGCGACACAGAAACTCTGTCAGAAGGCAAAAGTGACCCGTATTCATTAATGCACGCCTGCTAATGTAGCCTGTTTCGTGCTCTAGAAACAGATTGGTTAGCAAGGAATACTCTGAGCTTACTGGTGCAGGAAGGACCCACGCCCTTTGGTAACATCTCAGCATAAACAGCACGTATCTCACGCTGGGCATTTGTACACACACCAGGGGCTAAGTTTGGTTAAATTCTTCCTCCAGACTTTCTCATGCCTTCCCCAGGGCCAGCCTGGGAAAGCTTCTACTCCTTCTCCCTGACTACTGTCAGTGTCCACAGGTCTTCTCACAGCAGACAAAGTTGGTGGATTTTAATGCCCTTTCTTTTGTTAGTTCAGCTCCTCCAGGGTCTCTGGTTCAGGGTGGTCCTGCCAGCTCCCCAGATGGGCAGAAAAGAAAACCAAGACAAACCAGAAACAGTTCAAGGAAACAAACAAAAAAAAAGCCACCAAGAGGATCCCTCGTACAGCCTCCAGGCTAGGGGAAGGGAAGGATAAAACCTTCTTGCTTCAAGCTAGCAAAAAGTCCAATCCAACAAGAGGAACAATGCAGCATTCCTGGTGCAAGCTGTCTGGAGAGAGAGGCTGAAAGGAGCTCGTGCCCAGCATTCCCAGGCTCCAATCCTGCCCCTGATTCATCTTAAAGACACCACAGACATCTCTAGACATCAAACAGGTGAGTAGGGAATAAAGCATCATCATAAAATCCCCCCAAGACATGGGGACTGTAGGACTGAGGGAGAACTGAAGCTCCTGTGGTACCTCACTGACAAAGCTGGGAGGTGCTGGTGCAGACAGAGCCATTTGGAGGTGACTGAATCCCAAGGAATGACAGATATTCCCAGAATATCCACTGCTCTGAGCAGGACTAGCATGGGGAGAGTGTGTGTATATGGGGAGGATGTTGCTGCCAATGTGAAATAACTGTGTCAACAGCATTTCCAAGGGATATTTTTAGCTTTCAGATTTGGTGTCTTTTGTGGGCTACAGTCAGACTGACACAATAGACTCTTAATGACTTCTTGGGGACTTCATTGTCTCTTTCTATACACAGCTTATTAATGTGCCCTCTGTGCTACTCAGGGATGCAAGAGCCAATAATGACTTCAAAGAGGTCATTGTGGTCCAGAGCATCTGTACATAGGAATAAAAAATAAGCTGAATAAATACTCACCCACTAATCCATGGCACAATAGATTATAATCAGTCTATCAGGGTAAAGATTTTTTTTTTTTTTTAACAGCATCTTTTCATCCAAGGCATTTCAGAAGATCTTTTCATCCTAGCACTCTGTAGACATTATAAATTGATCATCTTAAGTCCTTTGACAAAGTAGAGAGAAGCAGAAGTGCCTTTAGTGGTTAGAAGCGGGGACTAGCTTGTGGCAAGCAGAAAAGCAGATAAAAAGTCTGATTTGTCTTTTTCCTGTGAGGTTCTGTAACAACCCAGAAAAGCAGTTTTCCCAGGGTGCTTGAGAGAGTGGACACGTTCCTAAGAAAACCACTTGTAAGAGGAACAGTGCCCTGAGCAGCAGGCAGGGAACATCTCTGGCACCTTTCAGTGCAGTCCTTCAATCCACATGGCACAGGGATGAACCAAAATTACAGGAATAAATTACGTTTGCCTGAAATTACATAAATTTCTTAGTGGCTTGGGGTTTCCTGCAGACAGAGGAGTTCTGATCTTGCTGGAATCCCCTTGTCTCCCTCTAATGCCTGATTATCACTCTGGTGACAAAAGTCAGCGGTCCCCAAAAACGGTGGAAAAGTGTGGGTTTGACACCTCCCTTCCAAACTTATCTGCTCCTACACAGGGTGTGCAGTATTTAAGCTGGGAAAGCTACAGAAAGAATTATTTGCTTCTGCTCAGCCATGTACATATCTTTTGGGCTTTATGCTATAGGATTAATGAAATATTGGAATGACAAATCCTTCCTGAGTAAATGACCAGAAAAGGTTATTATTCAGTGAGTATATGAAAGATTAAGGTGGGGAGGAGTGGGATCCCCTTAAGGTGGAGAAGGAAGGGGAGTACAAAGAATCTGTCACTGCCTGCAACAGAAAAAAGGAAATTGGCAGGTGGCAGCTTAAAAAAAAATCCACAGAAATAATTATAATATGCAAACAGAGCAAAAATTCCAACAGAGGAAACCTTCTCTTCCTGAAGCATCTGTGCCCACTGTTGTAGAAAAAGGGACAGACACTCAA
Organism: Regulus satrapa; assembly: GCA_013396955.1. Classification (NCBI taxonomy): domain Eukaryota; kingdom Metazoa; phylum Chordata; class Aves; order Passeriformes; family Regulidae; genus Regulus; species Regulus satrapa. The sequence goes on along the minus strand of VWZN01018866.1, from coordinate 871,949 downwards.
AGCTCTGGGTTTCCTGGGAAGGCAAAGCTTCCCAAATGCCAGGCCATGGGAAGAAAGGGTCACCACTGTGAGCATCTCCTGACCCCCTGCCTCCTCCTGTGGAGCTGCAGCTTCTTCCACAATGCCCCACTGGAGGGATCCTGCAGAACAAGCCAGCAAATGTTGGCAAAGGGAGCCAGTGAGAACAAGGCACGTCCTTGTTTTCCATTTTTTATAAACTCTCCAGGCTAGGCTTGATCTCTGATGTGGTTGGATGAAGTAGTTTTTATTAATCCATAGCTTTGTGTCTCGGCTTGAGGTTCTGGAGGGATCTGTCTCAGAGAGGGGATCCAATTCCCATTGGAGGTGTGGAAACGGTGAATCAAATTCCTTGATTTTAAGAAGGAAAAATCACTTGTGTCAAAATACACAATAGCTGTTCCCTTAGGAAGTCAGAAAAGAGAAAGTTCTTAAGTGTTGCTGTCACCCTGTCACTGCTGCACCCTGAGTTTTGGTACACCAGTGCCACTCCTCCCAGGAAAGGATTTCTCATGGCACATAGCATTGGAGTCACCACGTGTGTCTCACCATGGCCATCTATACCCAGGGAGACTTAATGAACTCTGTAGGTGAATTTCTGGAAAGCTCCCAAACTCTGATCTCAGGCGGTTTGATTCTCCCTGAGAAGTTCCACTTGCTGCTGACAGAAGTCTGCACAGAACGATCAATTTGACTATTATCTTGATTATTTTGACTATTACTGCTCCTCCTGCAGCAGCAACTAATCTTAATTCCTTCATATTTCAGCCCTGGAAAATGGCTCTGCTCTGAAATTCCTGGGATGGATATTCCAGCAAGCCCTGTGGGCTGCAAGAAGGGTTTGCTTCATTTGGCTGCTCGGGTTTGTTACTGAAATTATCCTGGACTGATATTTTTAAGCTAAAATACCCAGCCACAGCTGTATTCCTGCTCCACAGAGAGCAGGACAGATTCAAGCCCTACTGAAAAACATGAGATTTGCCATCAGTTTTGGGACTTTTATGTTCTCACTCCAATTTACAGTTTGTCCAACAGAGCTATTGTAAAAAGGGCCCAAGTGTATTAGGAAAATCTTCCCATCTTCCTGGCCTAATCCTACCCCCTAATAGTGGCTTGGCATTGTCCCTACCCACAATCAAGGATGCATTTATCCTCCCATTGTGCCATTATACACCAGGTAGCTGAACCCCAGCAGATTCTCCAACCTCGCCTGACTCCTTCTAAAACTCCCTTTCCTTGGGGGAAAAAAGCAACAAACAAACAAAGAAACCACAAAAAAAAAAAAAAAAAAAAAAAAAAAAAAAAAACCCCAAAAACCTAAAAAAACCCAAAAGAACTTCAACAAAACAAGCTAAAATCTAATTCAAGGCAAAAGATTAAGGAGGGAGCAGCACTCAAAAGCCTGGAGCATCCTGCCCTCCCCTCCTGCACCCATTGCCTGAATCACAGCTCAACTTGCAGGATTGTACAGCGTCCAAACTACCTTTGTAAAAATAGCAGACAATTCCATAAAAATAGAGCAAGCTTCACCCCTGCTGGGTGCATCAGAAGAGACCACATCACAAAAAAAGCCAATGTTTTTGCTTTAGCAATGGTTTTCTCCGGGCTACTGTATTGCAGAAGAGCACAGCAGTATCCTCCAGCTCTTGTCTTAAATACCGTTGCAAATCAATTACTTTTCAGGCCATAAACTTCACTTAAAGAGACAGAACACGAGGAGACAGCTCCTGGTAACACAATTATATTGATGCTTGAGCATCTGAAGTCTCTCCTGTGTGAGTGTGTGGAGAGACTTGAGATGGAGGGGGCCAGAGGGGGCAGAGGAAGTTATCTTAAACCGCATGGTTTGTGAGCAAAACAAAAGACATACTAATAGCAGAGTTAATCTCCAGGGCACAGGCAGCCAGGAACCAAGGGAGAAAGGATGTCTGAAGCACTATTGCTCCTGCCAGGCAAGGAGCAATTCCACCAAAAACCAGGACTGAAACTCCAGCTGCCCCCAGGCACCACCCTTTGGAAACCAGACACTTTCAATTCCAAGGTGATTCATAAAAAACAAACACAAATCATCAAACTCATGTGAGTTAATATTTAATGCCTGAATAATGAATCTTTCCATAAATATTTAATGCCCGGACATCAACATATACGGCAGCACAGAGCAGGGCCTCTAATGATTTAAAGCAATTGAGTACATACAGAGGTGGCTGGTGAGGGGACCCGAAAATGCAAATTTGAATGTGGCAGGAAGAAAAGGACCTGGTCACAGTGGGGGTGTTTGTGGTCCTTGCAAGCTGTTTGCAGGGCAAGCAGGAGGGGTTTTTGGGGGAAAAAAAAAAAAAAAAAAAAGCCTCATATAACTTCTAGCAACTTTGTGCTGTTTTGCCTTATGCCAGAGAGCTGCTGCTGCTGCTGCTGCTGCAGGGCAGGTTCCTGGCCAGGAGCACATTTGTCACATCCCAACAGCGGGTGCAGGGCTGAGCAGGAACACCTCGGGAAGCATCTGTCCACGGACAGAGCCACTGGGAGGTTTAACACTGCCCTCTCTGCATCCATCTTCCCAACCCTTAATCAGGTTTTCCCCTGGGTCAGGGGTCTGCTTTCCCACTGCTATCATTCCATGTTTCCTCTATGATCTCTCCACAGCTTGCTGGCCCAGCAAGCAAATTCCTTTTCTTCTCGTGAATAGATGTTGAGACATTCTAGCTATTCCTCTGGAAACTCTGCTACACAAGTGCCTGTTTTGCTGTGAGCTCCTCCAGCCCAGCAGTGCACTCTGATGGCTGGGTTAAATATGGGTGCTGAAACAGCACAGCTACCTCAGGGCAACTGGAAAATGGGGAAATGCAGTTAATTCTCCAGGTTTTAGTAAAGGAGGTCAATTTTCATTGTGAACAAGCTACACTGGAGCTCCTGACTGGATTCCTTAAAATCACCACATAAGGCATTTCTAAATAGCTCAGTGTTTCTCGCTGAGGGGGATCAAGTGTGTGAAAATAACCCTTGAAAATGTAATTTTTTTGAAGAAATTTGTTCTTGGACAGAATGCAGCAAACTACCCCCTTCTCACTCCAACTGAGTGAGGTATCACCAAAGGTGATATCGTTTGAAGAGAAACCCTCCTTGCAGCCTCATTTTGAAAGCGATCTGTGTTAGAAGCAGCAGGCACCCAGAAGACAGGGAGCTGCCACCATGCTTTATTCTCCTCCTTCTCCAAGGTGGATTTTCTAAGAGATCTACAGATTCAAAAGCTGCACATTTCGGTGCTGTCAAACCTCAAGTCAAACCTCCAGATCACCCTAATGAACTTCTTTTGGATCAGAACAACTGCTTTGGGGTCAGAAGAAGCCCTCACATCTCAATGGCAGATCAAGACAGGCACACAGAGCTATCCAGCAATCCAGGGTTGCCCCTTCCTTGCAGCAATCCCACTTTTCTGTGCAATCCATCACTCGAGGAAGCTTCAGTTCCTTGAACGCAGCACCACACATCCTGAACAGTGGGGTGCAGCTGACACGTGCCCCCCTTTCTGTGAGAATCCTCATTGTTCTGCTAATGCATCTCCACTCACTCCTTTCACTGTCTCCTCTCCCGTGGAGAATTTACTGGCTCTCCATGCGAGGTGGCTCCCTCAGCATTTCATCACGTACTGCTCCGGCTGGTGAAGAAACACCTTGGCCTGATTGAGTCCCCAGCTGCTGAAGTGGGAGTGCTGAATCCTCTGAGGATGCTGAGGGCTCTCTGTGACTCACAAGACAGATTTTTTTTTTTGCTGGCAGGGCATTTTGTGTTTCCCCAAGAACATTTGAGTCTCAGCGGAAAGACATGCGAGGGGCCAGGCTATTTTGGGGGAGGGTTTGCTGGTGAGAGCAGAAAGGATAAATGTTGCATTGGGATGCTGGTTTATATTTCTTTATTGGTGCCCACAGTGTGAAATTAAACATGAAATTGTGCACTGGGCAACATGAAGTATGAGAGATCCCTTTACAGCTGCGGCTCCATGCCTGGTGCTGCAGAGGCTCCTGCACTCTGGCAGATGGAAGGTGATTCAGCCCAGCTTATCCTCTAATACAGAAGCTGTGTGCATTTGCAGTGGGCTCTCAAGTCCCACAGAGAGCCAACATGACAACTTGGTCACCACAACTTCACCCTGTAGCTGAGTCCGCTTTGTCTTTCCAATTGGGGAAGAAATGCAAATTGAAAAATAAAATCCAGAGTTGTCTGGGAAGCCAAGGAGCAAAGCTCATTAAGCAGCTGTGATGTACAATTGTGAGCTGGGTAGGAAAGTCCTGCCATGCTCAGTCCTGCCTTCACCCTCAGAAGCAGCTCCTTCCCATGACCATCTGCACACCTGATGCTTTCTCAGACAAACTCTTCTGCAGTGCAAAGGTCTCCATCCCTCACCCAGGAGAGTCAGATAGAAAAACAGAGAAAAAGAAAACTTCCAGCGCTGACTTTACATCTCACCCCACCCCATACTGCAGTAAATTTGTGCAATCCACGACCACTGCTCTGGAGTTGGCAGCACTGGAATATTGGGGAGCACCCATTGAGCTCAGACATAACCAAAACTGGCAACAGTGGGGCTGGGTAAAATAAGGAAATACGTTCATTGGGGAAAATCAACTTATGTCCTCTGTCTGGGGGGATGCCCTGTAACACGCTTTAAAAAAAAAAAAACAAACAAAAAACAAACAAACAAACAAACAAAAAAAACCAAAACAAAACCTGAGTGGAATTTGCTGCCTGAATACCGGGAAGCTTTTTGCAGCCATTTGGAAATTAACTTCAGCAAGCCAGCTCATTGTACAGTTTCAGGGAAGCAAGGAAAGCATGTGCAAGGCTCCCCCTTGACTAAGGGTCCAGTAGAGATCAATTAAACCAATTCCCTGCTTTCCAAGCAATGGAGGCCATTTATTCCCTGTAGCAGACAAATGCTGCCCTGGCAGCAGATAACTGAGTGGATTTAGAGCATGCTCTCCCTCCTGATCCTTTCACCAGCCCTGCACTATCCCTGCTCTGTGGCCAAACAGTTTCAATCTTCTGTACCATCAGCTCACCCCCTCTTTATGAGGCTGTATCTGACTGTTCCATATTTCCTTGTCCATTAAGAGAACCTGGGACTTCAGTGCCCTCACTGCTGCAGGCTCTGGCTCTCACAGAGTTGTGGTGCTTGCACTCCTTCCCTTTTAGCCAGCTCTGTCCTTCTGACTTTTCCAGCTATGGAGAGCCCTTCCAGCTATGTCTCTGTCCTCAGAACAGTCCTCAATACCCATTAAAAACCCTTGGGAAGCAGATATTTTCAGACGTTGTAAACTGGAGTTACAGTGGGGCTTTGGGGATTTCCATCAGGTGCGGATCTGACGAGGGGCTGGATCAGGTGATGATAGATCCTGATGTCACACCTCCAAACCCCTGTCCTCTGTCTATTCACCGGGGTTGGTTTCATCCCATGACATCTGCCCCAAGCACAAATGTCAGTTTGAGACCCAGAATCAAAGGCAGGGGCAGTGAAAAGTGGCCCCTGTGTTCTGCATCTGCCCCCTCTCCTCCAGCTTGGTCTGTCACGGAAACACGAAGCACAAACGGCTCTGTTTGCTGCCTTCCCAAAGTCATGCAAGAGCCTCGGTGGGAATTATCTTCAGTGGTGAAAGGGGACAATTACCCAGCTAATGAAGCACATTTTCCTTTTTCTTCTCCACCATAAAGCTGCATGGAACCTGACTCTCCATCCAGGCGCGCAGAGAATGTGCTGAGCGCTTGCGGAATGAGCCCCCAATCAGTAGTGGCAAATGCACTTAACGTGCCTGCTGGAAAATGAAATGACTGATACCATGTAATTAGGCCTTAATTATTTATCATTTTTGTTTAATTATTGCCACTTGGAAGTTAACAGGTTATAAAACTCTTGGGCTGTGTTTATTAAATGTCGGTAGACTATTAGCAAGGAAGTGCCATTTCTGAACGTTAATGAAATATCTGGGAGAAATCCATGGCCAGGGGCATTCCAGCACAGCACAGCCTCTGCACAGGGCAGCTCCAGGAGCTCCAGGCTAATTGTGCCTTCCAGACAGGGCCACAGGCAGCAAGAGAAGGGCAGAAGTCAAAAGCACCAGCACTGCTTTGCCCCCAGGTTGATATCTCCTTCATTTGCATTTGCATGAGATCATCTTGAATATTTTAGAGGTTTTCTCCAACCTTAGTGATTTTGTGATTCTATTTCACAGGTTAGGAAAAACTCCTGCTGCTGAAGGTGTCCATACTTGCATCTACCCTGAGTTTCTCTCCTGTCACCATGTGGTGGGACAGGGCTGTGCCACTCAAAGAACTGGTTTGGGATCAGGTCTCCTGCACCTCTCCATGTGCTCTGAGCAACTTCAAAACACGACAAGACAAAATAAATGTCCTCAAAATGCAACAGTAAATCTGGCAAGGGAGAGCTTGCATGGGATGAAACCTAAACGCTGCTGATTGTTACCAGTTTTAAGATTTAGAAAATTGAACTCAAAACACAGTGCTAATGCTCCAAGAGCAATAAAACACCTGCTGTATTTCAAAATGGGTCTCTAAAAAAGGAAGTGATTATTTCTCTCTGTTTAAAGCACTAAAGCAAGGAGCAGTTTTTCCTCTTCTGTAGACAAAAAGATGTAAAGCCCCATTCTGTGAAAGCTGGAGCTTACTTGAGCACAATCTACAATTGTAGATTTGCTGCTCTGAGCCCACAATGCTGACCCAAGCCACAAAGGAAGCCTATGGCAGACCAAGGCTTTGACCTTATTCCCCTTCCTTAGGCTCAAATCTCAAGCAAGGACCCTGCCTGCCTCTGCTGAACCCTTGAGCCCTTCTGCCTGCTTTGCAGTCAGATATCCCTGTGAGCTGCACCAGAGCTGGTTTCCCAGTCATCCTTCGCCCTTCCAGGGAGCACGGACTTGGCAGGGGAGTCCTGCACTGATCTTGTCCTCAGCTCTTCCTGCACTGTCCCCTCCTGTGGCCTGGGAGCAGAGTGGTGCCAAGGGATTCGCCTGCAAACGCCAGCACTACACCTGTCCTGCTACTACCAGCTGCCAGTTCCTAAATTATACATGGAAGGATATCTCATCAGAGCATTAAAGGGTACGAGGTGTCATTTTGTACTAACCAAAACTTTCAGAAAGAAGACAGGTTGTAAATTATTTAGGGGGAAAGTCACATTTTATTCTGCTGGAGAGTGTGATGGGGAAAAGAAGGTTCATTTTCTTCCCTCTCTCTCTGTGGAGAAAAACTGCAAAAGAGTAAGAGCTTCTTGCTTGCCTGAAGGGCTCCCAGTGGCCTTCCAGCTCTCCCCAGTGTTATGGTTGTTCACCAAGAACAATCTGGGTGTAAAGAGAAATAGGTATTTGGTCTTCCTTTCCTTTGCAAGGAAGGACACATGGAGTTGTAGAGAGAGTTTCTTGTCCCTACTATGAAAACAGGCTTTGGAACAAGGAAACCCTTCTCACTGCCTGACCCAGAGCACCTTTTCCAGGGAAGAGCTTGGCCTTTCCTCTCTGGAGGGTCTTGGCCTTCTTCAGGCTGGTTCATCCCCTCTGCTTCACCAGCCACAAATATTCTTCATTCTCAGAGGTTCACCAAAAAGCTCTCCAAGACATCTGTGTAAGTCTAAACATCCCATCTGGTTCTGAGCAATGTCCTTTCTGAGGAAGAAACTGCAGCATTTCTGTGCTAATGGATTTCACCACCAGGGATAAAATTTCACTTTCACCTTTTCCTCCCCTTAACTTTCTCTCCAAGTGAGGGGATAATCCCATTCTCCCCTTTGAGGACCTTTTCTCTCCAGCCTGGGAAATACCTGCACAGCCCAGGAAGGTGTCAACACGAAAACCTGACTCTATTTTCCCTCCACACCCCCCCAAGGAGAGCTAAACACAGAGATTATTTTTAAACCAAACCAGCAGATTAACATCTAATTCCACCATTTCTACTCTGCCAATAAAAAATGAGTCGGGGAGGAAAATGTCACATTTTTTCCCATTTCAACCCTGCACCAGGCTAAATAAGAAGCCGAGGTTAAAAAGCTCATCATAAACTGAACAGGTTCCAACCCAATTTCATTAGGATGCCAGGGCTTCATTGATTTAGGCAGGATTAGCTATTGTGAGATGGAAATGATGCCATTAGATGCATCTCCCCCTGCCTCCTGCTCCCCCCGTGTTCCCACACATCCACCCTGCTCTGAGCCCGGCTGGCGAGAGCCGAGGCACGGAGCTGGCTGAGTTTGTCAGGGAGAGTGTAAGCAAAGGAGCCAATCAGCCTTTATTCGTCTGTCTGCAGCTGGAGGCAGCTCATCAAACAAATTAACGGGATTTTCATGGAGGGTTTTGGCCAACGTGCCACAGCACACTCGAGGTTGACTAAACAAACCTGGGCTGTGTTTCGTCAGAGGGGAGAGCTGGGAGGGTAGGAAGGGATGGGGACAGGAGCACTGGGGACAGGGCATCTTTCTGGGCACGGGCTGGGATGGTGCTGCTGTTCTGGTGGGGAGGGAAGGGTTTGGGGCCAGGGACAAGGGAAGGGGACAGTTCTTGTTGGCCCTGGAGCAATCCCTCTGGAGCAATTGCAGCTGCTCAAGGCTCTGCTTGGAAATACGAGGAGAATTTGACCACTGCACTGAAGCTCTCATGACTGCTTTTTGTTTCTGCCCCTTTCCACCCACTCCATCCTGCCCTGTCTCCCCAGCTGCTTTAACCCTGGAGGGGATACAGCTCACCCACAGGGAGGCCCCTCGTGTCTCATTTCCCCTGAAATAAGGAGGCAGCTGCAGGAAGAGATGGGGCAGGTCCCGTGGGAGACACCCAGTGTGGAAGGACCGAGATCCAGCACTCTTGCCCCTGCCTGGCTCAGAGAGGAGGCAAAGGAAAGGTGATTTGCTGAGGTGGGAGAAGAATGGTTTCAGAGAGAAAGCAAAGAAAGGGGCAGCAAGGTGAAGGGGGACAAAAGAGGAGAAGTCAACTCTGTGTTCAACCCCAAATCCACAAGGAAGTGAGTGCAAAGTATTCCTGGAAAATACAAGTCTTGGCCCAAGAGTTAGTCACACTCCCTCAGAGAAGAAATTTCAAACTCAAAACTGCTCTCACAGATATAAATATGTGTACACAGACTTCAGTCGGGAGCTTGTGCATTTATTGAATAAGGCAGAAACTGGTTCATGTCCTGCCAGTTCAGCTTTAGTTCCAAAGGAAAGGGGTAAAATACCACAACAACACGATCCTGTTGAACTTAATTTTTACTGTTTGGCTGCTGACTCCAATCCAGCACACAAAATATGGACACTGAGGGATGCTCTACAACCCTGCAGCTGTGTCTGAGCAGCTGGAGCAGTGCCACCCAGAGCTCTTAGACCTAATCAGATCTAACAAATCTATCTGTCCTAAAACTTTTTTCAATATTCTTTGGAGAAGTCAGAGTTCAAGCCCTCCAAAACCTGATTTATTACTCCTTTATTGTTCCTAAAATTGCTGGAGAAGTTGATAACTATGGTATCTAGGTCTATTACTTAAATATACTCTGAGGTTTTCACTCAGATAGTCCCCAGGAGGAATGAATGGCCACAGTTTCTTGTGTTAATTGGTTTCTGGGACAATAATAGAAAATTATTTTGGGGAGGGTGTCCATTTTTATCTAAATCCTGGAAAATCGATCCCTCCTGACCAGAAAGGACTTAAAGAAAGAGAACACTGGCAATTACGTCAATTATTCCCCACCAATTATCTCAGGAGACCCATTTCTCACAAGCCCTTCCAGATTAATCTTAGCAGATCCATTCTTTTTCCATCAGGCAGTGCAAGAACATGGACACAATTAGCGAAACCAAAAAGGCAGCTCAGGGAAAGGCACCCAGCATTTGGGTGACATCCACAGCTCAGTGCCTCAGGGTGCTTATTGAGAGAAGAAGTCCACCAGACTCTCTTTTTTTTTTTAAGGTTATTTATGCAATGGAAGCATCAATTGCCAGGTAAGGCAGAGAATGAGGTCCCAGCTCAGTCAGCCAGGCCTGAAAAGCTTTTTTTTATCTTCTCCAATGTAAGATATGTACACCTGGCTACATATCTAATGTAATATTTAGGAGCCAGGTACAGGTGAATGACTGTCTGACACGAATTCTCCAGACCATTGTAACCTCCCGCAGGATATCAGAATAAATGAGTTGATATAAATGGTCAATGTGGCAGGGCGGACGAAACCTTTGCTAAGTCATAGATACAGAGGAGCTTTGATGAGGAACAAAAATTATTGTCTCCACATCAAAGCAGTGGCGTGTCCTCCTGCAGAGCCTTCTGCCCTCCCTTGAAAAGACACAGAGCAGTCACCTTCTCCCATGTGTAAAACACGAGTCTTTAGAGATTTTATTTCCGGAGCTCCAGGACTGCATTCCCTGTTGCTGTGCAGCTGTATTCTCCAATAAAATACTTTACAAGATATTTTCTTGTGTCTCATTCTCTATTCTGAATGTCTCCAGGTGTTTGTCACTTTATAGAAATAAAACAATAATATTGAACTTGTTAGAGAATCCAAGCCTTGTGTTTCCTTTCCCAGCCAGGCTCCTGGAGCTCCTTGCTTCTTTTCTTTTTCTATAAAGTTGTCTGCATACAGTATTTCTGTATAATTTCTCAGCTTTTCCAGGACTCTTCTAGACAGAAATGCAAAGCATAAGGGAAGGTGGAGTCAAATTTCCTGGATTTCTGTTGCTGGCTTTCACACTGATCTCTGCTTCACAACTGGATCTCTTTTCCCTCTCTTCTTGCTCAGCCTCCTGTTTAATTTATGGCTTGGACTCCATGGGTCAAGAATTTTATCTAGCTAGGTGTTTCATACATAGCCTAGCCCAACAAGGCCTCAACCTTGGCTCTGGCCTCCAGACACCACCACACTACAGATCCTAAATACTAAACACTTCCTTGCCTGCTGCTGGGCGTTGAACAGGACATCTGTCTTGCCTCATTAAATGCAGCACTCCTCTGTTTTTCCAGGGATAGTTTCACCTTGAGAGAGACCTCCCCACTCCCACGGTGAGGAAGAAAACTTAGCCAAGGCTGAGCTTCAGACACGTCCCATGTAGAGGGAAAACTGTGCTGTGGCTCTGTTTTGCCCTTCTCCTCTCTCCAAACACCGGGCTTCTGAAGGGGAATTATCTCCTTCAAATCAGAGCAGAGGGTAACCTGACTATTTCTTGCAGAGAAGTAATAATTAAGGCACTAGAAGGATGCAATCTGCATACATTATTGCAAGTTATGCCAACAGAATGTCAACATTTGTGTCATCAGTAATCTCAAGCAGCAATTACTCTGTGCAGTGGCCTGGAATCCATGGGCAGAGCCAGTGGTGCTGAGGATGGGAGAGCTTCTCCTCCCCTGGGGGATGGACAGAGGATCTCAGAGCAGGGCTGAGGTGCCGAGGAGAACACCCAAACAGACCACTGAGGATATGTGGCCGAGAGAGAAGAGCACCAGGTGAAACAAGCCAGTGACCTGCTTGCTCTCAGCGTGGCCCACTGGTGATGGTTTTCTTGCAGGATTCAAACCAGGATGAAAAAACACTGGAAAAAAAGTCACTCCAATTGTCAAAAGTCATAACTGAGAGGTTCTGATTCCTCATCAGTAAAAGAAGGCACCTCCACAAAGGGGAAACTTCGCATTTATTGAATATTGGTTTGAATATTGTCTACTGAACTATGCATTTATTGAATATTGATTTCACCTTCCTCCAGGGAAGCATCACCATTAGACTCAGGATGTTGCAGCAGCACAGTCCAAGACTCCACTGTAAATAAAGCTGCAATAAGAGTCAGATTTGAGGCTTCATTTCATTTCATTGCTTATTGGCACTAAGTTTTGGTATCACTCCCTCAAAACACTGCCTGGCAACGCTCTCAACAAAGTGCTATATTGGGACCAGGGAAAGCAAGATGCTCAGAGACTTCCTAACAAAACATTTCCCTCCATAATTCACCCTGCCACACTTCCTTTGGGAAAGGGAGAAGACAGAAAAATCCTGAAAATTTACTGGGGGAAGTCTCATACCAAGTTCATCTCAGAGGCAGTGTTGCTAGCCTGGGAAGTGCAGAGCTCTGCAGTGCATGAGCTGTTTCTTTCCCAAGGAAAATGAATTTTATTTTCAGCTCCACAAGGCCTCCAGCTCATAACTGCACATGCTCACAGTCACAAGCAGCAAAGGAAATGGGGCTTCCACCATCATTTTCCCTACTGCCCCTTTTCCAATGTAGAAATTTAAGTTTGATCTTAAATTTTGCCTTAAAAGCAATTCCTGAAAAATTGGCATTGGGGAAGACCAGCTGGTGAGAAACAAAACCAGCCTTTATCATCTTCACCATTTCTAAGGGACAGTTTAAAAATGAAAGCTGGGGTGTTGGAAATGTGACTTTTGATAACTTTGGAGGCTATACCAGTAAATGTCTAGCAGTTTTGCAGAATTTTTTTTCACTTCTTCCCTTACTGTGAGAAGAACAAGCATAAGTAAGTTCTTTTCCTCATATTACTAACTTCCCAGACCCTAAAAAATTATATGGAGAATGCCCAGGATTTTTATTTCCAGAAAGAACATTCACTTATTTTGTACTTTCCACATTTTTCTTCCATATGTTGCTCTTCCTTATTTTTAATGTATAGATGAGGGATATATAAGTTGTGGCCAACATTTAGGTTAGAACCAATCTTTTATCTGCCCACTCTGGGATGACTTCAACCACTTTGTGAACTTGTTCTGCCTTGCAAGCNTTTCTTTTTTTTTGTCTCTTTTTACTCCAGTTCTTGCAGATAAGCAGAAAACTTCAAGTCATGCCCGCTGCTCTCCTTCACTTTCCTCATCCATTTCTGGAGGGTTTGTATCCCAAAACCCGTCTGTCTCTGGGTAGTGTTTCCCACTTCCTCCCTCTGAGGATGCTGGCAGAAATTACCCCCACTTTTACCAAGATCCCACAGGTTTCCTGAGCAGGATCAGGATATGAAGAGCATCCTCTGGAGTTCCCACCCTCTGGGCGTGCCAGGGGCTCTCCAGAGGCAGAGCAGCCCCGGATCCCTGCCTGCTGAACTCCCTGTGGCTCACACATCCCTGCAGCTTCTTCCTGGCCACGTACAGCACCAAGCCAGGACCCCCTCTCCTCCCCAAGGCCTGCAGCCCACAGAAGTTGCATTTTGTCTTAATACTCTATCATTAAGTGGAGTTAAAAATAAAGCCTGTCAGAGGCTCACAGCCTGCAGGGAAAAGGATATTAATTACAGCAGGCAGAGAGTGGAGAGGAGCAGCCCTGAGTGAGAAGTCCCCCCGCTGAGCTGTCACCTTCCCTGTGTCACCAGCGGAGCTGCAGCTCCCACACAAAGCACAGGCTGGCCCAGACACCTGGGAAAGGGGAGGGCAGCCCAGGGATCTCACTCCTGGCTCTCACATCCTCCCTGGCTCTGGCTTCCCTGCCTGCAAAACACCCTCAGCACAGGCACGGGCTGAGGGATGAGCAGAGGGCAGAGGCTCCAGGGGATGAGACAAGTCAGGGATACAAAATAAGATTCACTGCTGAAGCTTTCCATGCATAGGGTTTAAGTTACAGGGAAAAAGTGGGACATTAAGGACCAAGTGTACAATAGACTCAGCAAAAAGTGGCACCAAATTTTCCTCCAAGATGTATGTAAAGAAGATTGAGCTGCCAAGGGAAGAAAAAGTTAAAATATTAATATAATCTCTATCTCACGGCTTCTTAACAAAGGAGATCTATAGTGTTACGTTTCCTTATTTTCTAATCAATAAATAGGCATGAGAATTCCCTTCAGAATTAAGGTTTAGCCCTGACTGCTCAACACTTTGAATCAAGTATATTTAGCATAGATATATTTAGCATTAAAGTGCATCTTTATATGTTTATATTAATGTCTGTTGCATGATTAGAGGGAAGATGCCTTTTCTGAACACAGCAATGTTAGTGGGGTCATAGAAGGGACCAGCTGGATCTTGATTTGCTAATACGGTTTTGTAGGATGGAGGGTAGGGATGTCAGGGAATGGTTCAGCCAGCCAGAGCACCCCATGTTTCTGCAAACATGCTTTAAATAACCCCTAAACTCTGCCAAAGGGGACAACAGAGGGAGCAAAATAATAAAATTAAAGGAAAGCAGCACCTGGAGCCAAACGCTGCGCTGCTGTTTGATTCTTCAGCTGGGTGCATCAATCACAGTGACAGCACAGCCCTGCCACGGCTCCCCACGCCATCAGCTGAAGGGCAATGGCAGGGGGACGGTGCCATCCCCACGCTGCTCTGCCAGGATGTGCTGGCATCAGCTGCTTCTTTGTCAAAGCCTGACTTTGCCCAGCAAATCCATTTACAAGAGCAGCTCTCTGAGCCAGTGTCGGAGAAACTTGGCAAGGGCTCTCCCTCTGCTAGAGAAGACTTGGGAGTTCACTCGGAGGGCACCACAGCATCCCCTCCCCGTCTGCAAAGGAGCCTTCCACTGCTCTTTTCAGAGGAGAGAGGGAAATGAAAGAGAAGAAAAGAGTTAAGGCACACAGGCTGGTCCTTGAAACCAGCAGGAAAGAGGCAGTGAAAGAGCTTAATTAATGGCACATCAGAGTTCCCCAAGATGTGTGTCTAACGAGGCCTCTGCCTGGCACTTTAGCTTTGCTTGTGAAAAGTTAATGCAGGCAAAATGTAAGCAGAAGGCTGTGTGAAAACAGGAGCCAGCATGATCAGATTTAATTCTCTCCTTTGGATGACAGCCCTCTGTGTCTCCTCCCCACTACCCCTTTCTCAGGGACATGCTTATTACAGTTATTTCAGAGAGAAGAAACAACCAGACAAAAATATAGGGAGAGATCCACTTTCATCGTGAACAGCAAATGAGTAAAGCAGGGTCAAAGTGTTGACTTAGAAAATTACAGTCTTCCTGTCTTCTGAATAAATCCAGACACCGTACCCTCTGCCACTCAGCTGTTACAAGATTTAATTTAGAACATTTGATTTATTTGCTGTGGACAGGTGGACTCTATAAAGAATTTTTAGGGCAGAATTTACGGTGGGCTTAATCGTGCAGTGAGCAAAAGAGCAAGAGGAGCCTGACAGGCTTTTCCAGATTCCCATGGGCAGCCCCCCAAAGCAAGCAGGACAAAATGATGGCAGTGGAGGGGAGCCAAGGGAGCTGAGGAGGGCCAGAGTTTGTAGGACCTGTTTGAGATTACACAGAACACAGGTCTTGAGACCAGGGGGATGCCTTTGTTCCACTGACTCTGCCCTGAGGGTCCGGGCGTCCTCTGCATGAAACACTCCTGCTTCCATCAGGGTCTGCTCGGGTTTCGGTGCCAGGATGAGTGCAAGAGCTGGGGCAGTGGCTGTTAACTGGGTGAGATACGTCCTCAGTAAGAGCTTTCTTTCTTCCCTAAGCCCTGGGCTTTGACCTTCCATTTCGAGGGGATTTTTCCTGTCCTGGTGCTGCAGTTGGGATCAGGAGCTGTCTGCAGGCTGAAGCCACCCTGATATTAGACAGAGGCAGGAGGGAGCTTTGAGTGGAAGGTGCCCTGAGGACACGGTGAGTTTGACAGCAGCTGAATCCAAGGACAATTTATTAAGATATGTCTAAGAGGCTTTTGGTTTTGGAAAGCTTCAGGTGCTTCAGCTTCTGTTTGTGTCCTCTGCAGGTTGAGCCAGGTCTCCCTGGCACACAGCAGCAGGGCTGCTCTGCCGGTCTCTGTTGCTCGTGTGTTTCTCAGCTCCTCTGGGAAGCAGGTAACAAGTTCAGGTAAAACGGCTTCAGGAATTCTCCCCAGGTTCAAGAATTGATTGGGATGATCAATAAGGAATAAGACCCTGATTTCTGTCCATGCATGGCAGTGTCTGGGTGTCACAGGCACAGCTGTGAGAGGCAATTGCTCTGTGAGTCAGGGAGAGCCAGACCTGCGGAGAGGCGAGGCTGGATTCTGTGACACCTGAGACCCGAGAACCCGCTCTTGTTGTGCACTTTGAGGTGACAGCCTGCTCCTCAGAGTCCTTTACTCTGTTACATCAAATCAGGCTCCTCAAAGAACCAGAGCTAGAGGAGAACATTCCCCTCCTGCCCTGGATTTCTGAGTCATCCACAGATCTCCGAGCACTTTGCCAAGTCACCGTTCCTTTGGTCTTGCTAAGGACACTGAGGCACAGAGAAGCTAATTAAGCTCCTAAATGATATTCAGCAACTGGAGAAGGAACAAAAAAGAGATCCTGAGGATTCCAAACCTCTCATTTTCTATACCATAGAGTATAATCAGAACTAAAACCCTGAAATGATAAAAGCTAGCTAGAGACACAAAATTAAATTTATACTAATTCTAAGGTTTAACAAATAAAAAAACAAACAATCAAACAAACCAAACAAAAAAAAATGCCAAGAACTGAAGCATAAGGAGGCTCAGACAGCATCTATCTTTCTTCAAGGCCTCCAAGGAGCTGAATGTGCTGCTGAGGGAATCTCTGTGTGGAGACTGATTGAGTGAAAAGCAAGGAGAAATGCAGCTGAGAAACAATTCCCTTCCTCTGGGGGTATGATCAGTTTTCCTGGTGAGGTCCCCAGAGAAATACATTGATAATACTGGTGATAAATATCCAGGTAATGACCAACCTGTTCCCACCCCAGTGAGCCCGGAAACCTGAGCCTGCTCCTACACCCGAGCATAAGCTGTGAGCAAGTCTCAGGACACCAGGGTGGATGATGTGTCTCTTATTGCTAAGGGTGAATCACCCTGAAATGTGGGTGCCTGAAGCTCCCAGAGCTCCCACCTCATCGCTGACATCCCCAAAAGAGCTCCCTGTTCCCCAGCACCTGAGACTTTCAAGCATTACTGAAGTTTCCAGGCCAGGCTTTTGACCTTTTTTTGGCCAGAGGGTTTTGGCCTCATTTACTTCAGATCAGACTTACCCAGAACAGTAATTTTGGCTGCAAAAGATTTTTGATCTCAGCAGCTTGCAGTGAAAGGGAATGTGACACACAGAGCCCAGCCGGGGACAGGAGACACAAAGCATCTGTGTGAACTCTTCAGGAGAGCAGCAAATGGAAAACAAAGCACTAATATGACCCAAGAGCAGACCACTCCTGGGTGTTTTTAAATTACAATAGACTATTATAAAGGGCCAATGTTCTCTTATTAACGATAAATTTCATCAATTTATAAATCTTTCCCTTATTTAAGAAAAACACACAATACAACACAAGCTCCATCTGGTTCTATTTAGATTCCAGGTTTTATGTTTGTACAGCCAGAAGCCATCAATTATCGTGTCAAGCCCAAGGATTTCAAGGCTCTGGACACAGGAAATGAAAAGGAGACAGGGGAGGGAAAGGGCACAAATGGGAGCCTTAAAAATTTTCTAATTAGTTGTGTGGTAAATGATCAACCTGGGGATTATTAAGCATCCAGGTTTAGGATTGCTTTGGTGGTGCTTTGGTGGCTCTTTTGCAAAGCTAATGCCATGAGGGGACACATGCACAGGAAGGGTCCAGAAAAAGGGTAAAAAAACTCTTTGGTATTGGGAGATTTTATCAAAACCAAAGAAGGATTTCATCCTTCTCCAAAGAGCAGTGCTAGAGCCTCATTTACCTGGCATGTATTTCTAATTCAGGCACCAAAAGGTCTCCCAGGAAACCCCTTCCTGCTGTCACCCACTAGGGAGGCTGAGGAGAGGGCAGCTGCTCCTGTTCAGCAGTTCCAGCTCCTATCCCTGTCTGAGAAGAGCAGCTCCAGCCCTTCTTCAGCCAGAAACTAGGATCTGGGGAAGATGTGGCACAAGAACCTACACAGGAGGGTTCACAGGACACCAGGCCAACATTTCAAGCAGAGGGCCCAGGAGGAAGAGGATGGAAGAGACACTGAGGTGTCCCCTGTCTTCCTCGCCGAGGAGATGCTTACAGGACCCAAAATTCTGTCCCACCCTTTCCTCATATAATCAATGCATGAAGAGACAGGAGACTACTACAGATAAGACCAGATATAAAACCAAATAAAACCTAATTCTCGTGGTGGAGGTCTGGGCTCTAAAGGTCTCGCATTAAACAGGAGACACCAAGAAATGTAAAAACTTGACACAACAACAGGCAGCAAACCCAGCTGAGGGACAGTCCTGGTTATCCAGGACTGGAGGAGGAGGAGGAGAAAGATGGGAACACATCCCTGTCCCCCAGACCCTGAGGTGAGGCAGGGCTGCTTCAAATCTGCACTCCTGACTTCCCCAGCTGCACAGTGCCTGTGCCTGTTCTCTCAGGTGCACATTAAAGGCAGCTGAGCTTTGAAGGGAGTGTTATTAGCATGGTCAGCCATGCAGCTCTCTCATTTTAATAACAATCTGGTGACTCATCCATGCCATTAATTTAACATTAAAAAAAAAAGTGTGGGTCAGATCCTCTTAATTTACCTANTGGGGGTAGATCACATTTATTTTCCCAAATAAAAATTAAAAAAAAAAAAAAAAAAAAAAAAAAAAAGGAAAGAAGGTTCTGCTATTTCTTAGCTTTGGCTTTAACTTGAAAAATCCCTCTATCATACAAAAAAATGCATTTTCACCAACAGCTATCATTTTGTCAGTTTGTAATATTATATTAATTGCATTCCATGTTCAAAACTGGGACACTTACAAGGATGAAATTGAGTACTAAAGACCTCTTTTCCCACCATTGATCTGTATTCCAGCAACACGGAGGGCCCCTCAGTCCTGGAGCAGGACCCCGTTGTGCTGGGAATGTCTAAGCATGGAACAAAACCACAAAGCCTGCTTCCAGAGCTGCAGGCTCCACATCCCAGCCCTGCACTCAGATCACCATTATCCAGCTAACTACAGGCATTGCCCACATAATAAGCACATTCCCATCCACTGAACTCTTCTGAATGCACATTTTTTCAGAAGCAAAGAGCATAAAAACTCTATTAAAATTGGTGTCATTTTGCAGCACATTTCTGTTCCCTTATAACTTGATTCCTGGGTTATTTGCTCACAGAGAAAGCTGCAGCAGTGGGAATACTTGCAGGTGTATTTTTGAATGAGGATATTTGGGTAAAACACTGTGAACCGCAGGCCTAGAAGTTATGAAGCCTGGGGGGTTTGTCTAATCCAAGCGGTGGTTCCATGCCCTGGTCAGGTGTGTTGGGTGGCTTTATTCGGGTCATCCCAAAGTATTCCAGCCCAGGGCCTTTCCTTTTGAGCAATAACTCAACCTGATCATCTCTATCTCATGGCTTCTTAGCAAAGGAGATCTATAGTGTTACATTTCCTTATTCTCTAATCAATAAATGGACATGAAACTATCCCTTCAGAATTTAGGTTTAGCCCTGACTGCTCAACACTTTGAATCAAGTATATTTAGCACAGATATGTCTCATATTGAAGTGCATATTTATATGTTTCTATTAATGCCTATTGCATTATTAGAAGGAAGATGCCTCAACATTGCCCAGCATAGCTCCTAAGAGCCAAGCACACCCCAGAGTCTCCTGAAAAACTGAAAAAACCCACTACTTTCTTAGGGCCAAATGTGGCCAAGGCTTTATGCCCGAACAAACCCTTCCTCCCTTCAGCTTTGTCAGCCTCAGGACAAACCTGGCTGCACCACTGCGTATCAAAGAGGGGCGGGTGAGAGGGGAGTTCTGCACCCAAACAACAAACCCATGAGCTAATCCATGCCAGGAACCCCTCGAGCAAGCTCTGCATTGCAGAGACCCCTGTGATCACCCAAGCTCGGACTCTCCTTCATGTGGTTTGGTGAGGGACTCAGATCCGCAGGGCTGCGCCCGTGGAAGAACCACAACTCAAAACCTTCCTAGAGAAGCATGTTTGGCAAACATTTCCTGCAAAGCAGAGGTGTTTAAGCCCTTCCTCCCCATCCCTGTGTAGTTTTTTTTCTTCTAAGTAAGAGCTTTTGTGGATTGTGTCAAGTGTGAGCAGATTAAAAATATTTTTTTCTAAAAATTAAGAAAGGTAAATAATGCACCAGCCACATTAGGTCAGGCATTTGTGGTAATTGCAGAAAATTCCAGAGAGGGAAGAGAAATCTCAGGTCAGAGAAACTCCTATAGATAAACCCCCTGTGTGTCCAGCTGCACACAACCCCTTCCCTGGCAGACACAGGCTGGCTGTTGTGGCCAAGTCTCCTTGTTTAATCTGCCTACGTGGGGGAAAAGTGGTCAGAGGTACTCAGGGGAGTCATTACAAACTGTTTCCAGCCCTCTTCGATGAAAGGGAGGGTTCCTGCAAAAAGAAAAAGCAACTTGATTTTTGAAGTGTATTTTCTGCTATAGGGTTTTTTGGGTTTTTTTTCAAACCAGATATTTGAGAATATGGCTGGCATGGACTTTTCCTCACTGTTCCTGCTTGCAATCAGGAAGAATGGGGCAGGGCTCTTGCTGGTCTTGGTCTCTTCATTTTTACCTTCCTGTAAGGCAGAATGGACTGGTGGTAAGAGAAAAACACATCTTAGATGCTTTGGTTTAAGCCTTATTTCTGCCTCCGGTGAACTCTGTTCCCTCCTTAGCATGCATGATTTAACTTTTTAATGCCTCTGTCTCTCCATTCCAGGGGATGATGGGAATAACTCTGGCAGTGGAGCTCTCAAACAGAAAAGGCAAAGCCCCTCGGTGCGGTGAGAGCAGCGATTTCCCCAGCAGCTCTGGGAGCAGCAGGCAGCTCTGGGAGCCTGGCCCAGCACGGCTGTGCCTCTTCACGCGCCGTGGCAGGCTGGTTTGTGTTTGCAGGGCAGGTGTGCTCTCAGTGCATGGCTCAGTCAGTGAGCCTCGCGCCGTGAGAAAGCAGCCCCTCTCAAAACCAGCTGGCGAGGCTCAGCCTGGGACTCTGGCAGGGAGCAAGGCAGTGCTGGAGCCTGAGAGACACTGGGAAAAGCCAAGAGACAAAGCCAGGGGCAAGCATGGTGTGGACATGTGCCATCCACCACCATGGGTGCTCTGGCACACGGGCCTGCTGGAGAAATGACAGCCCCAGAGCAGCCCCGGGGTTCTGGCTCTGTCCTGGATTTTGGTGAGCTGACCCCCTGGCCTCTTGACCCCACAAACATTCCTGGTGGCAGTCAGCTTGCACCACGCCCGAAGTGGATGTGGAAAATGCAGGGATGGAGGAAATGCTGGCGGAACGGAATGAACTGGAGAAAACTGGAAGCTGTGGAGCAATGCTATGGGCAATTCCAGGGAGAGCATGACTGGATGGCACCTGACTGGGAGGATGTTTTGATATTCAGGTTTACAGGACCAAGGGATTCTGTAAATGAGACCCTTTTGGAGAGGTTTTGTTTTAGGCAAGTTTCCTGAGGAGTGAAATTTCCCTGCCAGCTTTGTTTGAAGCACATTCTGTTCATGGCTGTGCCTGCTAAATTCCTTAAATTCAGAGCATTTAGCTGAGAGTTGTTTGACTGTAACAAAGGACACATTTTGGCCTGTTGACTAACACAGAGAGTGCTTGGTGAGAGGTAAAACCCACCTGCCAAGTTGCTGCTATAAATGCTGATTTAGAGCCTGCTTGGCTATATAGCACTTGGATCCTGCCTCATTTGCTTCCCACTTGTAAATGAGATTTCACATATTGTCCTTTGATTTTTACCTCTGGAGCATTTTCTTTGATTACTCACACTTCTGGGCATTCTCGCTGAGCTTAAGAAAGTCAACTCAGAGAGAACGTGGAGCTTCTCTGCTTCAGGGTTTAAAATCCCCTGACTGTCCCCCCAGGCACCACTTCCCACTCCTTTTCTTCTGTGCCCAGGCTTTTTGAGCTATAGAAGTGATCAATTGCTCAAATTATTGTAATGGTTGGCAGAGCGAAGGGGGAGGGGGGATGAGGGGATGGAATTAAAAAGTGTTCCTCCAAGCTGGGAACTTGGTATTAAAAATCTCAGTCAAATCCATCCTGGAAGCTCTGAGCTAATAAATCTCCCAGCCCCAGCCTTGCAGTGGGGAGGGTAACTCAGCTGTAAGTGTGTAGTGCAGGTATTACTGCAACATGACTAATAGGGAGTGAATACTGCAGAAAGATGTCTGTGTATATTCATTTGAAGTCCTGAACAAATTTGCTTTGAATCTCCTAGTCTGTTTCTATGGCTGCTTTCCACAAATATTCCAGCAAATGAGCTTTACTGGTGCGAATACTCATCAAAAGTCAATTTGGAACTCAAATAGCTTAATATTTTCCAAAAGCATATTCCAAATTACACACATGAACATGCAGTTCAAAATGGATGCTGGTTCTGATGTGATTAGTTACACAACTTGCCCAGCCAGGGATCAGAAATAACACAATACAGCTCATGTAACCATCCACAGAGCCTGGATTTCAGACTTGGAATGTTGGATATTTTCAATGAACTGTTTGTAAGCAGCTCAGCAGCCTTGACTTCCATTCTCTGAAGACATTCATAAATAGACATTTTAGCAATGAAGAGCAGTTGGGAATTTTGCAATTAGCAAGTGGCCAACTTGCAGGAGGAGAGGGAGACTGGATTTTTGTGATGAATCATTGGATATCTGTCAGGAAGCTCAATACTCCAGCTCTATAGACAGAAAACCAGTAGTGATTCACATTTTTCCACTGAACTCAGCTGAAAATTCATGTTCATTGTGTGCTGTGGATTGGCAAGTGCAGAAATTTGCCCATCTCCAGTGGAGGACTCACCCTGCAACCTTTCCTGGAGAGAGACAGTCCCCCATGAATCACTGAACTAAGCAGACAACCTTCCCATGTGGCTGTTGTGCCTTCACCCTAATCTGCTGCTCTGGGCACAAGGGCACACAGGAATTGGAAAATGGTTTCTGACGCTGGCACACCTCACTCTTCTGATCTCCTTTCCATCCCTTGCTCTGCAGGTACTGCTGGTTGCTCTACTGTCACACCTAGAAATCAGAGAAATCAGGATACTAAAATTCTAGACGCTATAATACAGATCCAATGGGTGGAAATGAAACATCAGGGAGCACAGATGCACCTGAGATCCTTTCCAGCTGCAGAGGAAGGTCCTAGGATCCTTGAGTTGAAAGATGCAGCTTGGGAAAGGCTGGGCTCCTCCACATTCCACAGTGGCAGGGTGCAGGGAGAGCTCTGAACCATGACTGTTGATGCTAGCAGATGAGCATCAATCCCAGTTCCCAGTGTCACCCTGTGGGTCTGCTGTGCCAGGAGGAAAATCCTTGGCCAGGGCTGGTGGCTGTCTCCTATCACCCATGAGTTTTCCTGGTTCAGAACAGGAAAAGCTCTGGAACTCCCTGAGGATGGGATATGTGGAAGGCAGGAGAGAGAAAACTGACAATAAACTCTGACAGCCACTGCTGTCTGCTTTCCTGGAGAAACGATGTCATCACCAGCCCAAACAGTTTTCCAAGAGGAAACTTCCATCGTTTACCCTGAGCTGCAGCTCCAGCAGCATTAAACACTGTTTTCCAGCTAATAAAATGAGGCACAATTTTTTACATGCTGTTTGTGGTGACAGTGTAATCAGTCTTGCTGGGAGCCAGGCTCACTCGGGCCAGGAGCTGCAGAGAGCACTGTGTGAGGCACCCAGCCTCCCAGCTTTTAGCTTTATTTCTCTGGGATTGTATTTTTTTTTTCCCCCACTAGAACTCTCTCTGATTCTTCCCCTTCTATCTATTCATGTATTTATTTACTCGTTGAATGTAGATTTATTTTGATGCCCAGCAATTTCAGGTAAACAAAAGGAGACTCTACACTTCTGGGGAAAGGCTGTTAATGGCCTCGCTGAGGGAGAAGCAAATGGAACTTTCCTAAACAAAGCTGCAGGGAGCATCGCTCACACCCAGCAGGGCCTCTGGGGCAAACTGGGTTTGTTAGCAAAAGAGCACGCACAGCGTTTGGGAGGTTGGGGTTTTTTTTCTTTTTCTTCATTTTTCTGCTTTTTCATTCCAAGAAATACTAGCAGAAAACAACTCCACGGGAATGTGAAAACAAACCTGAAGTTCTGCTTCTGCTGAGTTTAAACTGAAAGGAGAGGGAATGAATCTCCACTGCTGTATGGCATAGTTCCATTGCAAAACAAAACCAAGTGTGGTGGCTGCTTCTTTTCTTTTCTAATTTTTCACTCCTCTATCACTCACCTTAGGCCTGTGCTTATTTAATTCCTTTCCCCACCTTCTGTATTTGTACCCTTTCTCCATTCTAGCTCTGCCATATTCTAAGAAATGAGAAATTAAAACCTGTGGTGTGTTTTACTGTCCTTACACAGTCTCCAAACAAAGGAGCAAGAGCCGATATTCACAGTAGAAATCTGGGAAGCAGCTGTACCTACAGCTGAATTAAGCTTGTTGCATTTGCAGGCATCAGGTGAAGTCAGATCCAAAGATCACTGATGCCAGTAGAAAGATTCCCATTGACTTACAAGGACTGTGGATAGGGGCTTTAGATTAGAGTTGTGATAACATCCAGTAATCTTATCTGTAAAGAAAATATCAGTAAAACCCAGGACAGTCAACGTTTGTCATTATCCCCTCCAGTCTCCCACCTTTGTTGCTTCTTGCCCTCCCCTAGATGTGGTGGCAGGCTAAGGAAAATGCAGATATTCCTCCCTCTGAGATCCTGGTGCTAGGATCCATGAGACATGATTTTCTCATCTTGAAATTAAATTTCTGAGCCCCTTACTGTCTCAAATGACCAGATGGAAAAGACAGTAATTGCTGAGAAACTTATTGACTTTTCCTTTTTAATTAATCCTAAGTGGAAGAAAACCTGCAGTTCCCTGTCCAGACAGCGTATGTGAGAGAGGAGGAGGGAAAAGGGAGAGAGAGGAGAGAATCATAATTAAAATAACTCAAATTAATCTTGGTGAGTGCTCCTGCCACTTCAGCGCTCTGAATGTAGGGGGGAAGCCTTGTTCCAGTCGAGTCTCTTTTGTTTCAAATGTCAGCTCAAATAAGGACCACCAGACAAGAGCCCTGTCCCGTCAGAGGGGAGGTTTGGCTGGTCACCGCAGCTCTGCATCCTTCAGCCACTGCTGGAACGAGGTCAGAATGCCTCACACCTCTCTGTGAGGCCTGAACGTGCTTCATCCTCAGCAAAACGAAGCAAACCTTGCTGTGTGGGGAGGAGGGTGGTGGCAAAGCTGCTCCCAACCCATGCCTGAGCTTCCTGGGACACTGTGGGAGAGAGAAAAGGAATGAATCCTCTTGGTCATCTCTTTAAAGTGAACAGATTGCAGCACCCCAGCAGCCAGCTCAGCTGGGGGATGTTTCTAGAAGCTCGAGGCTCTCAGGTAGGCAGCTGTGGGGTGATGCCTCTGAAATGGCACGGACAGAGCTCAGCCCCAGCTGGCTGCAGTCACCGTGGCACACCCACAGAGCACAGCTGAGCATGTCCCCGGGCTGACAAACCCCGTGCTGGGGATGACAGGGCAGGAAGAGGAGAGCAGGGGTCCTCTGCAGGTGCTGCCCATGCTGGATCGTCTGGCAGCTCTCAGCTCTTCAGGAAAGCAGTGAGCCCTGGATTCTGCCAGTGAAATAGGCAAATTGGGCCACACTGCTTGTCTTTGAGTGATGTCTGACTGGTGGCGGAGGGAGCTGACCTCAGAAAAAAAACCAAGTTCAGTAGAGAAGGGACCCTACTGCTCAGAAATGGGTCCACAGAGAGGAAAGCTTGCTTTATCCTTGCCACTCCACTGCAGACAGCAGTTACAGCCTTCACAGCAAACCTGGGGTGCAAACCTGGCTCCAAGGGCATTTGAGAACACAGATTAATCACAGAATCATGGACCAGTTTGGCTGGAAGGGACCTTAAAGCTCATCCCATTCCACCCCCTGCCATGGTGCCACAGGGACACCTCCCACTGTCCCAGGCTGCTCCAGCCCCAGTGTCCAGCCTAGCCTTGGGCACTGCCAGGGATCCAGGGGCAGCCCCAGCTGCTCTGGGCACCCTGGGCCAGGGCTTGCCACACTCACAGGCAAAAATTTCTTCCCAACATCCCACCTAACCCTGCTGTCTGGCAGCTTCAAACCTTTCTCCCTTGTCCTGTCACTCCATGTAAAACAACAAGCAGAGGCTCAGCTGGCAATCACTCCTTTCTGCTGGGGAAGAGCCCTCTCGCTATGCTCAGGCTCCTCCAAAGAAAGAGCAGCCTCCTAGAGAGAGAAAAACACCCCAATCCCCATCCCAGTGCCTGGTGCTGTGTAGTGCTCCAAGGGAGCAGGACTCAGTGGGAATTCTCCACATTCCCAGTTGTTATCTAAACCCTGCTCCACAGAGCCCCCCATGCCCCTCAGATGAGCCAGGACAACGAAGGGCATTGCAGAGGAGCACCAAGAGCTGCTGTTTGATTTGGCCTCTGTTGCAATGCAAGAGGCGCAAGTTCCTCCGAGTTTCACAGAAAGAAGAAAATTTTGTAGATGTTGAATTGGAGTCTTTAGAGAAATTGGGATGTATTGGACTCCATGGACATGAAGCAGAAATATAAGTAAAAGCCTTAGCTATAGTTTTGAACAAATAAGTAAGCAAGTAAGTAGAATATACCCTAGGTATTTAGGAATGCTTTAAGTATCTTTAAAACCCTGACAAGCCCCAAGGCCCAGTTCTGTTAGCCTAGTTCCAAGACATAACAAAAAAACATAGTAAGAACATTTGCATTTTAGGAGAAATACTTACTCTAATAAGATAGAGTAATTACATAGATTATTGTTTGCATTTTTAAGATAGAACAGATAAAAACCCTGAGTATATGTGTAAAAATGGCACTGCTTTTTGTATGTTAGGGTTAGGGTTTAGGGTTAGGGTAAGGGTTAGGGTTAGGGAGCTGGTGGAGTTCAGCAGCTCTTGGGCAGCAGCAATGTGGCTGTGTAGGGCTGGCACATCAAGCTCAGCCAGCTCAAGTCCAGAGCGTGGTTCCACAGCACCAGCTGTGCCCAGTGAGCCACATCTTCAGAGAGCCCTTCCAGATCATCCTTCCCAGCCCTGCCCAGCACGGGCATCTCAGCTCTCATCAAGCTACTTTGTTTTATTTCAGTTTTCCTCGTTCTTGCTGAGAAGTTGCTGCTGGGATTAAAAAGGCATCGGGCAAATCATCAGTATGAAAGAGACACGCTGAGAAGAGAGCAGATTAACCCACACTGCAGAGAAAACTCCTCATTTCTGGAGTGTTTGTTTTGAAAATGTCACTTCAACGGGTCACAGAATTCATGAATAAAATCCCATCCTTATTTCCATTCAAAAAGGAATAAAGATTTATTACCCAGCCTCGACAGGAAAGCAGTATTGACCCACCAATGAGTCAAGGTCTATGGTATTGCATGCAGAAATATTTATTGCTCTTAATTACCATAAACTAGCAAGGAACTTTTTAAAAATAATTTTTATTACTATTGCTATATTGCACTGTGGAAAAGAAAGATGGAATTGCCAGCAAAGCCTCCTGAGAATACCTGGTGATGGAATGAAAGACAGTTTGATGCTGATGGGTTAAACAAAAGGTCGCTGCCACTCAAGGGATCTTGGAAGCACATTGGTAAACCTGATTTGAAGCATCATTAACCCCATTTTATTGAAAATAAAAACAAAACAAAACAAAACAAAACAAAAAAAAAAAAAAAAACCAGGAAGTATCCCTAAAGATCTCCAAAGACACTACCTGGGATACCTAGAGGGAGAAAATTTGGTACCTGAATATCAGAAAATTATGGCTCAAGCTGTTGCAAACTGGAAGCAGTGGATTCAGATGGTGAATGTTAGGCTGGTGGCACCCTGTGAGACCACCCGCAGGGTCTGGAGGACCCAGATGTCACCCACTGGGCACCCCTTGCCCAGAGGAAGGAGAAGACCCCCACCTCCCCTCTCTATGGCATCCATTGCCCAGAGCCAGCCTTTCCCAGCAGGCTGGGCTGGAACACACTCCTGCAGCCAGGCAGCAGCTGGTGCTTCTCCTCATGCTCCCTGCTCTGAACCCTCCCACACATCCACCTCTCCCTCCTGGCCAGCAGGACAGGAACCTCTCCGTGGGGGAAATGTGAGGCAGGCTTGGTGCTGCAGCAGGTGATTGACAGGCAGGCTGTGATAATGAAGTCCATTTTTATTTTTTATCTCTTGTCAAGGTACAAGGACTCGGCCAGTGTCCCAGGTAATGAGCGTTCCCTTGCCCTCTCCCTCACTTGGATTTGAAAGTGTGTGTAGCCATGTGTAGCTGTGTTAACACTACATTACTAAAACCAATCCCGGGAGCCTGTTCCTGCTGCACACCTCGCTGGCTCCAGCACTTCCTCACGTTGATTTGCATTCATGCAGCCTGTGTAAACAGCACTGCTCAGGGAATATAAATAACTGCAGCCAGGAGTGCTGCTCGGCAGCATCCCTCAGCTGCTGCTGCAGGGCTGGGGCACAGCCCAGATCCATTCCCTGAAATGGAGGATGTTTCTGCATCCCAACCTTTTCTGCCTCAGTCCTCACCTTGAGAAGCCAAGGATGAAGCTCTGGAGGCTGGTTTTCAAGGAGCCTTTTCATCCACACCTGGAAAAACATGAAAAAGGCTTTTAAAAGAGCTCAATTTTTCTGCATCCATGATGCTGTACCTTTTGGGGATGTGCTGTGGTTTGGGTTGTAGCTGTTGGAGTTTTCTCTAGGTGTTGGCAGAGAAAGGCAAACAGAGAAGCCCAGAATGGTTTGGTGAAGTAGCTCCCCTTTGTCCCTCCCAAAATAATCCAGCTAGCTATGGTGAGGGGAGGGTAAGGGAAGCCCTTCACGACCAAGATAAAAGACCAAAGGGCTGCTTCTCCTCCGGGATGCGTAGGACATTTATTTAGGCTGGGATCCGGGAGAAAAAGAGACAGCGGGAAGGTTTTCCCGGGGATTTCAAACCTCGGGAGAGGGGCGGGGAGACATATAACACCAACCAATGGGATAACACTCCAGGGACAGGGAGGGGAAAGGAAAAGCACATCACACATGGGGGGAGGGATTACAGAGAAACCTGGGATGATTAGGTGTGTGCACCACTACAGTTTGGGTTGGGAGGAACCTTAAATATCACCTTGTTCCACCCCTGCCATGGCAGGGACACCTTCCACTATCCCAGGGGCTCCCAGCCCCATCCAACCTGGCCTTAGACACTTCCAGGGATCCAGAGGCAGCCACAGCTCCTCTGGGCACCCTGTACCAGAGCCTGCCCACCCTCAAAGCGAAGAATTTCTTCCTAACACCCAACCTAAATTTCTCTCTTTCAGAAAATGATTCAGATTGTCAGTGGCCTTTTTTACCTGTGAGAGAGTTGACTCCATCTTGGATGCAGGACAGGTGGGGTGAGAGAAACTCTCACCTAACATCCCTCAATCTCACTCCTGCAGGTTGGTTACATGCAAAGTTTCACCCAAACTGAGTTAAACAAGAACTGCAGTGCATACCCTGCTGAGCAACATCACCAACTGCAAAGAGAGCTTGTAACTGTTGAGTAAGGAATGGCAAAAGAGCAGCGACACAAAAGACTCCTCAGAAGGCAAAAGTGACCAGTTTATTAGGTTATACGTGCACTTATATAGCCTGTTTCGTGCTCTAGAAACAGATTGGTCAACAAGGAATACTCTGAGCTTACTGGTGCAGGAAGGACCCGCGCCCTTTGGGAACATCTCAGCATAAACAGCACGTATCTCACGCTGGGCATTTGTACACACACCAGGGGCTAAGTTTGGTTAAATTCTTCCTCCAGACTTTCTCATGCCTTCCCCAGGGCCAGCCTGGGAAAGCTTCTACTCCTTCTCCCTGACCACTGTCAGCATCCACAGGGGTTAGTGGGAAATCAGGTAAGACTCATGCTGGTTTAATCAGCTTGGGCCTGGGCACAGGAAGGTGAAGTGTTCCAAGTGGAGCTGCCACGGATCCCCGTGGCCAGGGACAGCCCTGCCTGCCTGGCCACCACCATCTCCTCAGGGTGGGTTTGCTTCATCTCCCCTGACTTGTGCAGGCAGGGGCAGTGCCTTCAGAAGCACCACCCGGGAGCTCTGTGTTAATTAGCCATAA
The DNA here is from genome assembly GCA_013396955.1 of Regulus satrapa. NCBI lineage: Eukaryota > Metazoa > Chordata > Aves > Passeriformes > Regulidae > Regulus > Regulus satrapa. Next base: position 841,943 of record VWZN01018866.1, on the reverse strand, counting down.
GCCGACATGAAACTCTCAGGTGGAGGCAGCCAAACCAGATCAAGTGTTTTTTGATTTCACTCTGAGTTAGGGGAAAAAAAAAAAAAAAAAGGCACTAAGAGCACTACATATTAAAGGTATTAAAACTGAAATTTTCTGATCTTTTAAGGATTCACAGAAAGCCTGGTCTGGAGTTGCAGTTTTACACCCAGATTTGGATTCATATCTGGCTCCTAAACTTAGCTTGTGAGATGACATTTTTACCATTTTTCCCACTTGAAATTTAAAATTCCAGGAGAATACTGGCAGAATCTCTGCAGATTTCTGAAGTCTGCATTTTTGCTTTACAATTTCCATCCTTTTATTTTTTTTCCTTTTTCTTTAGCTGAGCTGAAGTAACTCAGATTAACAACACACAGTCTATTTAATTGGCTTCATATGGTTCTATTTTAACATTTGGATTAGAATAATTTTTCAGAAAATGACTGCTATTATTTTTTAACAGATGGTGAAAGATCCACCAACATAGGAAGTGAGTCACAAGTTGTACTGTAAATAATAAATAATACTACTACTAATAATAATAATAGTAATAGTTCTGCTGACAGTGTAACAAGGGCTCCGATTTGCTATTACACAGGAAAACTAATAAACCAAAGTGCAAATCACCTCAGAAATCTTTTATTTTAATTAGCAATGAACAAACTCATTCTGCCAAATGCTGAACTCACTGGAACACTGGCAGCTTCACATTTTGCTTAGGAGACAGTTTGAAACAGTAAGGAGGAGATGGAGGGGACGGCCAAACTCTAATGAGAAAATACAGTATATGCATCTCCAGCTGGGTTCCTTTCAGGGCCATTTCACAAGTGGAAAAGGAGAAAAAATCCTGAGAAAATTGTAGTGATTGCAATTTGAATTCCTGCATGCCTCCAGTGTGATGGCCTTTGCTTGGGGCCAGCCTCTCAGCATAGCCCATTTTCCTTTAAAATGCCATGTGCAGGTGGCCTTATCATATTTGCTCTCCATCCTGTCGCCCCTGCAGTGGATTTGCACATCATCTGTGCTGTCACAAATCTCCCCACACTCCCAGGGGGCTGAGGAGGACCAGGGTGGAAAGAACCCAAGCAATGGAAAAACTCAGCCCATTCACAGCTGGGTTCTCCTGAGGTCACCCGTGGTGAGGGTGGGGTTATAAGCCCACTCACATTGGGTCCAAGCCTTAACTCCTGACAGCTGGAAGAGGTTTTTTAATGGACAAGGTCTGGCCTGGCTCTCGTGTGTCTCTGGGCATCCAGGTTAAGTACAACAGGTTTAGGATAAAGAAGACTCCATGGTTGCAGGGGTGAGCAGTGCTGCAGTGAGCTGTTGGTTTTTTATAAAGCTGGGTTTTCTTTCTTGGCTCACACAATAGAGCAAGGAAACATGGGCCCAGATTTAACAGTCCTACCACTGAGCTTTCTTGGCAAAGGAAAGTCTCAGCTTCAATCCACAGGGATTTTTTGTCAGTGTGACCCTCCTCTCCTCAAGATCTCTCAACTTCGGAAATTACTTTGGGGATGAAGTCAACATAAAAAGGGTTTCATCACTTTAGATGTCTCCAGAATTGCTTAGCTGCCACCTGTAGGAATCTCCACCAGCTTCTAACCCACTGTCCTTTGCTTGTCAGAGCTCACTCTGCCCTTTATCATGCTGAGAAACTGGGAGAGAATGGAGACACAGCAGAGATCTCACTGTCCATGAGGAGCTGTAGGGCTGAGTTATTGCAAGCAGCCAAGGAAACAGGGACCAAAATGCCACAAATACCTGCAGCTCCCATTTCCCTCCCCAGACTCCAGAGCACAGTGCAGAGCCACCAAGGAGCTTTTCCTTCATGAGAAATGACTGATGTCCCTCACGCTGCAGAGACCAGCAGAGGCCCCTTTTCTGAGCCAGCCTGTCTGATGTTTAGCTTCTTACAGCCGTCTGTAGACAAACATGAGTGATTTGCTCTGTCTCTCTCTTTGCCATGCACAGACACATCTGGAGCTGTTCCACCCTTTGCCTGTGTCCATCTGGCTCACTCTGCACAAAGCCCCCTCCTGCCACAGAGCCTGAGTGACACCTGTATGCAGCTGGCAGCAGACCAGGAGTCCCAGCAGGCCCGGGAGATGAAGGCGAGGAGGAGCAGAGGGAGCCTGGAGGAGCTGGTTGCAATACAATGCCAAGCTGCTGAGGCCCCACTGTGGCACAGGTGCTGGTTTTGCTCTGTCTCTGAAGTACAACTCAACACCTGAAGCCTCACCAAATTCTCTGCAATTTACCCTGCAGATTCGGGTTTGATGGGGGATCAAGGTCTCTGTCCCGCAGTGAGGCTCTTTGGTCCTCCAGGGGCTGAATGGTTCAGGTTTCCCCTGTGGGGACTCTGTAGAGGTGTCATTCTCTGCATCCAAGGGCTCCCTTCCTCATCAAGGGAGAGAAATAACACCCCCAGGGTAGGACTCCTCTGCCTTGCTACCTGTGGCCCCCGTGCACATCTGGAGCGCAAGAAATCACCTGTCCTGGAGAGCTGCTGAGATGAAGAGGAACCTACACTTTGAAAGATTCACGTCAGGTGAAGCCTGTGCCGGATTTTGACACTTACCCTATCCTTGCCCCTGAGTCTATCTCAGAAGGTATCTGAATTTCTGAATTCCTCTCATAATTAATTCATAGTTAATCTTGAATAGGTGTGATTTTAATAATCATTCAGCACATCTAATACTGCAGAATTGCCGCACCATTGAACTCGAAATTACACGAAATGAGACAGCTATTTAAATAATGGCCTCTTCTGAGCTGGGCTGTTTGGGCTTTCTGCTGCAGAGATGTCCAGGAGCACTGAGACGCTGTCAGGATGTTGCACCATTTCTGCAGCCGTGTAGAGAAGTCATTAATATATTTTAGTGACTTATAATCTACCTGGGAAGCTGCGTGCCTATTTATCTGTAGTTTCACAAATGATCATAAGAAAGCTTCTATTCATTACCTGCTGCTTTCTCTTGTAGAATTAAAAATGTTTTAGAGGCTGCTCTTTGTATTTATTCATCAGTGATAATGAAGTAAAGTACTGAGTTTTAAATGAGTCTGTACATTAGTGGTCATCTCACTTAGCTGTAGCTCCTCCAGAAATCTTTTTCTAATGGAACTTTGTTCTTCTGGACACGCAAGCAATGAGCACTGAACATGTAAAATACTTCGGGTGTAGATTTACTGATTTAACTGAATACAAACCTGGAACAAACATTCTGCTTTCCTACATTTTTTTTAACTTCTCCCCATTGAAATGAGTGATGGATTGCAATGAGTAAATAAGTGGATATTTAATACAATCTATAATTGAGGAAAGATCTTTAAAGTGACTTACAGACTGAGAAAATGACTAATCATGACTAATAACCAAGCAGTACATCTGGGAACACAGAGATATTCGGGTCTTTTGTCTGATGTTGCAGCCATACCTGAGCTTCCCTGAAAATAAGAAAACTCTCATCTTTCTTTTCAGATTTTTTTTCCCCATACAAATCATATAAATGTTCATAGGAACTGGAGGATGAGCAAAGACACAAAATTTAGGAGTGTCCTTAGGATGATTTTGCCTCAGTTGCCTATAGGATTTCAGTGCCATTTATCAATGGAGATGGATGGCATAATCAATTTTAATTTAAAAGCCTCCTATATTGTATGTTCCAGACATCTTATTTGCTACAATGCCAGGCCAAAGAACCCCTTTTTTCTGATGGGACTGGTGATTTATTCCAGCATACTTTCCCATGGGATTTATACATGGCATTTTCATCCACATCAATAAATTCACCTTCTTGCCTTTTTATTTCCTGTTTCAGTTTTCTGCCATCAAGTTCATCCATTGTCCTGTGGCTCTTTGTAGGTTTTGGGCTCCTCTCTGGAAGGTTTGGTGGGGAAAGGATGCAAAGCAGCAGAAAACACCAAGTCTACAAGCAGAAATGTCATGTGTGCAGGGAGCAGGATTAACAGGATTACCCAGATGGAGCAGGCAATTTCCAGCCCAGCCGTATGTACAACCCATGGGAGGTGTTTGAAGTGAAAAGAGTTCCCAGCTCTGCCACACAAGGTTATGGATCATTGGGAAGAGGTTCTAATTAAGGAGGGAGCCTTCCAGTCCTACATTTTTACAAAAATTTGCGTGCCTGAGTTTGCAAGTGGACACAAGAAGGATCAGTCCAGGCCACTCTGAAGGGAAACTGACAAAAAAATACTAGATGGGAAAAATCCTGGGTGTGGGCCAGGAAAATTCACTGAAGAATAGACAGTTCTGTGTGGCTGCAGTGGGGTGGGGGCTCAGTGGTCCAGTAGTGCAAATGTTTAACAGCCTGGCCTATATTTGCGTTTGGTTTGAATATAGTTTGGATGTGGAACCTTCTGGGCCACTGATTCTCGTGGACACCCATTCTTCAGGCAATTACTAGATCATTTAAGACATGCTTTCTGGGAGGACCTGCCATGCTCAGGACACTTAAAAGCACCGTGCAGCCAAGGGAGGGGAATTGTGATGTTATTCAGGAAAACAAACAGCTCAGTCACATGTGGGATTTGCACACCCCACAATCAAAAAGTTGCTTTATTTTCTATTAAATTCAGACAGCAAGTAAGTTAGAAATCATTAGCACCTCCATGGCAGAATCAGGATTTATTACACAAAAGGCTGTGGCTTGAAGAGACAGAGTTTCTCTCTTTGCTCCACATGCATTCAGTGCTATACAGCAGGAATAACCCTGTCCCTACAGTCCAGATTGTCCTGATAGACAATCACCTGGCAGGGGCTCTGCAGGACCCAGGGCAAACAAAGGACCCACAATTCACTTCAGGACTTTTGTTTTACCCATGCCCAACACAGCTTCTGATCAGTTCCCTTCCCAGGTCTGCTTTATCCTTAAGGTCAGAAAACCCTCAAAAGGTGTAATTTTTCAGATCTCCATCAGGTCTGACTCCAATGGACACACTCACGGGATCTCTCCCCCCACCTGGTCTCTTGTGTGGTTGTAGCTGAGTGATGTCTCCCCGTGGGAAACTGCTGTTGGATGTGGGACTATGGCAGCAGGAGGAGGAACAGCACAGGACAGAGCCCTGATTTAGGATTTCACCCCCTATGCCACTATCCCTGACCCCTTGTGTGAGGAGCCAAGAGGCCTTTCTGATTCCAGTCCTGATGAGCAGAGGGAAGCATTGGGTTTTACAGTCCTGTTGAACATAAACATTGATTTTTAAGGCCTAATCGTCTGCTGCAGCTGAACGACATCCAAGATTTTTTTATTATTATTTTTGTAGCTGGAATTGATCAGCTGGAGAAGGGAGGAATAAAGAGGAAGCAGAGAAACAGCTGCAACTTAGTTTTTTTGTGTTGCCCAGGCAAGAATGCTGCGGCTGTGTCACTCACACAGCCGCCACTCTCTGGGATGCTGCTGGCAGCCAAGGATGTGCTGCTGAATGAGCCCTTGTCAGCTGCCATCCCCTGCCATCCTCACTGGCTGGCTCCCTCGAAGCCCCTATTTAGCTTCCTTGCTGGCTTCCTCATAAATATTCACGCCACACAGCCAGCAGAAGACTTTGTTTTTTCCTTAATTTCCATATTCAGCATGACATCAAAAATGTTTCAGAGATGGGTTCAGCAGGGGCTGTGCATCCAGGGAAGAGGACAAGAGGGAGCAAGGTGTCTGTGCTGGGTGGAGGTGGGGGAGAGAAGGCGAGGGCAGGCAGCAGTGAGGGAGACAGGGAGCAAGGTGAGGAGCGTGACGGTGGTAAAGAGAAGAGCTGGGGATTAACTTGGTCGAACAATCACAGCAAAATGAAGCTGTTCCCATTCATAACCCAGGCAATCCATGTCCTCATCAGGAGGTTTTCATAAGTGATTAATGGTTAATTTGTTAAAATTCAATGAAATCTTGTTTCCTCTCTTTAAATTAGAATTCAGGGAGAGAGGGAGAGAGAGACGGTCCCAGCCATCCCCTGCTGCTTCTCGACAGAATATAATTCATCTGCCAGAAATGGCTATTGCTTTCAAAAGATTGCAAATAAAATAGAAACATAGCTCGGGGCAACAGCCACAGAGCTCTGGAAGGCTCAGCCCAGTCAAAGGGGCAGAGGGAAGGCCTGGAACCCCTGAGTGCCTTGGCAGGCAGTCCTTGGAATAAAGCCAGAACAGCATGGTTGGATCAGGGGCAGTTCAGTCCTACTCTGAATTCTAATCTCCTGCCGTGGGACAGGATTTCTTCTGCTCACATTACGATAAAGAGGGCCCAGGACGAGGCACTAGCACTGAAAATCACTGGGTGTGATTTCCATGCTCCGCTTGGGATGGGTGGGAGAGACAGGGGGTCTGCTCTGGGAAGGGAACAAACATTTCATGGCGGGGACACAGACTTGGGAGACTGGGCTACTTTTTGTTCTTTCCTGCTTTATTTCATTAGTGTGGCATTTTACTGATGGTATGAAACCACTGCTTATGCAGAGAAAAATTTATATAATTGGTTGTGAGCCATGATGGCGACAGCCCCACTCCAGCTGTCAGACTAATTTGCTTCTATATAAAACCATTTTCCTCATGAGATATCTCAGTGTATCTCAAGCCACTGGATCTGACATCGGATGTTATGTTCCAAAGCACAGACTCTGCCCTTATTTGCCTGAGACAGGAAACGTCAAAGATTCATGGTTCCCATTGATAGGAAGGGATTGAGTAAAGATTACTCCAGTGATAAGTATTGAAAACACAACTCAGTGCTGCTGGACTGGCTCTGAGACAGACACCCAGGCTAGAGAGAAATAGTACATTCTCCAAATCTCATGGTAGATGTTCCAGTAATTAATTAATGCTTAAAAAAAAAATCCTCTCAATTAATTTCTGTGTCAGTTACCAACTGTGTGAAGTTTTTTTCTGCTAGACTTAAAAAGACTTTTACTGAATTTTCTGAGCATAAATGGAAGGTCTTCTGCCTTATTTTGAAAATATATTTGTTCTAATTTCAAAAGAAATGTTAGGAATTTTTTTTCTGATTTTTTTCTGTGATTCTATTAAGTATACAGAGAATTTAATTGTTTCTATTTGATTTTTAAGCTGAAACATAGAAATGGAAACTCCTAGTGATCTTTTTAAGATTCCCCCTTTTCTCCAGGGAAGAAATTCAGCTGCTAATTTATACCAACTTCTTTTTCCTGAACTGAAACCTGTTTATCTGAAAATTCTCAACACACTCCATCAGAAGTTCTGTCTTATGTATATCATCCTAAGGGAAAAATCATGTGGAAAACACTTTAAACCATTCCTCCTTTTCACATTTCCTCTTTTTCAAACCTCCAATCTGAGTCACTTGGTGTTTCTCCCCACCATGTCACTGGTTAAAAAATGGAATTGTTTCCAACCAAAAGTATAAATGTAATAAACCTCTGTTTTATAATTTTTAAAAAAAATTAGTTAATTTGGTGAGCAACACATAAAATTATTGCAGTGACTCCAAGGCCTATTTATGTGCTATAGGTACCTTATAGAGAACATCAGTATTTCACTCTGGAGAACGCTGCTTTTAATTATGGTGGAAGAGGCATTCTCATTCTATTCCCTAATTATAAAAGATTAAAGCATTTTCTCTGAAAGTACCCTTGCATGTAAAATTTTTCAAGATTCTTCCCAGAAAATGATGAGATTTTCTTTTTGATTTTTTTTTTCCTTGTAGGGGAAGAAACCCCTGTTTTAATAAGCATGTGGGCATTGGCCACTTCGGCGTTAGCTCTGTGTGAAATGAAAAGCTGAATTTATTCAGGCATTGAAACATTTCTGTGATGTTTTGTGGAGTTTTTTTATTAGTAACTGAGAACACTGCCTGATTTTCATACGCTTAATGGCTTAAGATACACTTGTCTTTGCTTTTACGTAGTACTATTGCTGTATGAAGGCCCAGGGTTTTGATTTGGCACAATTTTTTGGACAGCGATGCACTTCCACCACAAGGAAAGGTGAAAAAAAACAGATCCCAAATTTGCTGACTGCAGGAATACAGCCTGAAAGTGCTGCTCCCCCAACCCACAGATGTCCTGCTGCCTTGCATCAGGAGTCTCCGTGCTGTTATAATCACAGTCCCCAAATTTTTCCTGCCTGTCTGTTCGCTGCTTCTGCTGTGACCTGTGACAAGAGGTTCCAATCAAGACGGAGACCCCACTGTGCCAGACACAACACAAAACCCTCTAAGATCCAGTCCTTGTCCCCAACAGCAGACAGAGTCAGAAGGCAGCCAAGAGGTGCAGAATGTGATTTCTTTACATTTCTTTTTGGCAGGACACAAGCAAACCATTAAACTCAGTAACTTCCACCTCTCTCTGATGCTCTGAATTCCATCTGTGTGTTACGCTGAATTCCATGTGTGGGAGAAGCAGTACAGCGACTCGAAAGGGAGAATGTGGGTGCTCAACATAGGCATTGTGTTATTTGAGTTACAATGTGTTTGGTTTCTGAACTGGGATTCAGAGACCTAAAACTTCCATGTTTGGAAATGACCCTTCATCTTGTGAAATGTTCTGGCTTTTTGTGCTTACAATATCCACCTCAGCTCCTCACTTCAATAAATATTTGTGCTTAGTTATTACTCCTTATCTCTTCCTTACAGTGTTAATAAGAAATTGAACATCTTTCTTCCATTCAGGATCTGTGGCACCTGGGCATCAGCTTTCAAAAATGACATTTCCTGACTGTTGTCCATTAGGATCTCCAGGCACCCTGTGGTACCTGTAAACCCCATGAGCCCTGGATTAAAGGTGGGTACCTGAACAAGAGGAATGTGGAGGGCTTCTCCAGAAAGGAAACCAGCAAGGAAATGCCAGAGCAATGGATGGCACACAAGCCTTTTCCTCCAGTTTCTTTAAGACAGTATCCCCACTGAGAAGTGATACACTCAAATACTCAGCTCGCTCAAGCTGCCACAGAGACAGAGCCATTGAATTCATTTGAGTTATGTTCATTCACACCAACACAGTAGCCAGTCCATCATACTTACTCAAATTTAAATATTTTTTCCCCTTCTTTGGCTTAATCAGAGTTGTTTTCCCCCTGGAGCATCAATAATGAAATATTTGATGTATTTATTTATTGCAAATTCTCACTTTAATCAAGTGATTCTTCAGTGGCCCTCGTTTAGCCTTGAAGTAATTGTTTTACTGATGCTTCAGCATAAAGAGATTGGACATTTCCTGATTAATAAGTTTCAAAACATATTGTCTGGAACATGCAAGCAGGACATCAGTCTTAAAAATATGGTCACATGGATGACATAGTCCCTAGGCTGTGGAGCTGATGCAAGCTTTCCAGTGGAGCCAGAATTAAAATCTCCCTCATTTTTCTCCTGTTTGTAGCAGGAGCCACCTGGTATTGCAAGCAGAGGTGGATTGTCAGTGAGAATGCTCCTAATGAGTTTTCCACTCATTAATATTTGCATTACTCAACTCAATGACAACAAGGTTAGAGGCTCCCCACTGGCTGTGGCAACAACTGGGATTGATTGACGAGTTTTGGAGAGCAGGGAAAGGAGAAGGAGACAGGAGAAGGAGTGTCCAGCCCTCGGAAATAGCAGCTGGGGGAGAAGGGGGCAGAGATCATCTTCAGTGTGGGAGACAAGTGCCCCAGGAATGCTGGCAGGAGTGAATGGAAGCAGTTTGGAATTAGAGGCTGTGACTTAATTCACAATGTAACTGTGATTCTTCCTGGTCAGGGTTAAGAAAGTCAAATTAATCAAGAGCCATAAAAGAGGACCCAGGCACTCTGATGCCCCACAATTGCACCAGAGAATTATCGAGGGTTTCCTGGGGCTCCAGGGGATTCTATGTGCACATAAAACAAGGATCCTTCCCAAAGTCCTTCTCTTCCATCACGGTGCCAAACTGGGGAGGTATTTACACTTTTGCCCAACACTGTGTTTTCTACAGACTGCTGCAAGGGTGCAGGTGTCCTTCAAAGGCATCTCCATCCTTTGAGATGGGAGGGAAAAGGAGCAGAATATTGCCATTCCTGTGATCTTCCCTTTTAGATCTTTGAGACTGCCCAAAATGACTGTGTAGAGGAGAACATCAAAGGAAAGCCAAGTTTTGCCTTTACGGTTGATTTTTTTTTGGGAGGTTTCCTTTGGCAGTTTGATGATCTCCAAGAAAAGCTCATTAGAAGTTTTCACTTTGGTCTGTTTCTGCTGGAAGTCCTGACCTTTTCTCATTTGCTATAAATTTAGCTTTGCGACAGGATCTGTAAAGCAGTGAGTCATGGCCAAATGGCTACACCACCAAATCCACAAACCACTGGGGGAAGAAGGTGGAGCACTCCCAGGAAGGGTTTTAGCAGGGAACTGGCCATTTTAGCAATCTTGGTAATGTCTGGACAAGGCCAGATCATCTGGCAGTGTCCAATAACTCTGACTTCCTCTGTGTCAGTAAGGACACAAGGAAAGTGTCGGCCTCACCTTCCATTAGGTGAATCACTGCCTTATCACAGCTCTTCGAGCAGCCTGATAAGGCAAAACTGATGTGTCATGTGGCCAAACTTTGCACTGCAGCCCTGTTCCCTGTTCCCAGCTCTTCTCCCACTCAAGCAGAACAGAGCCTGTGCTTCATTAATTTACGTTGCTTGTCATTCTTGTCTGTCCCAAGGCACTCCAGACAGCAACGGGAGCACACACTAAAACTACAATCCCCCGTGGTTGTGTTCAGAGGCACTGCCCTGCAGACAGGGAGGGGAGTGTGCCTGCCTTTTCAGGCTGGGTATTTTCCTAATGGGAGTTCCCTTCTCCCGTGTCCGCTTTTCCACCCATCAGGATGCACCTGGAGCTACTCCAGGCTCCCGATTTTGAAGGCACTCATGCTGGGTGCTTCGCTGCAGAAATTAGTAAGAATAATGAAATACTGCTAAAATCCTCACTTTGCCTAGCCTCACCTCCACTGCGCCACTGCTTCCTGGAAGGGGCGGATCTGAAAGCGTTGGAAATGTTACAAGTTGGGGAACTGAGGAACACACAAGCTTGTTGCTGTCAGCATTCTTATCTGAGCATAGAGGGCTCAGGCTGACAGACACACCACGACCAGCCCTCAGATCTCCAAGAGCAAAGCACAGAGTCCATCACTTCCTGCCAGTCTCTTAAGCAGCGGGGGAATAGAAAGGACACGGAGAGGTCAATCTTTGCTCAACTCAAGGAATAATACGTGTAAGGATGAAGGAGCTCATTTCTGCCTTCAAACCACAAGGACATGACTGATGCCACCTGAGAAGAGAGCAGCAAAGGCCCAGCAATGCCAAGATAACTCCCTGGCTGAAACAGAAGAGCCTTTGAGCATGTTTTTTCTGCAAGTCTGGCCAAAGCTCGGGGAAAGAAGATAAGAGCCCCATCAGCTCAGATGTGACCAGTCTGCCGCCGCAGCCAGTCCACAACAGCACTTCTCTGAGGGAAAGAGAAGTAGATAAAGGCCTCAGAGATTTCAGACCATTATCTCTGCTACTCGGGAGCTGTTCCTAAGCCAAAGCAGAGCTTTCTGCCAGGACAGGAGCTTTTAAAGGCAGGAAAATACTACCTGTTCCGGGAGTTGTACCTTGCAGTAATATCTTGGCACTGTTATCCCAGCAGGTCCCAAAGCACTGGAAAGTTTTGGTGGTCAGGAAAAGAAAACAGGTGATGTCCTGAGCCCGTGCAGTTGGGTCACTGTGGACATGAGCTGCAGACTGCTTTGGTTCCTGGTACCATTAGACCCAGGGACCCATAGAATGTCCAGGGCTGGAAGGGACTCCAGCTCCTCTCTGGGTACCTGCACTGTGAGTTAGAAACAACACAAGGGAGCTGGAGCTTTCACCAAGCCTCTCCATTCCATTTTGCTGAAACTCTCTGATTTAATCCAAAGCACCTGTTTCTGGGATTGCAGGTCTCTGCCACCACGGCTCACCCTGAGAGCTCACAGGGTGCTCTTAGCAAGGCTCTGCCCCACAGAGCGACCAAAAGGTGCCTTTCCATCACAGGATATGACTCAAGGCTCTTTGGACTGCAATCCTCCATCTATTTTCAGCTCATGAGGGGCATGGGGGTGAACAGGATCCCGTTGCTGGTGTCACAGGCAGAGCACCCTGGGAGGGAATCCGTGCTGTTCATGTCTCCCCAGCTGCTGCTGCAGCACAGGCTGGAGGAAGTCATCACCACATGGGTCCAAGCTAATGTGGGTTATCATCCAGCAAAGAGAGAGACCTTTTAGGTACAACTGCAAAATTCACTGTGTGCCAGCAGATATAATAGATGAGAAAAGTGTGGGGAGGGGCGGGGGAAAATAAGTGAGAGCATACAAATTAAAGAGCAACATTTGAAATCTAATCAAATATTCCCTCAATTTACTCACCACCCCTGCAGAGCTGTGCTGCTTTATTAGGTTTCTATTCCGTATTCTCTTTTAAAGTGACATTTACATTAATTTACAGTACTAACATGAAACCCTATTGAAAAGCTGAGAGTTTTCGTAACTTTTTATTTTTCAGCAGCTGTCGCTGGGTTTCCAACCAATTAATAAGGAGTCTTTAGTTTTATTTCATATCTGCAGGAGTGTATCTGGAGTGCCTTCAAGGTGAGTTCCTGCTGGTTTTGTTAAATGTATGAGGGAGACCATCTTGGTGAGTTCAGGTGGTAATTGGCTGCAGAGCAGAAATGTTCCATTCCTGAACCCCTCTATCCTCCAAAGTGCCTTCAGTGCCTGCAGTCGGCTCTGGAGCCTATTCCAGCTTCAAAACCAGGGACCAGCTGCATTTTGGGGGATGCATTGTAATCAAAATCTTCATGTGGAGAGGCCTAATATTGCTTTGGAATGGTGGGATTTCACTTCAGGTCAACAGAGAGGGAGCTGGCTGGAAAATTGGGGTGAGGATACGCACCCAGACCGGCATTTGAAAATTAATTTCCCATCATTTTCTTGTGTTTTTTTGTGTGTGTTGGCTTTTTGTCCCCCAGAAAACATTAACCAGCTATCACCAGGGCCCGGTGCATTATCCTGGATCAGGAAAGGTGCTGGTGGTACCTTCTTGCCCTGGCCAGAAATGAGAGCTGAGGGTCTTTTGTCCTGCCCAGGACAGGCCAGATGCGCAGCTCGGACGCAGAGTCTCTCTAGAGATCAAATTTGTCCCCTTTTCCTACAATTTCTCTTTTTTTCTTCTTATTCTTTTTGGTTTAGTTTGGTTTGGGTTTTTTTGTTGTTTTTGTTTTGTTTGTGGTTTTTGGTTTTTTTTGTAATTCCCCAATTATCCCAGGTAATGAATTGCATATGGCCATGGCATTTACTTCTCTGTGTGAAATCTGTAGCAGCTGCATTGTTTATCAGTTCAATATGTTGACTACAGATGCCATTTCTGTATCACAATTAAGTTGTTTAAAATCTCCTTTTCTCACCAACTATATCCCTCCCAGCCTTCCCATCTTCTTTCCAACAGGAATTGTTCCAGCCTGGTTCCTTTTCCAGGCTGAGGCCATGCTCCAGCTAAAAGACCAAACCTGCCAGAGGTCATTGTGGCCATTTCAGCTGATGGAAAGTTCTGAAGTATTCATTGCATTTTCTCTTCCACAAAACACAAGGTGAACTGACCATCAAGGGTGCAAAGGATGGAAAACAAGATCCAGAGCATTTTGAGTGAGACTAACAAAAATTGATTTACCTCCTTTCATTTAACCATGAGTGGATCCTCCACATCTTTGGAAAAATATTGGGCTCTTCAGACCTTTTCAAGTATAATGACATCTGAAATGCACATACTTTACCAGAGCTATTGAACTGGACTGTGAAATAATCTTTGCAACACGTCAATATGGCAAAACACACAGAGGGGGCATGATTTGCTGAGGCCATAATTAAACATTGAATTTGCCTCTCCTCTGGGCTCTGCTGTGTTCCCATCAGCCTCCTCTGCAGCAAATTGTTGTAACCTAATGTCCTGTGTGTTTGGATTTTGTTAATTTATTTTCTGCACCTCATTTTCCTGGAATGAGAGTGGTTATTTATGGCACAGCAGCAAACACTTTACATTTATGGGGGGTTATGAATTTCAGTAATGGGTTTTGTGGTAATTTAATCTGCCCCAACTACGAGGCATTTTACAATGACAATTAAATTATTATTAAAAAAAATAAACTTCAAATGACATTCTTATCACTTATCAACATATCAAAAGTTTCACTATGTGGCATTTTTGGGCAAGGTTATAAATATCCCCCTGTACTTTTTAGAGAATCCTTGCCATAAACTCAGAGTGAACTTAATTAACTTTCACAGATTATTTGAAAGGGATAATTTTTTACACATTTCATTGTTCGTGAATGAAGTTTTTTTTTTTTTTTAAAGTCACAGAATCATTTAGGTTGGAAAAGCTCTCTAAGATCACCAAGTCCATCCATTAAGCAGAACTGCCAAATCCCCCACTAAACAATCAGTTTATCCTATGCAAAAGCAAATGCCAATGCTTACTATTTAAAGACTTACACTCAATGAACTACTTTCACTCCTGAAGAGAAAAGCACCCCATGGGGTGGGAATGGCAAATTTGTGATTTTTCTTGTCCTGATCTCATGGGAGAAAAGCTTTTACTTCCATCGGTCAGCACTGTCTATGAAAAATGATCAAAAAAAGTGTCAAGTATGTTAATTTACACTCCATTAAATTAATTTTAATGCTGGCCTGCTGAGTAGCTAATTTTCAAAGCTAAATATCTTGGCTCTTTCAAAACATTTTTTTTCTCCTCCTAAACACCCAGAATGCTCCACTTCTTTTGGGGGAGCTGGGGACTAACATCTTCTTCAAGATTTAATATAGATGTGCAGCTCTGTGTGGGAGAGAGAGAGAACGGAAATCCCCCTCTCTATCTCCTCTCCAGAGAGCAGCAAACAAAAAACTTTCATTAGAAGAGACTCCTCAAAGTTATTTTCAAATCTCTGCCTGAAAAAATGACCCCTAATGCACTGATTATGGTAATGCCCAGAGGCTCAGTGAAATTTGGACTATATTTTGCTAAGTGCTATATAAAATATCAGATGGTACCTCTTCAAAAGAGCCTGCTGTCTCAGAAGGCAAGGCAGACAAAAAGCTGGGTAAAAAGAATGGAATTACACCTATTTGCAGATAAAGCCAGCTATTCTAATCATCAGGGTGCTATCAGAAGCCTTGTGATCAATTCCTTGTTCAGCTGCTTCCGCCTCCAGTGCCCCTCAAGCCACAATTAGGACTTTAGGCAGGGCAAGCAGTGTCTCCATGTGCCCATTCCCCACTGGGAAACAGTGGCAGTAGCGCTGCTCATTCCCAGGAGGTTTGAGGATGAAATTCAGAACTGAGGGAAGGAAGACACGCAGGTCACATTCAGAGTCTGCCCTCAGCTGGCCACGTTTCTGGTTAAAGGAGCCCACTGTCTTTCAGCTCTCTCTGTGATCCATGCTGGGCACTCTCACACCCCTGGGGCACGGGGAAACATTGGCTGTGAAACCTCAGCGAGGCCACAGGAGTGAGTGACCCCTTGTTCTCCTTGAGGAAAGCACTCTGCACAATTTTCTTACTGCCTTTAAGTACCCCCATCATTAAAATCATCTGTATTCTCTGGTTTTGAAATGGATGGAAAGTATATGCAGCAGCTGGGATCTAAATTTTTCCCCAAAATAGCTTAGAGGCAGAAAATTCCTTAATGGTGGCCAGAGATTTGCCTTTGTCTCTTCTGTTTCACTAGAACAGGAGAGATCCCAAATTCAAACCACATTGGAGCATCTTCAGTGTTGCAAAGGAACAGAGCATTTAGTCCAAAATTCCCACACCAGCGTGTGTCCACAGACCCTGGCTCATTCAGACAGATGAACGTGGTAAAGTGTTGAGCCAGAACCTCATTTTTTAAGCCTCCATCTTTTAGCAACCAGTCCTAAATCACCTGCATGAACAGTCTGAGTAAGTTGGAGCTGTCTAGCCTGGAGAAGGGAAGGTTGTGTGGAGACCTCACAGAAGTGGCTTCAGACTGACAGAGGGAATATTTAGGTTGCATATAGAGAAGGAATTGTTCCCTGTGAAGTTGGTGAGGCCCTGGCACAGGGTGCCCAGAGCAGCTGAGGCTGCCCCTGGATCCCTGGAAGTGCCCAAAGCCAGGCTGGAGGGGGCTAGGAGCAACCTGGGAAAACGGAAGGTGTCCCTGCCCATAGCAGGGGATTGGAACAAGATGATCCTTCCAACCTAAACCACTCTGGATTCTATGACTATAACAGAAGAGATAAAAATCCAGCTTCCATTCACAAGGAGTCAAAATCACTTTTGCTGTCAACCATTGGTTTGCTGTTACCTGGGACAGGTTCAGAGCCCATTGGAGACATTGTGAATCCTGGAATGATTTTCAGCCCACCTTCATAATGCTTTTCTCCCCTGAGNCTTCCAACCTAAACCACTCTGGATTCTATGACTATAACAGAAGAGATAAAATCTCAGCTTCCATTCACAAGGAGTCAAAATCACTTTTGCTGTCAACCATGGCTTGCTGTTACCTGGGACAGGTTCAGAGCCCATTGGAGACATTGTGAATCCTGGAATGATTTTCAGCCCACCTTCATAATGCTTTTCTCCCCTGAGATATGTAACAGAGTCTTCAACAATTTGTCTTAAAGTAAAAAAAAAAACCAAAAACTTTACCTGTAAAGAGAAAAATTCCACCTGTAAGAAAACATGATTCTCTGGGATAAGGGAATCATCCACCTTGATAAATCAAACTACATTCATTAACAGCTGAAAGTCAGGTTTGTAACTCATAAATCTACTGAAGACATCCTGCAGGTGTTCTAAAGAAGCGTCCCAGTACCTGCCCAGGTTATGAGGATTTGCCTGCTTAATTGAGGACGTTATTCAGTTTCCCCCTCTTCAATTCCAAATGGTAAGGAACTGGGGAATTGGCTTACAGAGACCAAAAGGTCTTGACTGCCAGTGAGCAAGCCCCAGGTTAAACCCAGCAATGGAAGCCTTCCACTGATGGCAGGAAAAGAAATGTTTATTGGAAACTGCAGCCCATAGGATCCGAGCTTATGGCTCTTTCCCACTGTGCCTTTGAATTTAGCTACATGTGCTGCATTTAAAAAGTTGTAAAAAAAAAAAAATTGCAACTAAGATCTAAGGGAGTTAAAGCAAAACTTTACAGATGCTTTGTTTCCAAATGAAAATGCAGAGGCACCTTCATGGGCTTTGTTCTCTTTTCACTTAAGTTTCTTTATTCTGCCTTCAGAGAAAAAAAAAAAAAATTAGCAGGAGAGGGCTTCCTCCCTGCCTCAGGCTGCTCGGGGAATGGACCTTGTTTTCAAGACAGCCCCATGCAGTTCACCAGCAACAACTTCAATGCTCCTAAAATTTCAGTGGCACTGCATGAATCTGGCAACTTGGGATGGAAGTAAAACAAATCCATGTGAAATAAGGTTTGGAACAATGCCCATTTTTTCACTCCCAGCACAGGGAAAGAAGAGCTCATGTTTTTTATAGGATTTTCCTCTCTTGAATTATTATTATTATTATTATTATTATTATTATTATTACTCCAAGTAGATTTCTAAAGTGAATTAACTGTTCTTCCAATGTGGCTCTTGGGGCAAGGCACACTTCCTTAAAGGATTTGGGAGGGGATGTGTTGTTCCTATGAAGACTTGACAAGTTTTGAAGAACAGCCAGAAGAGCACAAAAATTCACACTCGAACACATCTTCATCACAAGCAGAAAGCATCAGCCTCTGCACAGAGATTCCCTTCCTCAAAAACAAGGATGAAGGAAGGAAAAATTCTCTGAATTCCCACAGTGAAATATTGAAAAATTACCCCAGTCTGGGCTGAACTTATCCTCCCTGAAATCCATTTGCACCAGGAGAGCTGGAGCTGTGAGTGGTACATATTTTTGGGTCAGCTCTGGATGGAGCTGAATTTGCAAGGAGAGATCTTAAGTCACAAGGAGGTGATTTCAGGCAGCCAAACAGGCTCCACTCTATCCATCACTGCACTTAATTGCTCTGGAGATGAGATAATTACCTGTAAACCTGATAAGAAATTAACTGTGGACACAAAAAGGGCTTTTCATTTATTTTTATTTTTATTTTTGTAAAGAAACATCACAGAATAAGGTTTAAATTGAACTTAAAACTCAGCCACTCAGGAAGTTGAAGCACATGGATTGGGTGACAGCAGCTGCTGTAATTCTGCCTGTCCCCAGGATGACAATTGCTACAGTTAACATGCAACGTGTTTCACCTCAGTAATCTGAATTTATGTGAGTTGCTAAAGGTAGCTTCCAGGCTCGTTTTATTATTAACATAAAGATGGATAGACATCTCTAAAGTGTTGCTCATCCTGTTTTATAAACCTCTCCCAGAGAAGCTGCCCCCCCTCCCTTGGCTGTTGAGGAAGTTGAGGAAACTGGGCGAGGTGAAACAAATTTTTACATCAGTAATGCGAGGGGAGGTGAATCTCATGTTCAAACTGTTTGGTTCTCTTTTGAGTCTACTCTCTGTTCATGTGTCTCAAGGTTCTACAAGGGCAAACACACACTCGCCATAGGTCATGCAACATGTTGGCATGGTATTTCTTGGTTTAAAGCATCCTCTTACATTGGCCTCCTAAAAATTAATATTTTACCTTGTATTATTCATATTCTTGAGTGTTTATAAAGGTATGAGCTCTAACCCCTCTGCTTACCCCCCTTCATCCTGCAATACACTTCCAGATCATTGGAAGAGTTCCCTCCACCTTGTGAAACAGGTGAAGGTAGATACCTTCTCCATTAGTTCAATAAAGATTTGCAGACAACATGAATTCCAGTGGAGCTGCCCTAGATTTTCATTATTAAATATCTGTGTCCACAGATATTGGCATTTTTTTCCTCAGTCCATATTCAGAGCAACACCAAAGTGTGATGAAGGAGAAGGAGACCTGGATGGGAAGCAGAGCCCCCTTGCAAAAAGCCTCCATTCAATTTTGGCATCTAAGTAAAATCTGGGTTGCTTTAAGAGCTCAGGGTCCCACAGAGAACACTGAGGTTCTCATAACCACATATTTGCAAAGATTCAGGACATAAAACATCCTCAGTGCCCCAGGTTCTTGCAGAGGTGTCTAAATAGGAGCTGAGCTCTTTTGAAAACACTGCCTGCATTTCATAAAGCAAAGCCTTCACAGCAGTTTAATATCAGGAATTTATTAAGACCTCTTACACCTTTGTAGAATAGGGTCATATTTTTACTCTTCTAATTTTACATATAGATAAAATGAGATACAGAGAGGTGAAGCTGATGTGCTCAGGATCATAAAAGAACTATAAATTAATGCTGAGTTTGGATGGGAAAGGTCAGACATCACAACTCCCACTACCTTCTTTAAACACTGGACCCCTAAAGTTCTGAAAAAATTCTACAAAGTGATTAGAAATCAGATTTTATTCAATTTCCCCTCTGTGAATCATCTCCCAGGCTGTGTGACCTGAGAGCTTCATTCAGGTTTTGAAAAAGAAAGAATGAAACATTTATTAATAAATAAAAAGAGTTTTGGAATATTTAGCAGGACCAAAGTTTAAAGATTATAAAGATCTGAGGCTCTTTAATAAATATTAAATATACATTTTTCACCTCATTTTTGGCCAGACATGAAGTGCGATGTAGAACTGCAGGGACAACGAATTCCGAAGCCAAGAGACTTCTCTCTTTGTTACGGGCCCGTTCTAATAAAAAATACTTTTATTCCCTCCAGTTCATGCAAATGTGCTGTTCCTCTGATTAGTGTGAAGAGCACCAAATGGCAGTGGAAATCAAGGAACCTAATTATTTCCAGCAGTCACTTCAAAGATGCACCACTGCAATGAAAGACAAGTCTCCCACCTCTTGGGCCCTATTATGTTCTAAACTTTGCCTAGCCTTACTGACACGCCACCTCTGCTTCAGACGGGTTTGATGAATCATGAAAACAGCATCATTTACAGTTCAAGGTGCCAAAGCAATTTTCCATCGGCGTCACTGTGCCCTTGCTGCTGCAAGAGGGAAGCGGAGGAAAAACTTCGGTGACTTTTCAGCAGTCAAGTGATTTCTGCAGGGGAAAAGGAAAAAAAAAAAAGAAATAAAACAAGGACAACAAAACAACACAGCAAATATTATCTGAGAACAAGTGTCTCAGAGTGGGCACTGCTGTGCACTGGGTGCCCGTGGACAGGGTTTCTCTGTAGCAGGGGAAAAGGAGGAGGAAGGGAAATACAGATGGGAGTGTGTTTAGTGGGGCTTGGTGGCAGGGATGTCTCAGCATCCAGAGGGGTTGATGCCTTAGGATTTTAACTTTCATAGTTTTCACATCCTATACTGCATTAGTGCCTAGCTCCAAGGTCCATATAGAGTGTTGTTAACTGTCTTCACATTTTGGTCAGACAGAACAATCCCTCTGGGTCTGTGATCTAAGGACACCCTATAGCCTCATGTCCTGAAAAGTGTAAACAAAAGTGAATTGGGGATGGGGGGAGCAAACTGGGGGATATTACTTCATTATCTGAAGCTATAATTGGAGAATAACCCTGATATGTAAATAAACCAAACATATATGTCTAAAAATCTTGTGACCATTTTCCATCTTGGGTGTAGCCCCTGCCAGGCCTTTTCACTGCCCAAGGTGCATCTATTGAAGGCCTTCTATAAATAAATGCCCACTTTAACTCTGTCTAGCTTCTGTTCTAAGTTGCCACCCCAAGGCATCAGGGTGAGGTCAAGCCTTGCTCTGAAGTTCTGCTGGAGGTTTCCTCACAGCTCCCCAGTGACTGGGTACCAGCTCGGCTGGGCTGGCAACAGCTCCGCATCCCCTACTGGCCCTCCTGGCTGGGACCCAGCCTTGGCCATGCCTGCTCCAAGCACACCTTCCCTTGTGGCTTTATAATCACCCCCAACGCCCTGGTCCCATCTCGCCTACAAGTTCATGCCATGTGCTTGCAGGCTGCTGTGCCAGATCAGGCACTGGAGCAACCCTCACAACAAGAACCTTGGAGGGTTGGAGCATGTCCTGAGAAGGGCAGCAGTGCTGAGGAGGGGTCAGGAGCAAAAATCCTATGAAGACCTGGACTGTAAGTCCTATGAGGAGCAGCTGAAGGTACTGGGACTGTTTTTGCTGTCTCTGGAGCAGAAACATCTCATGGGAGACCTTACTGCTCTCTTCCACTCCCTGACAGGACATCGTGGTGAGGAGGGCCTTGGAGGGCTCCCAGGAAACAAGTGGCGAGAGGAACCAGCCTCAGGCTGTGCCAGGGGAGAGTCAGGTCAGGTATTAGGAAGAATTTCTTTCCTGGAAATGTAGTTAAGCATTGGAAAGGGCTGCCCAGGAAAGTGGTGGAATCCCCATCCCTGGAGGTGTCCAAAGAATGCCTGGACTCAGTGCTCTGGGTTTAGTGGCTGTTGGAGTGTTCAGTCAAAAGCTGGACCATAGGAACCAGAGAGATCTTTCCCAAGCTTAATGATCCTGTGGTTCTGTGTCTGTTCATTGTTTCTGCCATCGCAGAGGGGGGGAAATCTCCATGAACCACGCAGGAGGTTCCTGTGGCCTCTTCCATCCCCTCTTCTTTTTCCTCTCCTCATAACAGAGAAACAGGAACAGCCTATTAAACCCACACTAACTCTAATTGTTATTTCAGTCTTTCTGTAGCACACAGCTCTTCTCATTACTTAGTCTAAGGAGGCTGCCATTTTATGTGGAATTAATTTCCTTTCTGGAATTCTGTGAGCAGAGCTGAATATATATTTCCCACCAAAATGTCATGAAGATTTTTTTTTTCTTAATCATACCCCAGGATGATTTTTCAAGATGGCTTGAAAAATGCTGCAAAAGCTTTATTGAATTTTTTTTTTTTTTTTTTTTCCTCTGGTAAAATCTTCACAAGATGGTGGTTTAGTATTGACAGGTGTGAAATTAAGGGAGTTTCACAGTTTTATAGAAGAAGTGATGTGCATCAATGAGAATGCTAAATCTCAGATTTTTTAAAGTATCATTTTAACAAGGGTTGATATTTTCTAGTAAAAATACATAAAGTTTCACAGCAGCTTAATGTAGTACATCTTTAACAAAATTTCTGTGAGGTTCCTCCCAGCCTGGCACCCTTTCTTGACTGCTGAACATCAGCTTTCTCAGCAAGCCACTGAATTCAAAGGCAGAATGAGTCCAGACAGAAACTGATGGGAGTTCAGAGACCTCTTCTCTCTGCCTCCAGGTTCCCACCTCCCTTGGAAGGTGCTCCTGGCTGAGGCGAGGTGAAAATTTCCTAATTTTAGAAAGTGCATGAAGTTTTTCATCAAAAATCCAATTTTCAACAAAAGACCTGGATTCTGCTCCTGATCCTGTCACAGACTGTGCTGTAACTTCAAATGAAACCATTAATCTCCCTGTGTTGCTATTCCCCCAATAAAATGACATAGTCGAGCTTCCTTTCTCCTCTTTCTTTGTCTTTATGATTTATTTGTTTTACTTTTCTGCCATGTTTTCACTGCACATTGGAGCTGGAGGCTGTAAATACTTTTCATAACAGCAATATATTCAGTCTCAGATGTGAAGATCACATTAACAGATCCTGAAGGAGCACAGGGACAGTTCTGGCACTGGCTTTGGCTGGGGTAGAGTTAATTTTTTTTCACGGAAGCTGGTACAGGGCTGTGTTTTGGATCTGTGCTGGAAGCGTGGTTGATAACACAGGGGTGTTTCAGCTGAGCAGTGCTGACCGTGCCAAGGTGTTTTCTGCTCCTCCCTGCAGCAGGGCACATGCTGGGGGTGCGCAGCTGGGACAGCTGAGCCCGTCTGGTGCCACTGCTCTGGGTGACAGCCCTGCTGTCCTGAGCATGGCTGAGCCCTCCTGGCAGCCAGCAGGGAATGCATTCCTTCTTTTGCTTTGCTTGTCCACATGGCTTTTGTGCTCCCTGTTAAACTGTCTACGTCAGGCACAAGTGAGATTCCTCCCTTTTCCCCTGGCAGCCCTCTTCCCCATCCAGCACGGGGCTGTGGGTGAGCAGGGCTGAGCTGGGGTTAAACCACAACATCCAGTTAGGAGCCGATTGACTCAAATTATCTGCAATCAGGTAACTCATTTTCTCATTTAAGTAATTTGCTTTCATTATATTAATAAAGTCAATGAAAATGCATCTAAAGGGAAATACATGCAGGAGCTGGATTCAAATCCCAGAGCGCCTTACAAACTTTGTATGACATTTTTGTACAGGACCTGGCCCAAAAGGGTTGATTCCTTGATTAGAGATCCCTAAAGTCTTTCTCTTAGTTTTGAATTTTAATCCTCCTCTCTCCAGACAGCTGATTTTTGTCCTATTCACTGCCTTTAAATCCAATCTAATTCCAGAATTCATCAAACCCTGAGGTAGGTTTCCCTGAAACTCAGCTGAATACATTTTCTTATGTTGGTAGTTTCCTCCCCTTTTTCCCATTCCTATTTGCTTAAAAATAAATAGTATATTTTCTGTAATTCCAGACAGAACACAGGGCTCTTGCCCTGTTACACTGCAGCTGAATTCTAAGTATACAATTATACAGGGAGGATCTTTAGATAAACCAGCTTGAGGACTTTTGAACATTAAACTCAAATCAGATAACGGCTTTCATCCTGTGCACTGCATTACACAGGGTGCAACTAAGTGGAAGGCTCAAGGAAAAAAAAATACACCTTCCATGAGTATAAAGATGTCAAGGTAACAAAAAAAAAAAAAAAGAGATGCAAATTCCTCCCAAATACAAGAGGAATGGAAAAGATAAAACAGAGAAACAGCACTGCTTGTTACCAACAGTTTGTTGAAATCTCGGGGCTGGCCTGGCAGAGTCTACACCTGCCTTTTCATGTGCTGCTGAGGGCTAAAAAGAAGAGAAAAAGGAAAAAAAATAAAAAAGAAAAAAGACCAAACATTCTGGGTGAATGTTGAGTCCCAGATCAAACCACTAATAGAGTATTCTGTGTAAAACAAGCGAGGCAATTATTCCACTCAGCTGTGCTCTGGTAGGGCCTTAATTGGAAGAAAGTGTTCAGTTTGGGTTCAGTGCTTTATTATACACATATATATTAAAAACATGAAAGAAGATCAAAATGGGGTGGGGGAAGAGAGAAGCAGCTCATAGGAACTCGTATGTAAAAAGGTTTAGGAGACCAATGTTGATGAGGAGAGCCTAAGGACACTTGAAGTAAAAGCCTGAGTAGAAATAATTATTATACACACACTGAGCTCTGAAATGCAGAGGTGAGGCAGGGCACTTGTTCTCCTGCAAATGACATTTAGCCCAGGGAAAAGCAAGCAGCACACATCCAGTGCATCAGATAAAGATCTCTGAAGTCTTCTGAGGATGTAAGACACACATAGCCTTTTTGCTGGATATTTTTTATTGACAGCACAGAGAAAACCCCATCACTTTGTGTCAAGATGGGACGTTTTTATTCAGGTTTTGCTACTGCTGCCTATAGACTCTCAAGTGCTTTGTACCCCATTGAGTGTGTGGTGAAACCTGTGCCAGGCAGAAATCAGCAATGGCCTCTTCAAAAGTGCTCCAAAATGCATTCTCCAAGAGCTGTCTGCTTATCCTCCCCACGAGGACCGTGCAGGGTGTGAACTTTCAGCTGGTTTTCTGGAGATAGCATAAATCCATTCAGGCAAAGACATGCATTCTCTAAGTCAGTTCAGGAAAGATTTGTAGCAATAATTTCATCAGGGTCTGAATAAACCAAAGCTGTCTGTAGCCTGGGATTGCACAAATCCAGGTGAGATATATTCCCCCCCCCCCC
>VWZN01018866.1:794479-810721 GCA_013396955.1 Regulus satrapa | reverse complement strand
TTTTTTTTTTTTTTTGGCTACATGTCAACCCTGTTTGCTTGGCCTTTAAACTTTTCAGTGCAAGAACTGCCCCTCACATCACAACACCTTTGTACAACCAAGTGCACAAAACAAGCTTGGGTTGAGCTCTGGGTGCAGTGAGAGCCTGCTCATGACAAAGTCCTCTCCACCAACACAGGGATTCCATTTAAACTCAGGACACCACTGACATGAGAGAAAGTTAGTGAGAAGTCTTCATTCTTTCTTTCTTTTTTTCCCTTTTCCAGGGTTTTTGACTGTTTCAGGATCTAAGGGAGACATCTGAAGCTGAAGAAAGGAAGCAACTTGTTCACAGGTTGACACCCTGCCAGCAATCATTACAAACCCTGAAATTGGTATTTTCACCCTCATTTGGATGATCAGGTGTAAATATAAATTTTAATTATTTACATAATTAAGTCAGTAATTTGCTGCCCATCAGAAACATTTGATGATATTTTGGTGCCATCTGTTTCCTAATTGAACTTAATCTCTAAAAGATGTTACAAAAATATCCACTAAATAATAATGATAAACGCAAAACAATTCCCCTCTTTCCCCCCCCCTCCCCCCTCCATAATTAGTGCTGTTTTCAATCATTTCCCAGGGAAAAAGAGGCTGAGGTTCAGATGTGCCAAGGTCTTGTTGGTAGATGAGCACTGAAGCAATAATAAAATATTTAGAAGGACTGGTGAAGCTCAGATGGTTGATAGGCAAGGCCTGACTGCAGAGATAGAGGTGGAAATAATTTAAAAAATCAAACCAGAATGTGTTCCAAGACCTCTGTCAGTGATGCCCAGAGCTTGTGTTGGTCCCCTGACTTTCAGACACATCAAAGATGTGCCAAAGCTCCAAACCCACGTGTGTTAGAAAGGAGGTGAGAGAATGCAACAACTGGCACAGGCCTGAAAGGACAACATAAAATAATAAGAAAATGTTTGGCCATAAGAACTGTATGTACTCTGTTGTATCTGCAGAATTTTCTTCTGTGCAGCAGAACCAGTAACTTTCCAAAGGCAAATTATGGTTTTAGAGGGTTTTGTCACTGTCCAGCAGCATTTTGGGCATTCAGATACTTAACTCAAAAATGCTGAAACTGATTTGGTCTGTGAAAATCAGCTGGAATATCCAAGTTGCAAACAGTATCAGGGAACTTGTCCCCACCTGTCCCTTGACTACAGAGTGGAATTGTGCAGACTAGCCCTTATTCTCTTTTGGCAATGAAGTGCCTTGGTTTCTTTCGAATAAACATTTCCTAGGATCCCTTCAGGTTTTAACCATGTTGGTAACTTATGTAGCTGAACACTGGGTTGCAAAACAATCAGAACACATTCACTTTTTAAAATAATCAGTTTATGGAGCTTCAGAAAAGATGCAGCTCAGATCTGATGCAAGTCTGGCTTAAAGATTTTGGTTAGCAGTTCCTTTCTCCCTCGCCTCGTAGGAACAGAACATTCTTGCTGATTGAGTTGTCAAAACCGAGGCTCATCTGATGGCTCCCAACAGACCTCTATGAAATTGGTGTACTGAAATCAATTGGCTTTGCTGGAATCGAAAGAATTGGCTGTCAACCACATATGGTGCCCATTTGTTCATGTGGATGGACTCCAGACATTGCACCAGAGCTGTTAAAGCCAGAGCTCCTCCTTGTAGGTGGCACAAGATTTCCATGGGAAAATTTTGCTGTCTTTTCCATGACCACTGAAGTCTTGCTGTCTTTTCTTTGGCCATTTTTATGACAGGCAGGTGAAAAAGAGGAGAGAAGGGGCTTATTGATGAAATTTGAAGAAAAGCCTAAAAATCCTCTGTGTGTGTGTGTAAGGCCAGCTGTGTGGAACTTCTGCTGGTATATTCTAAATGCACTTTAGTTATGATGGAACACAGGAAAGATCAATATTTTTGTCTCGTATCACAAAAAAAAAAAAATCATCACGCTCAAAGAGTCACTAAAATTGAGTAGCTAATGAGTTTGATGGGAAAGGCCTGTTACCACCTCTGTAGTCACATTAACTTTCCAATTTCTTTTCTTTTAATCTCTCCTTTCAATTGTGCATGAAGAAATCTGTTAAATTTAGTCTCACCCTAAGAGCTTTGGGGTACTATTTTTGTTATTTAATTTTCAGGAATACCAGAACACCTTTCTTTGACTTATTTGGGGAGGGGGGGGGAAATTTTTTTTTTTTTTTATTTTTTTTTTTCTCTTATAGACTGATCAGATATTTTACATTTTGATTTCTTAAAAGTAGGTTGGGGTGAATTTGCCAAACTGTCTTATTTTGTAGAGGTAACTGTGACATAAAAATTAAGTCAAGCTTGAAGAAAATTGGATGAGTGGTTGAAAAATTAATAACACCTACACCAGGAAATTGTGAGTTTAAAAATCATGGCATTTTCTGCCAGTTTGAATATTTTAAAGTATGTTCACAAGCAATTCCATTAATGTAGACTGGCAAAATAATTATTTCAGTTTATAATTTTTCAATTATTAAAACTATATTTCATCAAATATATTTAATTCTCAATAAAATCTATCAAGCAAGCCAAGTTTGATTTCTCCTAACCTTGAATCCTTCCAAATGGTAGATTCTGCCAAAAATACCCTACGTTTTTTAAATATAATTTAAGAGGCTTAAGATACTGTAAGTCCTTAGAGCAGTTTAAGAGGCTTACTGTAAACTCTCTAAAACTGCAGAGCAATTTAAGCAGTGAGAGCACCCCCCAGGTCCACACCCTCGCCTGGAGTAAAGCAGCACAAACCCCCTGATTTTAAAGGAGCTTCAGTGCTTTCCCTGCACCGGGAATCTGTCCCTAAATCTTGAGAAGCCTTAAGCCTCTTTGGGCCTTGTGTGCACAAGGTTTCAGCCACTCCAGCAAGCCCTTGTCAAAACAGTTTAAGCCAGCGTTTCTGGTCCAACATCTTCAGTCCAAGCATGACAGACATCAACGAGGTTTTACAAGTGTTCAAACTACCTCAGGAGCTTAGTGCTGAGCATGGCACAGCCCAAAGGGTCTCTCTTGGAGAAAAAAGAAGCCCTAGGGGCTGCAGAGGTTTGGGGAATGTGGGGTACATCTCAGGCTTGCTATGTTCAACACACCGTGTCTTAGATCAAATGACTTCCTGCAGCCCGACTCTCCCACTAAGGGCACCAAATGACAGATTAGCTCAGCTTGGAAGCAGCTTCTCCAAGAAATTCTGGCACCCTCCCATCCCCTCGACACCACTCTCCCCGCTGGCACGCAGACACGTCATGCTGTGTGTTCTCAGCTCTCAGCACTCTCTGCTTGGTGTTGAGCTCCTCCTGGACTCGCAGGTCATGGGGGTTTGCTCAGCTGCCCGTATGCAGCTCCCAGGAGAGGAGGTACTCAGCTCATCCTGCATGCAGTTAATGGCATTAGTAGATGTCTGCAAAGCAATAAAGGAATTTAGAGTGCCCATCACACATTTCCTCCTTGAGCTTTGGTCTGACAGCTGCACCTCCATGGAGGCCAAACTCGACTCAGCCTTGTTGAAGTTCAGTCTGAGACTTAGACATGGATTTAGGCTTTGTCACTGCAATTCATCTCAGTTCCAGGATGGGAATTTAGGTCCTGGAAAAGGACTGCTTTGGCTCCCTGTCTTACCTGGATGTGAAATGCACTAATGAAGACAGCTAAAACCTGGTACCTAAAAAGGCCTCAACCGACATGGAGCTCCCAGGCTTTCCAGTCCTTGAGTCAAACCACCTTTATTGCAGGAATTGGATTGTGAGGAGACAATTAGGCAGGAGTAAGTCATCCCTGTATGCCAGAGTTGAGTGAAGGGAGCCTTTCCTGCTCTTCTGGAGCCAGCCAAGAGCTACACTTGGCGCATGCCCAGAGGCCAGATGCCAGTTCCATTTCAGCCAAGACCTACAGCCATTGGAATGACAAATCTTTCCTTAACACTCTTATTAAATCCTAATCTCAATCCTATTCATCATTATTAAGCCTTGAAATTGGGTTGAATATTTAAATGAGGTGAAATGGAAAGAAAAAGAGGTGTTGGGAATGTGTGAAGTGGGGGGATAGAGGAAGATTTAAAGAGACAACTTGAATTCCCTTCATGAGTTGAAGAGTAATCTATCCAGATTCAGGGACTGATAGAGGCAAAAGGCTTTCAGAAATAACTGAAAAGGGTAAAGAAACAAGAGAGAGAGAAGGATAACACCTACTAGAACCCAGACTCGTGATACGAGTCTTTCAAAGACTTCTTAATAAAGTAGCAGAGACATGGGGAGAGGATTTGGAGAACAGAGATGGAGGATAGAGAGAGAGAAGACAAATTGAGACATTAAATATACCAGGGTGGTTTAAGGGCTGTTGAAACATGACTTCCCTGAGGTGTGTGTTTGGCCCAGGAGAAATGTGATGATAAGGAATGGTTGGAGCAAACTCCTGTTGGCTGCTTCACACCGCAGGCAAGGGTGGAACTCTTTTAAAAGTCATGCTACTGACATCATTCCTGATTTACCTGTAATTCTTACAGGAGACTCAGCACCTACACTGAGTACCTCCACCACTAGGATTTTTTTCTATAAAAAATATTCTGATTGTGCAATCTCTGGAGCAAGACAGGAGTTTCGTCTCAGCTGCTTAACTGTGGAACTGGACCTTGGAACTGACTTTCTCCATGGGGGGAGGTTATGGCCTCAGCTTCACCAGCCCCCTGTGACTCTCAGCATCAATCCAGTGCCAATCCCAGCTCCAGACAGCTTCGCTGATGTAAGGGAGATCACAATCTGCCTCACGAGGAATAGAAATTTTTCTGCGTTTAAAAATAAATATTCCGATTCAGAGCATTTCATGGAGCAGGGTGACCCACACCATCTGTTCCTTCTGACAGTTCTTGGGAAGCCTGCGGATCTGTTTTTCAAATCAAATTACATATAGAATACTTTTTTTCCTCATTGTTCCCTTTTTTTTTTTTTTCTTTTTCAGATGGGACCAAGTCAAAGGAATAATCCCTGCTCCCTTCTCACAGTTCCTGCCTACCCAAAATAATTCACCCAGCTCATTCAAGATTTGTGCATATCCACAATGTGTATCCCAAAATGCTAAAACAATCTATTTAACCTTTACACCAGCTAATGCATACATTAGAACAAGGACCTATATATGAACATAAAAATGTGAGAAATTGAAACTCACTGACATAAAATCAAAGAGCTTGGCTATAAAAGGTGTCACTTTTATGTGATTATCTTGCCAATATCTCCACATTGCGAAACTAAATCAAAGTGCAATTTTTCCCACATGTATTGCTTTTAATGGAGTCCGTTAATGGCAGCGATTCCTTATAGATCTCCATGTAATGGAAGAGTGGTTCCTGTGCCATAACGCTGGGGAAGCTGAGCCCCCCACACACACAGAGCCGTTTATCTTGTGAGCTTGACCTTATGTGACTGCTGTGTCAGGCTACACCGAGCACTGCCTGTGCTGAGCCAATCCCTCAGGAAGATGGAAAGGCGCTTCAGAGAACCCGCTGCTGCCAGAAAATGGAGCAAACCATGGCCAGAACTGCATTCTCCAGCTTCCTCCCCTCAGCGAGAGAGACACCGCATGCTGCTGAGCTCAGGAGTTGTGTTTGTGCAGCCCCGCAGCAGCCGCAGAGCTGGTTCCCAAACTTTTGCCACGGGCCCTGGAGCAGGGGCACTGATATCTCTTTTGTCCAGCAGAATGGCTTCACTTCTCTGTAGAACTAAATTTATCTTATCAGAAAACCCACCCAATCCATAGATGTCAAAAAGTGAAGGTGAGTGCCTACTTCCCAATTTTACAGCTAGGGAAGATGAATTGAGGTGATTTCCGCATGTTTGCACAGCAAACGAGTTGCAGGCTTGGGGCAGGACACAAACAGCTGTATCCTGCATTTCTAGAATCCCACATGTCCTACAATTCTAGGATTACACTGTGCCCATGGCTGTCCCCATGTTCCTTCAGCTCCTCTTTCCTACTGCCACGGCCTTGGGGAAAGCAGAAGATACTGAGTGGAGGATGTAGAGATCCCTCTGTACAGGGGATTTCCATAACCTGGGAAAGCCGTGATCAGGGCTGCGCTAACATCTCATCTATGTCCTGCACCCCAGGGAGTCCCTTGGGCCCCCACAACTTGGTGTCCCAGGTGTCCCACTGCAGGATGTCCCATCCATGCCCTGGATGTGGGAGCAGAGCTTACAGAGGGATGCTGCTTTCACCCCGTGCCAAAGCAAACACATTCTTCAGGGTCACTTTCTCCTCTCCATGGCCTTTACTTCTCTCAGAAGAAAATCTTCAGCCTGAAGCCAGATGAAATCAATGCAGTGGCAGCCCAGATTAATTTCACATCCACATGCTATTTTTTTTAATTATGTTATTAGGAAGATTTTACTCACTGTTGTTTTAAATCCCCTGGAAACATGAAAATTCCATTTTCCCCGTGTCTATTCATCTTCATTAACCACGTGCTGATTTTTTTACTCTTTTCTGCCGTGGGTAGAAACTCCAAGTCGACGCAACTCCCTTTTATTGTGCTTTGATACCAGCTAGAACTGAGATTTCTGTGATCTGAATGTGCCAATGTCAAGGACTATAAGTGCATTTATCAGTCAGAAGTGGGGTTATTGTTCTTGCTTTATCAGCATTCCAAATCAAATTGAGTTGATTGTTTTCTTTGGGATTTTTAAGCATTGGATTATTTTATTTTAGCTGAAACAAGTAACATCTGCTGTCTAGAGTAATGTTGCTTAAAACCATTTTTATCAGGCAGAGTGGGTGGGAAGGGGATAAGAGACAAATCAAAGCTGTGTACCTTTTAATCAAGTAAGACAGTGATTTTTGGGGAAGAAAAGTAAAGTCTGGAAGTGTATAAGTAGCAGTTTAAAACTTGAGAATTCCTAAACAACAATTTCATGGCAAATTCAAGATCTTTTCTCATTCCTTTTCTGCATCATAAATCAACTTTTAGTTTGCAATCAAAAAAAAAAAATCCCCCAAAAAACCCAACAAAACCCACAGTCTCTGTACACAGTAACTCCTCTCTCAGAAGTTGACAAGAGATTAATTTCCCAGAAGCCAATGTTCAAGTAATTATTTTGGATTAAAACACTTCCAACAGCAACCTAAAGAAGGGAGCAGTTCCAGCCTGGGTTTCTCACCAGACTGTCACACATTGCCTGACCCAGGGCTGCTGACTCGACAGGACTGCACAGCAGGAGAGGCTTTCTCTCCACACAGGTTCACAGGAGCAGCAAAAATAGACTGGTTGGGTCTCTGAAAGCTTCAGTGCTTATGGCAGGTTAATTTTTGATCTTTAACGAATTGATTAGTCATTTTTAATCAAACACTGTGTTCTGGGCCATCTATCATTACCTCCTATTACTGGAGAAAAAAAATGTTAGTACGTTATTTCTAGAGGTGCCGGGAGTTTGGTGTGTGGGGAACAGCCTGGGAACTGCATTTTGGGTCTGTCCAGAAATAGAATTCTCTGCTGCAGCATCATTTGTCCTCCTCGAGAGAGCTTCTATCCCACTCCAGCCCTGCAGTTCTCCCTGTGGTCTCTGGCACTTGGGAGTGCAGGAAATCTCATCATTTTTTTAGTGTTAGTATGATTCCAAGCCTAACTTCTCATAGCATCCCTCAGATCATCCAGTCACCTCATGGGAAAATCGAGTGCAAAAACTTCATCTGTCCTACTTTTCCAGAATGAGCCCACTGCCATCCTCCCACTGCACCCCACATTTCCCTGCAGAACAGAGGAACAGCAGCTATAGCCCAAAGGTGCGACAAAGGAAATGCAAATGTTTTCCACATTTAGACTATTAAAACCTGAAAAGAATATATGATTTTTTTTTTCCACATCCCTTGGGGCCTTTTCTGTGGAAGTGTGCAGAGGAGGTTCAAGGCCTCCTCCCACAGAAGATCTGATCTGTGGATGATGTCCCAGGGCAGGGAAGACAAGGAGTAGGGGTTTGCTCACAGGCAATCCAAAGAATTCTGTGGGAGAAGTGGCCCCTCAGCACGGGGAATGGAGTTTATCTACATGCTGAAAGGCATCATGTAATTTTATGGTGTCATAAAAGGGATTATTATACTAATAAGTGTTAATATTTTTTATAGATTCATGACCTCTGTGGTCATCTTGGCTCAGCTGCAGCCTGGGCAGTATTTTCTTCTGTGTTTGTGAGTGGAGTTGGCAATGACCACGACACAGAAGGGGCCAAATCCTCTCTGGAGTAGCTCAGACTGACTCCTTTAAACTCTGCCTGTGGGTACTGAGAGGTGCATCTAGCCAATGGACTCCTGTGGTATCCTGCAGACTCAAAGAAATTTAAAACTCTGACATGATTTACTCTACCCTGGGATCTCAGGCTGCTTTGTCCTACTTTTTGTCCTCTGCTGTGTCTTTTGAGCCACCCCTGGGTGTAACCAGGCTTCTGAGCTGAGCTATCTGCTATAATCATCTTAAGGAAACAAATAACTGCCACACTGGCTGCTTTGGTAGGACTGGGGAACAGATGCAATTTGTCTGAAGTTAAGCACCAGGCTCCTCATGTGAGCCAAGCAGAGCAGCAGGGAT
This sequence comes from Regulus satrapa, assembly GCA_013396955.1. NCBI lineage: Eukaryota > Metazoa > Chordata > Aves > Passeriformes > Regulidae > Regulus > Regulus satrapa. Next base: position 802,131 of record VWZN01018866.1, on the reverse strand, counting down.
GCAAAGACCATCCATGGTGCTTCCATTCCTGACCCAGCAGCTGCCCTCATCTTTCTTGCTCTCCATTTCTGGGCTGAAAAGGATGCACTGGGCATTAGGTTTTCTGTTCTGCAAGAGAGATTTGCACTGAGGTGGCTCTAGACAGGGCGAGGTGAGGCATTTTAAGCAAGCACCATTCTTGGCACCATTCTCATGCAGGAGGTGTTGGTTTCTCTGCTTCATCATCTTCTTTGTGCACATTCTGGTGTTTGTATAGAATATTCAAATGTACACATGCATACACATGGCACACATTCACTCAACTGTAAGTATGCTTCCATATATGAGAGCAACCCTGAAGATCTGTTTGTTCAAAGCAGAGACCTGAGAAGATTGAATCTGTTCCAATGCTCAGACAGCAGCTGGACACCCCCAGTGCAACTCCCTAAAAATGCCAACATGAGAACAGAATCGGGCCCCCCCATGCTTTCTGAGAAAACCCTCTGGCAGAATATTGGTATCAGTGCCCTGTGCTGGTACAACCTAATCAGCATCACCTCTTAGCATGAAGAATCAGGGCTCAAAATAGTCCACTCCAGGGTCTTTTGATTGCAAAGTGCTTCAGGAGAGAGGAACTGTGTGCAAAAGCCTAATAAAATGAAGATCCACGCTGCATTTGCATTTTCCAATGAGTTTACCTGCATTTTGCATCTGCTAAGTACTGCTGCAGCAATTTCCAGAGGGGGTTCTTCCTCCCCTCTGCTGGAGAGGTGCTGAGTGCTGCACCTTGAAGCAGACCTGCGTCCTCTCCCAGGAAGGGGCTGCTGGACCTGTGGAGAGAAGGAGAAAACCAGGGTTCCCTGGTTTGAGGATAAAGAAGAACAAAGAGGACAAAGCAAATATTAGCCTGGATTTCAGCAGCTCGAAATTAAATTGAAAAATGAGAGAGGAAAAATTAAATAGGGTAGATGTTACTGTGCCTGAATTAAGCAGTGCTGAAGCTGCATCTCTCTCTCCCCACCCCTTCTCTCACTCTCTCTGTGGCCTATACAACCAATTCAGTGTATCTGTATTTTTGGCACAAATCACAGTGTCCTGTGATTCTTGATTATAATTATAATAATGGGTTTCAGAACGCCTGTGAGTGGTTCTGGGAATTGTAATAAGGGTTTGGGACAGACGTGTTGTTTATATGGTTAGCTTTTGTTGCATATGAAACCAAGTTTAGCAGAACAGCTAGTGTAAAAAAAAATTGCAGAATATGCAATTAAATGCAAACTAGCAGAAAAACCCCTCTTTTCTCCTTCAGAGACAGCCATGCTGATATTATCCTCCCCACCCTGTGAGCAGAGTAAAGCAGATGCAGATGGCCAGTTCTGTTGTGACAATATTCCATTGCATTCGCCTTGTCTGAATTTCCACTCCTACAACCTCATCTTAATTTACCATGAGAAAAAATATGCATTTGATCCTTTTTTCTTCATGTTCTACTCATCTCTCTTTATGATTATCCTTGCTTGAATCATCCAGCCATGCAAAAGTTCCACTGAGTCATGCAGTTCCCATTACAACCCAAGTAGAATTATTCCCAATGATAGCATCTCTTTCCAGTGATTTTTTTCTTTTTCCAAGAGTCTTAATTTCTATTCAGGCACATGGCAAGATTTCTACTTTCTCCCTAGTGAAATTATTTTATAGTTCTAGTAGTTGTCTGTAAATTTTGGCCAAAATCTGCCAAGGTCCACCTGCCTCAGAGCTGCCTCCAAGTATTTGCTGATGTGCGTGACCTTGGAAAGCTTCTCTGATTGTCAGCATGGAGTGCATGGACACAGGATGGAAACAGGGGCCCTCAGAGATGATGGGAAGAAATAAGTGATTTTGTAAAGAGCCTGTGTGAGTTTTCTTTCCTTTGTTCATGGTTATGACGGATAGACTCAAAGCCACAGAAGGGACTGCTGGGGTTTGCAGGATTTTGCGCCTGAGCAAGCAGGAGGAATTGAGATTGTGCTGGGGCCCGGAGTGAGCTTTCTGCAGAGGAACCTGCCAGGCTGAGATAGGGCTGAGGGTGGCACCGGGGATGGCACCGAGCCCCGGCACGGGGCTGGCAGGACCCGGCGCTCCCCGGGCACACGCGGCTCGGAGATGTTCTGCCAACCTCAGAGCCGCAGCTCTCCTCTCTCCCGAAGAGGGGCGGGAAAAAAAACCGGAGATGATCATAAATAAGCCCCACACACCTTCCTCTCGGTTGTGTTTTCCAAGGCTGCATCTCGATGTCTCCCCGGCTGCTGTCAGACCCCGCCCGGAGAGCGCCAGGCGCAGCCACCGCGCTCCTGCATGTTGATCGTGTTCCTCTCCTTTGTTAACACAATTGCCTTCACCTTTACATAAATCAGATTTAGAGAACACATTGCATCTCAACAGCCTTGGGACACCTCGAGGCCTCTCAGTTCAATGGAGCTCATTATGGAAATCAGCTAAATGCTGAGCAGAGAGATAAGTGCGAACTGTTTACCAGCCCCTCACCCGATATACAGCAATCGCTAATGGGAGCTCGTTTGCAGCCTTCTCTGTCATCCAGCCCTCCTTATCTGCTCCTCCGGCTCATCTACAGGGAGAGATGCGCAGCTTTGCAGCGGAGACCTTCCTGGGAAGCTCCTCTGGGGCGGGCGGGGGGGGGAGGAGAGACGAGGGGATGGGGTAATTTTAATGCCAAAACCCACACTCTCGGCTCCAAGCCTTCCTGAAGGCTGCTGCTGCTCTCAGCTCAATGCCCAGCTTGGCTAGAGATCACTGCTCCCATCTTCAGGCCTTGCAGAGGACACCCATCTCAGCAAAGGATTGCAGGCACAGGTGGGAATTCAGGAGGCTTGAGGGGAGGAGCAGCTCTGAGCCGTGAGAGCTCCCAACGTGGGAGAGCATCAGGCTACATGGAAAATGGATGTGCACTGTTCTCAGCTGTGGCCATGGGGAATCCTTTCCTGGAGGAGTTTTCCAGGCTGGTTCATGCACAGCTGGGCACAGGCGATCACAGGGAGGAAGGGATGAAGATAGCCCTGCAGACACCTTCCGGGAGGGGAAGGAGCTCCCTGGATCAGCAGCTCCACCAGAAAGCCTGGGGATACCTGTACAATACACACCAATGACAGCCAACTCTAGAACTGGCTTTCCCTTTTCCCCAACATTTTTCCTGAGGATGATGAAACTTTACAATCTGGGGAATGGTTTTGGCTTGTTCCTCAATACCATATTTTTTAAGTTTGAGGGTTGTCAAAACATTTTGTTCTGACATTTTCTCTGAAAAATGCCAATTTTCCAGTTCAATATGACTTTCCATTTTAAAATTAATGCAGAATTATTAATGTCATGACTTTAAAATAAACAAAGAACTATGCTACCTTTTAGCTATTTAATTATGGAGGGGAGGGAGCTGTTCAAATACCAGACGAAAACCCTTTTCAGTTTTCCAGTGTGAAATATTTCTTCTGATTATAGGTTTGCAAAGGTTTCAAAGATGTCAGCTTCTTGTCTTAATTCAAGAGAGGGAAGCATTTCAAGCTCTCCATAATATTTTTGAAGGAGGAAAGCCACTTTCAGCTCTAATAGACTCCTTTTATAGAACTGGCTCCATTCAGAGGTTCTCATTAACTGCTGTCAATGGCTGTAATTTTTGTCTGTCCAACATGAAGAAGTCAGAGGGAGTGTGATATCTGTCCCTGACATCCCACCCGCTGCTGCAGGAGTGCAGGAAAGGTGCTTATTTTCCCAAGAATAACCTCTCTCATTAGAATGCAAACAGACTTTCCAAAGTAAGATCATTTTTCTTCCTGTTGTCTCAAATTCCAATACTCTGCCCTTTTCAAATGATTTTCAAGAGAATAGTTCAGTTCTAGGTTTATATAACTTTTTTTAGTAATTTTTTTTAACATCTTGTGGGTTAGACTGTGCTTCCTCCTCAGCTCAGAAAACCAAAGCAGGACTTTTAGCTGCCACTGCTAACTCCAGCATTTTGCAATGGAATGTTATGTAAAATTCAGGACAAATTGTCTCCTCTCTGCCTCAGTAATTTCATGCAAGTGGAGAGTGAGATGCAGTTTTGAGTTTTGTGTATGTTCTCTAGGTGGGTGAGCTGGACATCCTTGTGTTTCACTGGCAATTTTGTCTTTACATTCAGAGATAATTTTCAATGGCAAGGGCTGCACGAGTGATTTATTGACAACACACAGAAGGACAGACACCAAAACACCACCACCTCTGAGATTGAACACATCAGTTATTGCCCAAAATACAGCAATGCTTTGCTAGGGTGAACATGGGGATTACTGAGGAGTCCCAAGTTTAATTTGAGGTTGGCAGAGAATTAAAACAGGTGAAAACAAAATTGCCTGCATTTAAACTTTACAGAGAGGCTGGACCACTGTTGCTGGTCCATGGAGATGTTCCTTGGTGCTCAGCCCATGCTTAGCTTGTCCTGACTCCAGGAATGGGAATTCAGGGAGGAAATTAATCCATCAGGAAACCCCACTTGGGTGGAAGCACTTCACCCACTGCAAACAGTTCATATTGTTTAAGGCATGACATGATTAACAGCCCTGGCAGCTGGGCTTTCCCAAGTTGTGTTCCAGGAACAACTTAATTTATTTTTACTGGAAGTTAATTTGTATTAAAAATGTCTTTTATTACTTTTAATACATCTAAAGTTGGGAGAACTTTTGCTAACCATTACTTAGAGCTATTTTCATATTTCTATTAGCAGAAAGTAAATCTGGGTAGAAACTACTCAGTGGAACTTAAGGTGACACCAATTACTTGGAGCTTCTGCTTCCAAGGAAATTTAGTTGCTGAGATTTTAACATCAGGCAGTTTTGGGGTCAGGAAGAAGGCAGAATAAAGACATGCAACTGGATATTGTGACTCCTACATTTCTACCGACCTGCTGAGCTCTTTAAAGAATCCCTAAACAAACATACAACTAAATAAACCTCACCCGAGTAAGCAGGTGTTGTTGCCAGATGTTCTGAAGCTTCCTCTCCCCTACCACCTCAGGATTTGTACCCAAAGCTCATCAAAGCTGCTCTTCCCAGCCTCCCAGGAGTTTCCATCAGCATGAACAGTGCTAAAATCTCCAACACAGGTAGGGCTTGAGTCTAAATTGCAATCAGGGGCTGAAATAAAAAATAAGGCAACTTTTGGAGGAATCAACCTGTCAGAATTGTTTTGCACTAGACAAAAGGGCCAATAGAACTAACTATAGATTTCTTTCAAGACTGATGTTCTAATTTCTCTGGGGCTTTGTGGTGACCTTTGGTGCATTTCATGATCTGGTCCTTTCGAAAGCTCTATATTACATCTCAGTCATTGTACAAATAACATCTTGGGATTATAGCCTGCTGTTAATAAATGTGGTTAATCATCAATAAGAGAGTTTCAGCTATTATACACTGACGATGTAATTTTATACCTCACCAATCCAGAGAAATCGGTTCCATTCCTTTTAGATTTGCTGGATAGATTTGGGGCCTTTCAAGGTTAATGTCACTAAATCACCTGCTAATTTAAAAGAATCATTTGAGTACCTGGAGAGAACATGTCCTTTTCGTGTTTCTAAGTTGGGTTCTAAATACTTCCTTGGCTTTATCTGATCTGCTGGGTTTAGAAGGAAGATTGATACTGTTGTTGCTGCACTAAAGCAAATATTCAGTGACCTTGAGAAGTTGTCTATTTTATGCATAAGTTGCACTGGATGCATTAACACCACTAAAGTTGTCAGTCTCAAGCAGTTAGATCTTCACTCCTTAAACTCCATTTCAGTGCCAAGTCAGCTGAAAGAAATAAAATAAAATTAGGAGTCGATGAATGGTCTTGTTTGTGGGAGAAGGAATGTCTGTGCAGGATCTTTAGGGGTTTTATCTGAGTTTAGGGAACAGGCTGGCCATGGGAGCTGAGGATATCTTCGCCTTCCCTTCCCTCTCACTGTGACTGAGTGTGGACAGAAAAACCTCCCTGAGGGAGGAAGAGCTCCCCGAGGACACAAGAGAAAACCTGGGTTTGTCATCTGCCACCACACGGGAGTCAGCACAGAGGATTCTCCCCATCCCAGTCCATCCCTGGCACACTGTGCGAGCACACCCAGAGGGACAAGGCTGGCCCAGGGTGGGTGAGCCACCAGTTTGTTGGCTTTGTCCAGCCCCTCTGTGACCAGCTGAGAGGGACAAACGAGCTGCAGGCTCCAGGGCCACCAAAAAGCAACAACGCCTTGCTCTGGGAGTGTGGCTGTGGGCAGGAGACCAGCCCAGCCCAGCCCAGCCCTCCCGAGAGACTCAGAGCAGTGACCACAGTAGAAATGAGGCCACTGTGCAGCACAAGGTTTGCCCTAGGGGAGTGGCATCTCTTACAGCAGGACTAAAAGTCCGTTTTGCCTTATCCTAAATATGCCCTCTAATTTTTCTCAGTGTATGATAGCCATAAAGAATGAGGGGAAAAAAAATGTATAATAAGACAATTACATCCACATTTTTTGGGAAGATACATTTATCCGTGCACCAGTGGCACCAATGAATTAAAATTTTTGTGTTTAAAAAACCCCAACGTTTAAAACAAATAAATTACAGAATGTTGTATCAACTTCCTACAAAGTTGTGCAATTTTTAGAATAACCCAAAACAACTTCTGTGACTTTAATCTGCACACTGGAAGTATCAAACCTCCAGGAAAGCAGCTCATGCCTTCCCACCAGGCACTGCAATTTGCAAGAGAATAAGAAATCTCTTCTCTTCTAGTTCTTGCTGACTTCCTGGCTTAGAGGCAGGGGGATTACTCATGTAGTAATCTGTTTGCAAAGTGTTATGCATCTGATCTATTAAACTTATTTACAAATTGTTTCAGCACTTTTATAAACAGGGTATGTAAGGGAGGAAGAGGGAGGAGAAAATTGGTAAATAATGCTATCAAAATGCTATAACATCAAAGGAATAAATCACATCTGAAATGCTGCTCGACTTGTTCCCGTGTGACTGGCACAGACAGAGCCTGGAATCTCACCCAGGCAGAGGAGCCCTTGGAATGGGATTGCTGCCTGCAGGATGAGGAGCAGCCTGCAGAGGGAAAGCACCGCTCCGGACATCTTTGAGGGAGGAAATTCATGTCCCGGTCCTTTGGGTGTTGTGGGAATAAAACACCTGCTAGCTGGGATTATTACTCACTGGGATTGTGCCTAACGTGCAAGGTGCCAGGAAAACCAGCAGCCAGCATTTCCCTCTCTCCTCTGCCTGAGGGATAGCAAGGAATGCAATTTGGTGGCTAAATGCACTTCGTTTATCTCCTGCCTTTAGCCAACGAATTTATCACACACATTAATATCAGGAGAGGTTAGAGTTCAGGGAATGAAACATTTGTTTTCTTGTACTCTCTCCATAAATAAACTCCGCCATTCCCGTGGCAGTATTTTCACAAAGCCAGAAAGCTCCAGATACTGCAGAGATGGTTCTGGGTGGGCTGGGGGGAGTTGTGTGCATCTTAAAACGCTCCACCACAGACCTCTGTGATTCCAACTGCATCTCAGCTTCTCTTTTCCCTCCCCTCTCCTTTCTCTTTTTTTTTGTTTTTTTTTTTTTTTTTTTTTTTTTTTTTTTTTTTTTTTTTTTTTTTTTTTTTTTTTTTTTGGTTTTTTTTTTTTT
>VWZN01018866.1:774220-793289 GCA_013396955.1 Regulus satrapa | reverse complement strand
AAAAACACAAAAAAAAAAAACCCTTCCAGTTTCACATAGAAAAGATTAAACCATTAAGCAAGATTAAAATGTCTTGCATGTCTCCTCAGGACTTTATCAGCTCACCAGTGTATGTTACACTGTAATGAAAAACTACAACGTGGAAATGGAAAGTTCAGCGCTATTGAATAGATCCTAAAAGCAGAAGCAAAAATTCCCTTAGACCTTTTCAGGAGGACTTGTTTTGACACATTGTTGTCAAAATCATGGATCAAACCGATAGATAAGAGTGTTGTTGAAAGGAAACTCAGTGCTGACAATGACAAGGAAGTTTTAGCAAGTGTGATTTGGAGAATAGAAATTGGGTTCTGGTCCCCACCGAATGACTCTGTGGACTTGAAGATTTTCCTTTCTGACTTTTATGCTCTCTCAGAAGTTAAAGATGGAGCAAAGATTTTCTTTTTCTTGTGTCTAATCAACACTTGCCTGCTGTGGTGGCAATTCAGCCTTCATCAGGACATAAAATCATATAATAAGCCATAATTTTATTCAGTTAATCAAATACAGTCCCTCAAGACATATCCAGACCTGGGGTGGTCATGAAGGAATATTTTCTCTAGTTCATTCTTTAAATCACCATCTTATTTCTGGTGGCTTGTGTCTCTGCAAAGATACAAACCTTCTGTTTAGTAAATACTCCTTTTTCCCAATGGAATACAGTTCTTTCCAAACCTTGCCATCATCCCTCCATTTAAGCCAATATTTGTGAAATATCTGCCTGCTGGGACTGGAGTTCAAGCAGGAGTCATCTGAACATCCACTAGAAATAACCTCAGGTGGAAAAGGACCAGCTTGGAGCCACCACCCTCCCTGTCCACAGCTGGACATGGCCATCGCCACACCTGGGTCTCCTGCAGAAAATACTCCCCTCCACAAGTCCTAGCAGAGAAGCTCGATTTTAGATTCCTTTAACTTTACAATTAAAATCTGAATTATACATCAATACAACGTCTGGAATAGCTTCTCTTAGTGGCCAAAATTGCCCATGGCAGAGACCTATAAAAACTGCCCAACGCTGCTGTGTCCTTTACCAGTGGATTTCTCAGTGGATGATCAGTGTGGAAAGGCCCACACAGATAATGACTCACAAATTAAATGGCTCAGTCGATAAAAAATGGACTTATCAAGGACACAATAACCATAGTTGTGAGCCAGATCCTTCAGTGCAAGGAATAGATTGGCACTAATGTGCCACATGCTTCATTTGTTTCTTCATTTGCAGAGGGAGCCATAAGGTTTAGTAAGGAATGACATTTATATTAAGGGAAAGAAAAAGGAAAAAAAGAGTCAAGGCTCCAAAGCAACACAGCAAATAATATTGCCAACCTTGAGCAGTGAAAAGTGGAGTCCATCATCCAAGAATTCTGGGACAAATAGTGGTGGTTTGTGCTTACTTCATGGAGTTTTTGTTTTAAAATAATATTTTTCCCCTGGATTTTGAGAATGTGAGGGCACTCATTTTGTATAACCAGGCTGCTATATAACCAGCTAAAAGGCTGAGTAAATTCCAATTACTTTGTCACTTTTTTTTCCCCCCCACTTTCCTTTTTCCTGGAGCTGCAGCTCTAAGGAAAACCCCAAACTGCCAAACTCATTGTAAAATTACAGAAACACAAATCCTGGCACATGCCACATCGGTTCTCTCACAGCAGACAGCAGCTGCCTCTGCAGACAGTAGAGCTGGGACGGGCAGAGGGGACGGGGAGGCACGAGGAGCACAATGCTGCTGGCATTGCCCTCCCACCAGGATCTGCTCTCTGCACCCACGGCCTGGGATGGACCACGGGGGGACAAGGAGGGAGGGACTTACCCCAAAACTGTGAGGGTGAGGGGTAGGGTGAGGGTGAGGGTTAGGCTTAGGGTTAGGGTTAGATTTAGAGTTTGGAGTTAGGGTTTGGGTTAGGTTTAGGGTTATGGTTAGGGACAGAGTTAGGGTTATTGTCTGGGTTATGGTTATGGTGTTTGGGTTAGGGTTATTTCTTGGGTTAATATTAGGGTTAGGGTTAGGGTTTACGGTTTAGGGTTATTACCCTAACCCTACTTTTTGGGCAGCATCAGTGTTCTGTGGCACTTGACATTGATGCCTCAAGATTTTAACCTTTATATTTTTCAAATCCCGTGCTGCATTAGTGCTTAACTCTAATCTCCATTTAAAGTGTTAGTTAACTGTCTTCACATTTTGGTCAGACAAAACAATTCCTCTGGGCTTGTTATTTGAGGACACCCTTTGCCTCAGGCCCTGAAAATACAAACAAATGTGAATTGGGCAGGAGCAAACTGGGGGACGTGACTTCATGACCTGAAGCTGCAATGGGAGAATTAACCCCTGATATGTAAAAGGACTAAACTTATCACTGTCTGAAAATCTTGTGACCATTGTCTATCTTGGGTCTAGCCTCTGGGAGGCTTTTGACTTCCCAAGGTGTAATTTTCGACAGCCTTTAATAAGTACCCACTTCATTCTCTAACTCTGTCTAGCCCCTGCTCTAGGTATCCACTCCAAGGCATCATCAGCATGGAGGTACAAGCACTAATCCTGCAGGTTTGCAGTTTGGGAATGCTGTGAAGGCTGCAGAGGATGCTTGGCACTGGGATCTCAGCAATCACAGCCACTCCAGGAGTGGGATGGAGAGAGGCTGCACTGCCACCTTGTCCCAGGGTTGGGTGTCCTGGTCACTGGGTGCTGCCTCCTCTGAACCACATGCTCTCCCACTCTCATTTCCAAAGGGTGTTATTTCCCTGCTGCCTTCCAGATAATGTAACTGAATCATTCAATTGAGCATAAAATAGAAATTTGGCTTCTTATCTGCTGGGAAACCAGCTTTACTATTTTCTTTCTGCAAAATACATTTTTCACTATCTTATCTTCTAATAAACAATCCCAGCTTTGCAGGCTGCAGAAATGTTCTGAGCGCATTTAAGAGACATTTCCCCCCTCCTCCTTCTCCTCCCCTCTCCTTCTCCCTGTATCCCCCCTTCCCACCCTTTAAAACGTCTGTTTTACAGACATATTTTTAAAAGGGACCCGATTTGTATTCCATCTTCCTTTGGTGAGGGTATATATTTTTCATAAACCCGTCCTTTGCTTTTGAGGCCTCTTTCCCTCGGTTTAATTTTCATTCCCGTCTCCTTTTCTTCCCCTGAACAGAACTGAGACACCAAGTCCCCCCCCACCCCCGCATCCCAAACGTTTTATCTTGTTTTGGGAAAAAGGCAATTCAGGCTAAAAATCTGCCCTCCCCTCCCCTGGCCCTGCCACACGGGCTCGCCTATCGGAAACCAAACGTGTCAGCGAAAGGTCAGCTATGAATTTTTAAAGCTTTCTATCTCGCTCAGGCTGACATCAAAAGCATTGACGGTGGCACTAAATCAGGGAGCGAGGGGGAATTAGAATATGCAACAGGCCCAGCGACACAGCCAGATTATTCAGAGGTTCCTCTCAGGAGGGGAGAGGGAGCTGCACCAAAAGTCGGTGTCAAGACACTGATTTCCTGCTCGTCTGCCCTCCTCCTTGGGCAATCACACCAGTGAGCTGCCTGCTGCAAGGGATCCATGAGAAACAGGACAGGGGAATGGAAATGTAAGAGATGCATCATGGAAAGCTGGTCTGGGAGGTGGTTTCATGATCTCCCCCTTGTATGTGAGCCCATAGTTGTCTCCTCACATCTCCTGTGTATCCATCCTCTGGATTAAAGCCTTTATGGCTCAAAAAAAAATTTTTTTTTAAAAATTATTTTTTTCTATTTAGACACAATTAAGAGGGGCAGAGGAAGAAAAATCAGTGTAACTCCTGCAGAAATGAGCAAATTGTAGGAGAGCTCAAGTATCATGTCCCAGCAGATCTGGACCTGGATAGTCAGAGTCACACACACTCTGAGGACCTTCTCCAGCAATCACCTCTGAGGCTCCCCTTCCCTGGAATTGCCTTTTCCTCATGCTCAAGAGCTGGCTATGTCCCCAGACAGATTTGTTTTGAAGAGAAGGTACCCAGATTTGCTGCAGAAAGGAACCACAGCAACAGCCCCATAGCAGGAATTTGTCATTTTGCTGCTTTCTTGGCAGGCTGTGGCTGAGCCCTCATAGTTTTTGTGTATCTTTTCCAGTAAAAAAGTGCTGCATCCCAAGGCTGGAGTGCACAGCATCTCCTGCAACAGCAGAGCATGGGCACAGTTCAGGAGGTGATTTATTATTCATTGACCATTTAACAATTTGGCAGCTGGGAGCAGAACTTTTCCTGTCAGGACTCCTACATGCAGAGCAGCCGTTTGTACAGCACGGACGTGCTGCAGTGGAAACAAAGGATGTTCCCACCAAAAGGAAAAGTCAAGTTAAAAAACCTCTGGCTCATGAAGCCTGCCTTGGCCTCTCTGCAAATCATTAAATTGGAGTGCAGGGATTTTCAGGAACATCATCCAGGAAAATTTGCATTAAAATGTGTGTAATGTCTGGTCTGAAATCTTCTGTCCCCGTGCTGTGACAGCCTGATATGGTTCTGGTTTCCCAGTAGCCACTGCCAGCTTGGGGAACTCCCAGCTGGTCCTACAAGCCTGAGAAAAGCTGCCACCAACTGCAAAGGGACAAATTCTGGACCTTCAGCAGAACATCTTTGACACCTTCCCACTATTTCACCCCATCCCTTTTCAGTCCTACTCCACTCATGACTGGCTCTTTTCAGGCTGTTTCTTGGTTTCAAGGATGGAATGATTAGAAATGATTTTTTATTTAAATTTCAAATGTTTCATGGAAATGTGTTTATTTTTAACAGAACACTTGTGTGTCATTGTTCTCCAATGTGTGGCCATTTAGTTTCAGCCTTTTATTTCAAGTTGTATTTATAGCATGGAGAATATGAGCTCTCTGCACACAGCTGTAACTGGATGATCTTTAAGGTCTCTTCAAACCCAAACCATTCTATGATTCTTATATTAATTGTTATGCTTTTATATAATATTTTAAAAATAAAAATTGTATTTATTTCATATTGCATTGCAAAGTTTTAAAAGTATTGAATGATGTCCTTCTTTCTGAGACAAATGTGTAGGATGGAGGGGGGAAGACATTTTCCATTGGAGGGAAGGCCACATCTCCAACTGGTTAAAAAATGCCAACACATTTTTTCCATTCTGGATGGAAACAAATCCCAATGTGTCACAGTTGAACAGAAATTCTGTTTTCCAAACAGCTTCCATTTCCATCTGTCCACAGTGAATCGCTGTCCATCCATCCACACAATCTTTCAGCCTTATTTTTCATCCAGTTTTTTTCTCTGTGTTTACATTTCTCCATCTGGCTGCCCGTATGCTCCTGGATATCTCCATTTACCCTTCCATGAGCTAATTTTCCACCAGCAGAACATTCACCAAAGACTTGGAGACCAATCATGCTCATTTCTGAGCTCAGACATGAAAAAGCAGAGAGGAATCCTTGATAAAAAGTTTTGCATCTCTGACTGAAGAACAGTGAGAGTGATGAAGAAAAAGTAGATCCTAAAATTCAGGCATGTCTTGATATTTGTTTGAGGAGCAGAGCAAGGTATTAAAGTAGGAGGAATTATGTGGGTAGGATTTGTGCCTATTGGAAGTTCCACAGTTTTTCTTGGTGCTGAGGGATCATTGCTGTCTGTTCATGCCCCATTTTCTCCAGGCTCTCACACCGCTTCAGCAGGCGGCCTAACTTTTCCTAGCTGAGCATGGCCATGGAGCTTTGAGGGTGCCCCATGTTTCTCCACACTGAAAATCCACAGTGGATGGCTGCCATGGCCCATAAAGCCCCCATGAACCTGGGCAATGAGCTGTGGCAAGGGACACAGGGGCTCCTTCCTGGCTGGCACGAGGCCAGCCCTGAGCAGGTGGCCACTGTAGGACCTGGGCCCTGTCACCTCCACAGGAGTGGCCCCAAACCCCCACCCTGGGGACATCCTTTGTCCCGGGTTTCTCCTCTTGCTGGGGAAGTATCCCAAACCTTCTGCTTTTGCACATCTGGCTGCAAAGGAATAACTTTAGTAGGGGTGGACTACGAGATCCAGCAGGCATTTTTGAGTCATGCCAAAAAAATCCTAGGAATGGTTCCTGCCAGTGCCCACCCAGTTCAGAGGATAAAAAAAAAATACTTGGTCCATGGATCAGGCCCTTTGCTGAACTCATCCCTTATCTCCACCCATATGACAGCTCTGTGAAGCATTCCCATTTCTCTTTGGACGGGATGAAAACTCAGAATTCAGAGCAGTGGGATGTATTTCATTGCACAACACTCAGTGCCCTATTGTCATCTAAAGAGGAGTTAATGTGAGGAAGGGAAAAGACCAGGATAATCAAAGATCCCGGTGGATTTAGGATTTTGAATAGCAGTGAGATAATATCTAACCGCATTAAACTTCCGTCAATAAACCAATCTGGAATAATAACACCCAATTAAATTTGCACAGAAAAGAAGTCCTCAAAATAAAATTGTTTCCAAATTCCACTTATTTTTTACCTCTTTTTTTCTTTGCATTTTCATGTTCCAGAGGCTGAAATATGTGGGTCCTTCTAGTTCTTGTTCACTTGCTAAAGATCTCTTTCTTGCCACAGCAACACTTTTTATTTACTTAATATTGAAAAAGTCATATCTGTATTTGTCAGCAAACCAAATTATCTTCAAGCAAAATAAGATTTTAAATCTCAAAAGAGGGAAAAACTAGGGAAAAAATGTCAAGTGCTTAGAAAGCAAAAGGGATCTATAAACATACATTAATGTACAATCCCACACCAAAGGGCAGAGAATATACAGGAATACATAAATCAGGGAGAAACCTGAGTGACAAATGAGTGGTTTCATTTGATTGAGGATTGTAAAATCTGAGCTGGGCCACAACATTCAGGTTTGGCACAGAATCAGGGGAAAGGTGGGCAAGGTGGAGAGAATCTAGAACAGCAAGAATGATCAGAAAGGGGGGAAAGACAGAGGGACTTGAGAGTGCTTAAGCAGAAAAGGTAAAGAAGGTACTAGGAGGTGGCCTCCTTCCAAAGAAAAAAAGGCTCAAAAAGAAGGATACAGGTCAATAAATGCTGGACCTGAACTGCAGCAGAGGTGTTTACATCAGTCTTTAGGGAAAGGATTTTCTCATTCCAGGAAATGAAACAGTGGAACACATTGTTTGAGCATGGTGTTGGTCCCCAGCACAGCAAGTTGTTGGAAATAAGACTAAACCAAGGTCTGGGATGGCAGAAACTGAGCTGATCCAGCACTGCTGGGCAGCAGAACAGGTAACCCCTTGAGATATCTTCTGTCCATGCTCTCTGTAGGTCTGTAACCTAGGAATCCTTTAGTGTGCCCCCTGCATGTCACATCAGGGCCACCTGAGATGCCAACTTCTTCATGGTCACACGTCGTGACTGAAGCTGGAGTTGAGACACTCCTCCTGAAAGACTCGTAAAGCTTTGGGAAATACAGGACATGTTGGGTATCTCATTTGGCTCTGGGACACTTCCTGAAAATCTAGTTATTATTGAAAGTTACCAAGCCGTAAGTTGTATTATTAATACTATTATTTATTATTTATGAAGTGCTGAGTGTGTGCTGGGTGCTTATATGATTATACACTGAGTTAGTCTGGAGTTGTATAGACTCCTGAATTACGAGGTGATGTTATTACCTGCTGGCTTTGCATGAGAATGATATTTTTCATTTACTCAGGTTGGCTCCTTCATCCTGTGAGGGCCTGAGCAGGGTTTCTTGACACCTTTGACCCAAGGTCAGGTGAATTTTGAGTCATTTATGTCCTGGATCTGACACCAAAATCAGCCTGTGAGGGGAGGCATACGCTCATTTTGCAGGTGGAGGGTAATATCTGGGCTCCAGGGAAACTGAACATCCTGGTGTCACACAGAAAAGCACCAACACTATCAAATTATTCCAGTTGCTGGTTACTTTTACTGACTTGAATGAGGCAGTTGCTGTGCTTGGAAATGTAAATTCTTCATTTCCATGTGGGCTCGGGCTTAGGATCCTGTAGCAACAACTTCCATACCCTCATTACAAGTTACATCCCAGTGCATTCCCTTTCGTATCAATCCTCTCTCTACTCCCATTCAAGACAAAGACAGATTGTTCTTCTCCAAGGCAAGAACATCTGTTAGATCTTCTCTCTTCCTCTCAATCCTTGCCACTGTGTTGCTATGCACTCACTCACACTGTACTTCTAATAAGACTAAATATTCAAATATTTTGATCTCTCTTTACATAGTTTTTATTCATGCTTTACACAACAATAATTTATTTAATAATTTTTTGCATTTCTGTGAAAAATGCACCATGCATTTTTGGTGGCACACCAATTGACTTCCCTGTAAAGACAGAAAAAATAAACAGGATTTTAAAACTATCAGCAGTCAGAGAGGGGCATCTTTACCTATTTAAAATATGAATCAGACTTTTTGTGCTCATCATCTGGTCAGTTCTCATAGCTACGCCATAGGAGTAGGGCATCACCATGTCCATACCTCCAACTGCAGTTTTAATCAGAAGAGAGTCTATTCTTTGGTTTAATGAGTAAATGAGACCTGGGGTAATATTGTCCATGTAATTGACAGAGTTCTCTGGGAAACATTACACTTCATAATGAAAATACTGTATATAATTAGGATCTAATAGGAAGAAAATAGTAATTAGGCAGAATTAACTGAAAAGGAGCAATCAAGCAAATAAAGGTTATTCTCTGGAGAGGATCCTTTGGGGTTCAATTGTGTACATCCCCTGATTGTAAAGAAGTCACAGTAATTAACAAGAGTCCTTTCATGGCATAAGAATAGCCTAGCACGGGCACCTGGAGTGACCCTGCAGACCTGGACGTGTGTCCCAGTGCTGGGCTCCCACAGGGATGGTGGGAGGAGGCTGCACCAGCCCTGGGGGTGCCTGCAGGGCTTGGGGAGCCATCCAGGCCTTTAACTCTGCTCTTGCCCCAGCTCTTGTGGACACTCCCTGCTCTTCACTTTCCACTTTTCTGCTCTTTCTTTCACTTTCTTCTCTGATGTCCAGAGATCTGTCAGGAGAGAGCTCGGAACAGTGCACGGCATGAAAGAGATTTAATCCAATATTTCTCATAAGCAGAAACCATAAGCAGACAAAACAGATGAGCCCAGGACTCACTTTAAAGCAGTTCTTGTTGCTTAACAATATTTCTTCCATTCTTATTTATTTTTCTACTCTATCTATCTATGCATTGATCTTTCAAGTAAAGATTTACTGCAACTATCAACACAGCACTTAGCATAAATTAATAAGAACGGCTTCATGGATTTTTTGGTTTTATTCACATAGATCAAAAGTGAAGTTCTCACACAACACCCACTTTGGGGGAGATTTTCTTAAATTACATAAACTTTTACCAATTAATTTCCCACTTTAATCGGTAATGTGTGCGGCATGAACCACAAACTTTTCTTGTCTCAATATAAATTAATAGGACCATGTTTTGAATTTAATTCTTCAGAACACATCCAATATTTTCTGGGTAAGGAAATCTTGTTTCTTTCCTATGAGTGCAGCTGAAACACCCCTTTTTGCTGTTGAAAGTTATCTAAAGGTATGTGAGAGACTTTCCCATGGGAAAGGTTGCTATTGTCAAACCAAGTTTTTTTGGAGTTGGGTGGGGGGGCTAATCACTTTTGTTTGTTTGATTACTTGCTTTCTGTTTAGTTATGATTGGGCTTTTTTTCTTCTCTTAAAGGTATTTTATAAATGGCAAAATTGGGTGGGGAAAATCTATGGAGTGAGCAATATGTTTATGATACAATTTTATTTAAATTTAGATTAAATTTTGCACTTAATTCTTGAAAGGCATATTTTTCTTGTCTTTTATTCAACCTGCTAGTGAACCTGCCAAAGAAAAATACCTTTTGGACCACTGAGGTAAGTGTGCCTCAAAGAATGAGTTCTCTTTCTTTCAGAACTTTCATTTCTGTCTACCTCTTTCCCCAATTTTTCCACAGAACTATTCACTCAATTCAGTGCCACTTTGCTGCTATTTTTAGCCCAGATTTTTCCAACAAAATTACCACTTCTTTAAAACTTCAGATCAACCCCTACAAAATAATACCACCCCCCTAACTCTTTTTGACATCTTTGAGGCAAATATGTAAAAAATATCCCATGGTAGCCAAGAATTAATGTTATTATTGCTCTCAGCTATCACGGGAAAAGTGTGATCCAGAGAAGTATCTAATGGCCAATTGTGCACACCAAAAGTGAGATGAAAAACTTCAGCAAGTTCAAAGTTTGTAGTCCAATTATGTTCTGTCTTGCGGGTGCTCCATAGGGGAGGAAAGTAATGTCCCTCCAACCACTGCATATCTTTGCAATATCTAACAAATCCTTTGGCACTCCAGCAAGGAGTTCAAAGAAAAAGCATCATCAGCTCAAATAATTACTGCCCATATTAAGTGTTTTAATATTGCAGATGGATGTAAAAGGCAAAGGACAATGGCTCAAACACAAAGCCTGGCGAAGCACAATCTGGGGAAGGCCACGGATATCCGACACGTTGTCCTTTTCCCTGCTCTATTCTCTGCAATATTAAACCACTTAATATGTAATTGCACATGCTTATGATGCCTTAGCTTCAAACTCCCCGTAAGGGTCCCACGGGATTTGTCAGATGTTTCTAAAACAAAGCCTACCAGGAGGCTGAAAGGTCTCTTAGTGGATAGGACAATGGTTTAATGGACTATAATTTCCAGTAAAGGGATCTAATTTAATATTTTCATCTATCATGTAAGCAAGGCAGCAGCTGGGGAGAAAGGAATTAAAATTATAGCAAGAGACAATCAAGGTGAACAGTGCTGGCAAATCATAACTCACCAATGGGCCCTGAACTTAGTGCAGGAACCTGGCTCAGACATGGACTGTGTTTTTCTCTTAGCTGGGTGAAAAGAGCACCGGTCTTGGAGCCTGGAGTTAACATGTGCCATTCATCTCCGAGGTGGCACTCAGGAAAACCCTTCCCCCACTCTGTCCTCCTGTATTTGTCTTGTCTTGCAAGTCTGGAAACTCTTTTCTGCCATGGACAGTCCTCATGGCGTGTGCATGTAATGCGCATAATAAAAACACCCCTGAGACTGTGCTCGAATACACAGAACATGCAGGGAAGGAAGGGCTGTCCAAGGTTCCTCAGGACCAATCCACAATTCTCCTTAGAAACAGTCAGGACAATCCTCTTGTAGATATTTCATATTTTCCTCCTATCCCTGTCCAGAGCGCCTTGACTATGGTGTGCATCCTGCCAGGCAGCTCTCAGCCTCCTCCCAGCTGTGAACACATTCCAGACCTGGTGAGGAAACCCTCCACGTGCACAGAGTGGGTTCTGGATAGTCTGAAATGATGCCCACCAAGAATATCTGTCTTTTTTCCCAGTAAAAGAGGACGATGATGTTTATCATCATCTGTTTCCATGTGCTTGTAAGGACATGCTTGTGGGGGCCTCACATAAACTCATGCAGGAAGTAGATATGATGAAAGTAGTTTTTCCAGTCAGAAAATCTGTCACAACAAGAGGTTTATTGGTGATGCACCTCATGGCTTGTGTTTCCTGTGTTCAGGCAAAAACAGTCTTGCCAGCAAAGGAAAAACTTGTTATTCCCCTGTTATTTTTCCTATTTATTCCTTGGTTGTAGCAGCATATGTTGCTTCCTCTTGTGTGAAATGCTTTCCACTCTCAGATCGTTTCTCTGAAAAGGAAATCTTCCCTGTGGCATCTCTCAGGAGCATTTGCAAAAGTTCACATGGTTTCAGAATTCTGGAGTGCAGAAGTGTTTAGCATGATTCGTCTGCCCAACTAAATAATTGCTTTTCGGCATTCTGCAGATGTCCCACTCCTGTTCTTTGAAGGAAATATGCTGAATTATTGAAATAAGATAGAATCGGGATTATGAAAGGAAGTTCCATCTTATGATTAAAGCATCAGCCTTGAATTCAGCAGATATACATTTGGTTTCTGACTCTGCCTCAGATATTCTGGGAAGCCTTAGGCTTATCACAAAAGCCAAGATCCATTTTTGTCTGACATGAGCTACACAAAATTTTTAGAATCAGTTGCCTGTGCTGCTGCTCCAGTCAGTGGAGTGCAAGAGAGATCTCCAAAGAGAGCACCACCTCTCCCTGTGATCCATGGAATGATTCACACTCTGGAGGTGTTCCTCTGCCTCGCAGGAATCTGCGTGACAACGTTGGCCCAGATACCTTTTAGAGGGATAAATTTAGGTGAGATCATTTCCACCCTTTGTCTCTGTCTCCCACGTGTACAGAGGTAATGGCAATGCTTCCTCCCTCTGGTCTTTTGGATTTGCTGAATTTCTTTTAAAGAAAAAGCAAAATGTGGCCTGACTTCATCTAAGTCTTGGTAACATGGTTCTATAAATAAGAAAAATACTGGTTTGGAATTCCAGTAACTAAGGTTTGACCTCCATGAAGAAAGCATAAAACACTAAGAAATGGATGGCTAAACTGGGTTTACTTGATGAAAATTAAGAGAAATGGGTGGAAATTTATCCGTCTGTGCTTATTAAGCATCTAAAGTATTTCAGGAAGGTTGGATAAAATTAGAAGAAATTACTAAAATGTTACCACATATAAATTTTTTATGACAGTGAATATACATGCAGTAAGTCAGAACAGGAACAGGTTGAAAAACGTTCTGCTGGAAATTTTTTTTCTGACAAAAAAAATGGCATTTTACTGAAATCAACCTATCCTGAGGAACATGTCAATTTAAGTGATTCTCTTTTTTTTCCATAAGAAGTGGAACTAAAATGAGATGTTCCCAATAAGGTTCAACTTTATCAGAACAGAATGTTTCAATTTTTTTGGAGCTTGAATTGATTCCATTAAAAATATTTTATGCAGATCTGTAATGCTTAAAATATCGAAACTGGAAGAAAGTACTTGGCATTGATCAAAACTAGTGCACTGAATAACTACAGATTATATGGGGGTTTTTTAAGATTTATTTTGGAATAATTTCCTTTATATCCCTTAAAATAAGGAAAAAAGCACCCAACCCTAAATCTGGAAGGGTAGAACTCAAATAGTGTTCAATTTTGCTTCAGCATAAAGCATCTCACTTGAAGCAGATTTATCTTCATTTTTGTGTGTCACCCACTGTTTTAATCTGTGGGTAAGAGAAACAAACCAAACCCTTCTAGCATAAATATTTCTGTTGATGTGTTGTTAACAAAGCAGCTGCTGAAGATCTCTGGTGCTGTGGATGTTCTGGCTAAAGGAGTCACCTTCCCAGGCAGGAGGAGAATTCTGTAACTCCCTCAGAAGAGTCTCTCAGCTTCCTTCTCAGAAGCAAATAAATCTGCTCAGCCTCCTTCGTGCTGTCCTGTTTCACCAATTCCTACAGAGCCTTTTTCCCAGGTCCCAGTGTCCCCTGCCCTTCCCAGCTGGCAATTCCCCGTGGGTCAGGCTGCTTTCCCCTCTCAAAACCGCTCTCCCCAAGGTTTCTAATTCACATTCTCCTCGGTGGAAGCCCTGCAGCTCTGACGCGAGGGAGAGCTCAGGCAGCTCCTGAGCTCCATGTTTGACAGGCTCCAAAGACTCATTTCATCAGCTGTTAATCTCCAACAATCCTCTAAGCGTTATCTGTTAAGACTGGAGCAAGCAGCGCAGCTTTGCCAGACTTTAGACTTTTATTAGTTTTCATAATTTTTCTCAAAAGAACATAAGACTGAATCAATCTCCCAGACCTAATATGTTGGTAATCATTTTGAAATATTTAAAGCTTCACTTCTGAAAGCTTTGACTGAAATACCCACCTCGAGTCTCCCCTGGGGCTTTCTTGGCTCTTAATCTGGTGTTCTCTTTTCCTCTATCAGACCTGGTGGTCCTGGAGGTCTTTTCCAACCTTAATGATTCTATCACTTTCCTAAGTGGTTCTATGGTCTCATAAACATTTCTCTCTTTTCTACTCCTAATCTTCATCCTGAGATTTGCTTTGAAAATTCTTTTTTTTTCTTTTTTTCTTCATAATGAGGTGTGAAAACACCTTCCCCCAGCTGACCTCTCGATTTCTTTGGGTACCTACTGACCACAGTGGGTTCCTCCTACTGCAATGGTTACAAGGTAAAATTCATGTCACTTTTACAGTCCTACATCACATCCTGTAAAATTAGAAATGTCTGCCCATATTGCAGAGAACCCGAGCCTCTCCAAGGGCTGGATTTGCAGCAGATCCATATCCCTAAGAGATATGAAGTTTAAAGAGGTGTGACTCTGAAAATACATTGGAGCCACTTTTTGTTTCCAGAGCCCACTGAGCCACCCCATTACCTACATTTAACTTATGCTTGATGTTTCCTTGCTGTTTTATCTGTCCAGATCACAACTCAACCTGCTACATCCATCCCAAGGTGTTAAGTTACACCTGCTTTGGTGCTAAAATAAGCTCTCACAGAATTCAACTTGGATTGGCTGCCCTGAAGTTTTGAAAATAGCCTCGAGACAAGCTCTAATGTCACTGCAGCATGTGTTCAGTGCTGCTGCAAGGCAGTGCTTACCTCTGGTATTTATTTTTTCCCTGATGTGAATAGCTGGAAGATAGGGAGCTGGGTCCCATGGCACCATATCCCTGATTCAACAACAGATTGAATCCTCACATGAGGCAGTAATGGTGAAATTGTTCAGCATCTGAAATAGGCAGCCCCCAGATCTCCACGTAGCAGCACCTCCTTACAGAGATCAAGGCAAGCAGAAAGAAACAAGATATTTAACAGAGGAATCTCTGCATCCCATTGCATACTAATTAGACACCAGACATAGATACATCAGGGGAAGCAGAGGGAGGAAGGAGGGGAAAAAAAAAATTTCTTGGCAAAACAACGTTGCATTTCAATCTTTCACCTTCACTGGGTAATGGGATGTGATGGAACATTAAAACAAACAAACAGCTTTTGGTGTTTACAAGAAATGTTTAAATAGGAGCTCATGAGCCAGAGGTGTTCCACAGAACATCTGGAGTAGTGGAAAACAATGCGATTACGCAGATGAGTCACATTCATTAGGCTATAAAATCCCCAGTAATGAACGCACGAAAGGGACTTGCACGTAGATTGTCATCTACAGCAAAAAAAAAACCAAACCAACCAAGCCAACAAACCCCTAGATAATAAACTTGGCAGTCCCTTCCCTGCCCACCCCCTCTCCCTCATCCTCTTTGGAATGAGATTCCCAGTGTAATTACAAAGCTTCGTGCGTGCAGCTCGAGCCCCGTGTGAGAGGCAGATCCCTGTAGGGGCGGTGGCTGGGGAGGAGGGAAGGGATGTGGGATGTGGGGATGCAGCTCAGCCATCCCTGGAATGAGACATTCAGCTCCTTCCTCTTCCCTGCACGCTCATCACGAGCCATGGTGTGGGATCCTGCTGGTCCATATGGCCCGCCCCAGATGATCTAACAGCGAAAACACCTCTCAGGCAGGAAAACATATGATTTAAGGGACATGTTGGGTGAAACAAGTTTAAAGGACCTTTTCTTCACACAGCAAAAAAAAAACAGCTCCTTGCTGCACACTTGCTGCACGCTGGACACTGAAGTTTTAAAGTGTCAAAGGGAAGTTGGGTAGAAAACCAATCTGTAGGCAGCTTTTGAGTTCAAAAAGGCTGAACTAAGACTAGAGAAGGTCAGAGGTGCACATTGCCAGGGACAGGAAAGGCATAGCAGCAGCACTAAGATTGCTCAGTTCTGATACTCAAATGAGAGGCTGCCTGAGATATGGCCCATGGGGCTCGTGGGCACTAGGCACAGCCCAGCTTGGCATTTCAGTGCTCAGATCTTTCACCTCCAGTGGCTTGTGGAACTTGAACATGCATCAAGAATGAAAACTGTGCACTGTCACCAAGTCCTTCCTTACAAAACCCTGGTCAAGAGAGTCAGAAATTCAAGTCAGAAATTCCAGTCATGGCCACAGGACTATTAATGCAGCAGCCAGAGGAGAAAAGAGATGCTGAGCCTTTTCTGGAAAATCTTAGTGAGATTTCCTTGAAGAAGCCCCCCAAAGTCTGGGCTGTCTCCTACAAAACCTGGCTCCAGCCACCTCTCTCTCACCAGCAGATCAGCAGTGGCAGAATTCTCCTCAAAGCAAGGCTAGCAGTAGCCTGGACAGATGTTTCAGGATCTTTTATAACATTAGAATTACTGGATGTTTACAGCTAAACTGTGGAGCATCTCAGCCACCTTTTTAACTCCTTCCTGAACACAGATGTTTTTAATAAACTCTCATGTGGGTTTTATCCATTGATGCTTCCTGGGTAATGTATCCTCACTTCCTGAAAGTCCTTATTTCTCAGAGGATCCTTTTTTCTTAAAGGCCCATTTATAGACTTGGCACTTTTTTTTCCTTTACAGTAGATCTATTTCCCCCTGGACTATGTCTGTCTGGGGAGATCTCATTCAAGGACAATTGGGCTTCAGATTAGGAAATCAGACTGCTAAATCCCTTAGTTATCTTTGAAAATCCCATCCTTGAAGCTTAAGTCAGATGAGAGCTCCTCTGCTTTCTGTAATTTTCTGGTTTTCAACTCCATTTCTGAAAGGATTTTTTTTTTTCTCATGGGCAGAAGACTGTGACCTTCATAGAGAAATGAAATCAGTTCGACAGAATAAACAGTAATTAAATTTTCATAGGAAAATATCTTTTCCATTTTCTGTTTCTCACGGAGGGTTAAATAACTAAATCATTGCAATTTCTTTATTTTCTTTGCCTTTTGAGGGAAAACAGTTACCAGAGCTGTTTATTTACATTTCACTCCCAGCAAGTATTAGATCTGCTCATTCTTGGTGCTGCTTCTGGAGTGGCACTTGAGGAATGGTGAACTTGGGGATCTTTCCCCAGCTTAGTCCCTCACTGGCCACACCTCCCAACACTGTTTTGCTTCTGACTCTAACCTCCTTCTGTGTGGCATGAATTCATATTGATGGAGTGCTTTGACATCTTCACGTAAGTACCAAGCCTGCTGCTGAGAGAAAAGGCACGTGTCACCTCTGGACTCAAAGGTCTCAGAGCCCCAGAGTCCAGGGCAGCTGGGGCTCAGGGCACAGGCACAACAGCAGATGTCATAGAATCATGGAATCGAAGACTGGGTTGTGTTGGAAGGCACCTCAGAGGACCATGCAGTATTCCAGGTGTGATCCACCTGAGATCTCTCCCCAAACTCCACACAATGGGTTGCAGGTGGCTGCAAAACTCTTATCCTGCACCAGCCCAGGGAGATTGTACGAAACAAAGTAAATCGGTCTCATTTTTAAATGAGGGCACATCAAGGCACATGGTGATTTAAGGGTGGAGTTAGTTGAAAGGACGCTGGTCCTGTGCTGTGAGTATTTCTGAGATTACAGGGGTGAACTGTGGTACCTTTCAAAGTGAATGAGGTGGAAATTTTAGCCTGGTTATGAGGAGGGAATGGGTCAGACTGCTTCAGAATTAGGTGTCTGTTTTGCTCTTCCCACAGCTGCTAACTACAGCTTCAAACTGAAAGAAATTAGAATATTCAAGCAGTACCTAACTGGGGCACTTCTGACAATTTCAGAATGTTTGGGACAGTTTTATTTTTAGTATCAATGGATTGAAAAACTTGTCAAAACAGCCACATTCCTGGGGAATGAAACCCCACCAGGGCCTGGCTGGCCTCGGGTGAGCTGTGCTTCCCCAGGCGACAGCTGCCACTCCCGATGGATATTGATCCGTTCATCCCAGAGTGCCACTTACAGAGATCAGCTGAGTCCTTCCCCACATCACAAACACATCCAGAATGAATCAGGAGCATGTCCCAAGCAGGAACCTGGATGTGCCTTTGCAGCTCCTTTCAGTGCCTGGCAGCCAGCCCACGTTCTCAAAGCACTGTCAGGACTTTCAGACCCTCCTTTCAGTGCCTGGCAAACAGCTCTGTGGCCTCTTCCACGGAGAGAGAGACCACCAGAGCTCAGGAAGAGAGCCTGCATCTCCATTTCCAGGTTTTTCCCTACATCTGGGTGTCAGGCTGCTGTTGGAGGAGTGTGGAGAGGAGAGGGGGCCACACTCACGCAGACATCAGCTCACCACTGCCTCAGCCTGCCACTGCCACCGTGCTCCCCGGGATAACAGACTTGATGGATTTCACACTTTAGGGCTTTTGCTTTGAAAGAGCCTCAGCTTTTATCTTAGCAAAGTACAGCTTTTTAACCTAAAAATAGCCCGCCCAAGCTCCTTCCATCGGAACAGCAGAAGATGAGCTGGCAACTCTCAATTTTTGGTGCTTCTCTATCTGAAAGATGAAACATTTTCCCTATAATCCTACAAAATGGAATGTTTAGGGTTTCAGAGGTTACTGGAATTTTCCCTGGCAGCTGGTCAAATATGTGATCCCATTAGAGCTTCTTTGATGAGGAAGTGTGGCTTGACTCAGAGAGAAAATGAGTACAGGAGGGGAGAGCATGTCAAAGGGAAAAGAGAAGTAGAGAGAACAGGAAGGGGAAAAAAACCTACATGAACAAAGAATTCTAATGCACCACACTCTGTTTCTTCACAGAGGAAGACAGGAAATTGCATCCAAAACTCACATAAATGCCCAAACTCTGATTATGAATGAGGAAGAAGCAGCTCTGCTCTCTCTCTCTCTCTCTCTCTCTCTCTCTCTCTCTCTCTCTCTCTCTCTCTCTCTCACTCTGTGAGGAAATAAGATCATTGTGATGCCTTTTCCATCTCTGAGAGGCTGGGGAAGAGCAGGAATTGCTTATTTCCTTGGAAGCCATGGATCGGGATGAAATGGGGTGCAGTGAAAAGGACCAAAATTTGCCAAAATTAACTGTACAGGATTCCCAGAATCAGGGGAAAAACACAAACAAAATACAGGAAATAATATTGATGTAACATCATGGCTAACTAAAGAAAAAGAAACAAAAAAACTATTCACCGAAGGGAAAACCATCAAATGGGATGTCATGAAGTGCAGGGATATGGAGCAGAGCTTGCCAGACTGAGTCTCATTGAAATCACCAGATTTCATTACCTTTCCTGAAAGGAAAT
>VWZN01018866.1:742589-774139 GCA_013396955.1 Regulus satrapa | reverse complement strand
AAAAAAAAAAAAAAAAAAAATTCAGTTCCTGCTGGATGCCAGGCTCGGTACTGACTGCTTGTCAGTTCACTTAGCACCACACAAGCAGCCAGAGTCAGAGCAGCCCTTTTTGTTAGCAAGAGCCAAGGAGCAGGGATGGTGTTTTACACGCTCCATTGTGACTCTGTGAATGGCTCTGTGGTGCACAATGCTCGGGGTTTGCTGTGCCAGCTCCTCATTAACCCTGGCAGGAGGGCAGGAGAGCTCCATGCTGGACACAGCCCTTGGTGCTGCACAGGCACAGGTGTCCAGACTCACAAAAAAAGCACCATCCCATGGGCAGGAGAGCCTCCAGAGGCATGCCTGTGGCTGCTCTCCACCGGGATACCCACCAGGATATTGAGAGGAATGAGGGATGTGTCTTTGCAAACAAACTGTGGGCCTGCTGATGGATGAAACCAGCACTGAGAGATAAAAGGAACAACGGGAAGGATTCCACTGATTGATAAAGGGATAAAAGATATTTGCTTTTACAAATGAACTGTAGGTTTGCTGTTAAATTAAATTGGATATTGAAAGATGAAAGAAAAAATTGGGAAGAAAACATAAATTCCATGAGAGTTAAGAATTAAAAGGGAGGGTTATACATTGGAGGGAAATTTTTAGGTATCAGGTGTTGCAGGAAGTCTGGACCTCTCTAGTACCTCAGAAAGAGAGAGGGAAATGTGGCTGAAAAATTGGGATAAAAGGGAGGCTGCATCCCCCAAAGATTGGAGAGATCCCAGGGGAATGCCCCATGGGCTCTCCCTTTATTGGAATAAAGTAAAAGGGCTCCTCTCTCTCCTTTTTGGACATAAACCTCTGGTTATTGTGGATTAGTTTTCCTGCCAATATCCTTCAGGAGATATCTGTGGTTCCAAAACCTCCAGCATGTTGCTCTCTTTCGCTAGGAGAGGTGTTCAGTTTCAGCAGCTGCCTTTTCTCAATTTTTTTCTTTTTTTCTTCTCATCAGATTTACCCACTAGCTAGAAATTAAGTTTTTAACATTTCTATCAGGGTGACAAGACATCAGGACTCCTCCCGGCACCATTTTTTACCTAAATGGATACTCGTTCCCTTCTCTCTGCTATAAATGAGGAATCATTTGTCAGTAAATTAGGCAATGTGCATTGAAATTAAACAGAAAACTTTTCCCACCTTCTCCCACCTCCTTGGGGGCGATAGTTTTGACCCGTGCTGAGGTTAACCCTAACAATCACACCCATTCCCAGCACCTTCAGCAGAGTACACCTCCTCCAAACCTGCCAGCATAATTGCACATGTCATTGTCACATAAACTGGTTTCTTCAGACAGTGCCAGGATGGAAAATCCTCCTACTAAAATTGGTTTAGATCTCTTGGTTATGAGGAGCAACAAAGTTTTATTCTGCATTGTGCCTGACAAAATGATCATTCATAAAAACCCAGCAGAGCAAAATCGACACTCCTGTTCCCTCCTTGCAGCTCTGCTGTCCTCAGGTGAGCAATGCTAAGCCAGATTCATCCCTCCAAACTAAATCTTGGTAAAGGGGGCAGATGGGCTGCCAGCTCAAGCTCCCATCACAGTGGCAGCTCCACAGTGCCAGGGGGGATCAGCAGCACTCCACGCTTGTATTAATTAGCAGGAGAACTGCTGTGGCTCTGAACACCCAGAAGGAGCAGATCTGAGGAGTGCAGGCTGCTCCTGCATCGCCTGTTTTTAGATCAGAACCCCAGTTTAACTCAGAGCCAGAGGGGCACCTCAGACCAGCCCCATGGGCTCAGCTGTGCCAGGGGCATGGAGAACACGGACAACGCTGCAAATCCCTCCTGGTTCTGGGAACAGGGTGCCATTCCAAGGGCAAGGCCTGTGCAGCACGGATTTAGGAGCCCTGTGAAGGCGCTCAGTGCTGGCTGTTCTCCCCAGGCCCACTGAGCAGCCCCTCCAGGAGAGCCCCTCAGCTGGAGCTCCCAGAGCACTCCAAAGGCTTTGCACTGGCCAGGCTGCTCTGCCTGGGGAGAAAAAAGGATTAAAGTGGGTTATCTCTTGTGGTAAGGTGGGCACAAGACTGGAAACCACCATGTTCCCTCCTGTCTGCGTGTGAGTCCATGCATGCAGCTTGTCCAGACAC
This sequence comes from Regulus satrapa, assembly GCA_013396955.1. NCBI lineage: Eukaryota > Metazoa > Chordata > Aves > Passeriformes > Regulidae > Regulus > Regulus satrapa. The sequence goes on along the minus strand of VWZN01018866.1, from coordinate 772,010 downwards.
ATCTGTGTAAATTATCATTAGTCCCCAGGTGTGTGCCTGCACCTCCCCAGCGACCAAGCTTCTATGGCTGGCTTTTAAGTAAAACCCAGTGAGTTTCTCTCGTTTTTAGGCAGTTCAGGGTGCCTCAGTCACACCCTATCACACTTCACCCTCTCACACTCATTGACACCCTCTCACACTCAGTCCTATAAATAAAAGCTTCACCACGACATGAAATATCTTCTAATTAGCACCCCAGACACAACCTCCTGGCTGCCTTCCACTCCTTCCCATTGGCAGAGAGATGGAGACTCTTATTTTTTCTTGCAACATTCCCCATGGATGTTTTGTTGAGACCATTTGCAATGAAGAGGAGGAAAAAGGAAAAAGCATCCAATGGAAGATGTCAGATGGTAACAGGAGATAAATCATGTACCTTCCTTTCCCTGACCCACTACTGAGCAGTGCTGTAAAAACAGGCTCTCAAAAGCATCCAGTTCTTCACTGTTACAGCTGGAAAAGGCCTCTTAGATCATGCAGCCCAGATCCCTGCCTCTGGGATAACTCCCTGGTGTACACTTTATGCTGTTCTGTCCAGCCTAATTATCCCTCCCTGCTGCTAATGGGATGGAGCACCACAGTCTCCAAACTGCCTCCATCCTTCAGGGTTCTTTTATTGCCCTTCCCTTCCTGGTGGCTTCTAGGGTTGAGTTCTGAGACTGCATCATTTTAGGCTCTGACACTTTAAGCCCATAAAGAGTGTCCTCACACTTCAGTGCAACATGCAAACTGCATGTGGGGTGCTTTGTGCATTAAAAAAGGAGCAGAGCTTTTAGAAGAGATTAGGTGCTAAGAAAAAGATTTGCTGTTCTATGGTTTGAACCGGGGACTGGAGGTTTCTCTCTCTCCAGAAAATACAAAAGTTCATGTGTGTGCCTGCAGGTACAAAGGTAAGCATGCACATCTGTGCCTGGGTCACAGCTGCAGCTCTTTATTTACACCCCATTGCCTGTAGGTGGGTGAGCGTTCACACAGGCAAGAACACACACAGTGGCACCAAGTCTCAGCCTGACAAGCAGTGTGGTTTTTCTCCTCATATTTCTCTTGTGCCCAGCAGCCTGAGGCCAGCAAAAAAGTCTGTCATGTCATGGCAAAGCTCTCATGATAGTTCCAGGCTGGTCTAAACTCTTGTTCTGCCCTTCTTGTGCACTGAGTGCCTCTGATCAGGCTTCATTTTACTACATCTGGCACCTGCCTTTCATTGCCAGACTGATTTCCAAATGAAAGCAGGCTTGTGTCTGCTGTCTCAGACTGTCTTTTTGTCACAGTAGTTGAGGAGATGAGTTTTTGATGTGTTTTATAAAAATGTCATCAGGTAATGGAGAGAGGGCTGCTAATGAACCTCAGCCCTTGATTAGCCAGCAGAGCATGCTCATGAATCAGGGATGCAGCAAATGCACCATCTCAGGAAGAGTCAGCAGTGAGTCCTAGAGACAAAAGCCTTGGGGCCAGGCTCCCTGCAGCCCAGCTCCCACAGAGCCATCCCCAGCCTGCTCCCACCAGGCTGGCAGCTCAGCTCTCCCTGTGCTCTCAGGGAGCACCTCTCTCTCTCATGGAGGAGGGAAGATCCTCATCCCCAACAGAGGCCTCAGGGAAGGAAACCTGCCATTGTCAGTTTCCAGGGAACTCTTTCTTTTCCCTCGTAGCAGGAGTCCCCCACTCTCCCCGTTTCTCTCCTTGCTGGTCCATGGGCACCTGCTGCAGCATGTGTGCCAGGGCTTTCCTATGATTTGAGTTTCCCCACTGTCTTTCTAAAATTCCTCGCTTCAGACATTCATGTAAATCTGTTCTGCAGCCACACAGTGCTCCAAATTAAACTTTGCAGTGTTTCTTTTTAGCCTTTTAACTCTTTCCTGCAAGAGGCACACTGCAGAATGGGAATTTCACTGCTGTGTCAGAGAGCCCTGGGTCACGAAAAGGCTCACGAGAGGGGAGAGAACTCTGTGTCCATGTTCAGGACTCTGCTTTCACTCAGAAATCCACCAGATCTTGCTTTATGTGCCTGTTCTGCCACACAGGTAAAAACTCCTGAGCTCTTCCCAGTGAGTCTATCTGCAGTAGCAAACCTCCAAATCCTTTCATTTTAGCCCTAAGAGAGCAGAACTTTGGTTTCTGACTTATCTGCCTCCTAAAGACATGGGAAACTGCTCAAAGTGCAAAAGCTTCATCAGCTTGCCTTCAGAAAACAGAGAAATGGTGTCAGGAACAGGAAGGGAAAGGCCATTGCTCTCCATGCCCCTGCTCTGCTGACACCTCTGAGCCTGCACAGCTGGAGCAGCCAGTGCCTCTTCCCTTGCCAGAGCCATCCTGCTGGTGCTTTTCCCCCACGGCTGCCAGGAGGAGCCACTTCCAGACTGAAAGCACCAGCTAACCCCAAGCTGCTGACCAGCAGGGGCAGACGGGGTTGTGCTCACCCAGCAGTGAAGAGATGGGCAGCACCCAGCAGAGCCTCGCAGGCAGCAGGCAGGGCTTGCTGTGCCTCCAGGGCTGCCTGTCCTGGTAACAGGAGCCAGGACTGCTGGCTGGTGCTCCTCCATCCTTGGCTGAGGCAGCAGGAACCATGTGCTGAGTCTGCTTCAGCTGGGAATTACACTTTGCATATCTTACATCTATCAGTGTAAAAATAGGATGTATGAATAAAGGGTGTTAAAATTGCCACCTCAGTCTGATTTCTCATGCTGTGTAATATAACATATGGCAGAGACTGAGCTCCAAAGGAGAGCTCGGGAAGCAAGCAGGCAAATAAGCCGTTTAACCACTTCAGCACCTTGGGCACAGTCTGGAGCCCTGCGGGAGGAGGGTGCACTCGAGTAAATGTGGGCAGCACCTTCAGCCTCATCTGCACATCAGGCACGAGAGCAGTGCAGTGCTCTGACCTCAGCAAGCTGAGCTACAAGGCCCGGGCTAATTGTGAGAGCACCACAAAGCAGCATCAGCTTGCTCACCTCCCTTCACCAGCTGCCTCCTCGGGCAGGCTGGAGCTGCCCCCTCCAGAGGGCAGAGGGTCCCAGCAATCCTGTCCACACATTGCCCGAGCCAACAAGTGGAGTGCTGCACTAATGAAGCTCATCAGAAAGGGGTTAGGACAAGGCAAAGGCTGCTGGTGTTTGACTTGCAGCTGTAAATTTGGGATGAGACTGCCAAAATCATTCCTGTGCAGAGCACACAGTGGCAAGAATGGACGAGTGCACAGGGAGTCAGTCTGTCAGCAGAGGTTTGGGCCAAGAGGGCCCTGCTCCCCAGCTGGACCAGCTGCAGTCACTGAGATTTACAGGAAGGGCTGGAACAGACACCACATCCCCCAAATGCAAAGGTGGAAGAAAAAGGGTAGAGAACATAGAATCATAAAATTATTGAGTTACGGAGTAATAGTATCACATTCATAGAATCACAGAGTCATAGGTTCATTGAATCAGCAAGGTTGGAAAAGACCTGCAAGATCAACCTGCCCAATCTTTGACTGAACACCACTTTGGGAACTAAAGCGTAGCACCAAGTGCCATGATGAGTCATCTCTTGAACACCTCCAGGGCTGGTGACTCCACAACTTCCCTGGGCAGCCTGTCCTAATGCTTGACAACCCTTGCCATGAAGAAATTCCTCCAGATGTCCAACCTGAACCTCTTTAGGCACTGCTTAATGCTGTTCCCTCTTGTCCTGTCACTGCTGCTTGGAGAAGAGGCCGATCCCCACCCGTCTGCCCCCCCTTGTCCAGGGATTGTAGAGAGTAAGGAAGTCTCCCTTGAAATTTTATGACTGGGAGTCAAATCTGGGCTGCAGTAGAGAGAGTGTTGGATCCCAACCACTAGAAATAGTTTCTCAGATTCAGACAAACCCCTGAAGTCAGGATCATTAATTTTAAAGCAGTATTTGATGGGCAAAGATAATGGTGGGTCAGATTTCAATAGGACAGTGGCCCCCTAGTCATGAGCTAGATCATCCCTTGGGTGCTGCAATGAAGGGAAAAGCGTGACTGTTTCTATGCTCCACATAAAAATGGGTTTGGCTATAGCTTGTTGTCATCCAGCAATGGATGCTGGATGGCATAAATTTATGATTTATAATTTATTACTCATTGTAATATATGCTGGAGGCATAAATTGTGCTGAATACCCTCAGGAGTCTTCAGCACATTGGGCATAGATGGGATCCTGCACATGAGCAGCCAGGGGTACACAGAGGGTCTGCCTGCTGCTCATGGGGATTCTGACAAACTGAAGAAAGGGTTAAGAGAAGTCCCATGTCCTGCCCACCTCAGTGCTTGCACCTTGCCTGTGTGAATGAAATTGTTCCTGTGACAGTTTGCAGAAAAAGAAGAGGGGGGCTGGGGATTTGGCCCAGCATCACATTCCAGCACACTGGCTCGTGGACTCTTTAATTTCTTTTTTTTTCCCCTCCTGTTCGAGTTCTGCCTTGTCAGGTTTAATCGGTAGTGTTTGTAATTCAGGTAGCAAATTGATTTTTGAAAGCACTCTGTCCCTATTCAGTCCACGTTACTGAAGCTCCTGCATTAATTATGCACTGATATTGATGTTTTTGTCATACAAGGTCTGGTGTCACTATATACAGAACTTGCTTCTTCCTTGTGAAAAATGTTTCAGAATGTGGCCTTGGGAAAGATACTGCGTGTCACTCCCAGGATCAAAGATAACCTGGCAAGGAAATACTCTAGCGGTATGAAATTCATGTAACTTTTCTCCACCACCTTCCTTAGAAGGAGCACAGCAAAGGTTGGTGAGGAGAGAGCAGGACCAGGAGATCCTCCAAGGAGAATTGAGCTGTCAGCACCGTGTGAGCTAATGGGAAGGGACAGCAGTTTTAGGAGGCACAGGGCAAATGGAGACAAGGAAAAGCCGTAGTTCACGCCTCATGGTCTGTGTCAGTGCGTCCTGGCTGCTCAGCCACCTTTCCTATTGCTGGGAGATGGGGATTCCTGCCCAAGGGCTCCTGGTGATCTCCTACATCTCAGGGAAGCACCAGCCCTGGCAGCGCCACTGGAAACCACCCAGGGCTTTGTGTGCCTCACAAACCCAGTGCAAGCCAGCAACCTGAGATCCTTGTGGAAAAGAATAAATAAAATAAACAAATAAAAAGAAGGGAAGGGAGCCAGATCTCCTCTTGGAAGAGTATTAACAAGAGTGTCGTATGAAAGGCACAGGAGGTAATTATTCTGCTCTATTTGCTAGTGGTCAGATCTCAGCTGGAATATTGTGCACACTTCTGGGCACCAACCCACAAGAAGGATGTAGACAAACTGGAACGAGTCCAGAAGAGAACAACAAGAATGATTAGATGTTTTGAAAATGTGATTTTAAAAAGACTGAAAGAAGTGGGTTTGTGGAGTCCAAGAATGAGAAGACTAAATTGGAAACCTGATAACAGTATTTCAATTTATGGGAGGTCATTAGAAAGAAGATGTTGTTCAGTTTTACACACTGGGGAAGAATAATAAAAACCAAATTAATTTCAGATGTGGAAAAAATGTTACAATTTTGAAGTTAGTGAAGTAATCAAGCAAATACATGAGGAGATAAAAAAGGTTTTTAAGGATCCAATGACCAAACATCCACCATGTAAACCCACTGTGCACCTGAAACTGCCTCCATGAAGTGGAAAGAAAAAAATACTTATTTCTCTATGTTTCTTCCACCTCAGTGCCTGTAATTAGATTTTTGGTTTGTGTGACACATTGTGGTGAGATTCTCCAAATCATTCCAGGACAGGTGTGTCACAAGTGGGATTTGCACATTGTCAAGGACCACCTGATGCAACCCAGTCCCACAGTCACTGATCCCTCAGCTCTGCGCTGGCTTCAGAGAGCACATTCAGACAGGAAGGTTAATATTTAAACCAGTTTTTTGTCAACTGATCATTTCTCAAGGACTTCAAAACTGGGATAAACCTGGTTTGTAGGTGACAGCAAAAAGCAGGGCCAAGAGACTTATATTTATTACTTATTAGAGATGGAATCTTGTTGCACTTTGTATCTGCTGAAGCAGCCATAAAACCCCAGTTTAATAACCATGTACCTGCATAATAAACACATCTATAAAATCCTCCTCTTGAAGCTGGTGACTTGTGGAATATTTTGAAACCCTTAGACCTGCATTTCCCAAGGAGCTCAGGCTCCTGCCTCAGCATCAGTTCTCACAAGCTGCAGTCCTGGTGCAGGCCCCCCCCATCAACGAAATCTCATTAGCATCACTCTGCCAAATTAAATGGATTAAAGTTGGGAAGCAGCTGGAGTACAGAGCAGTCACATTGACTGTTGCCTCAGGTTAGATGGAAATTAGCTGGCTTTGGGCTCCCTTTTGCATTTGGCACTGGCCACAGTGGCCAGGCAGTGCAGGGACCTTGCTCCTTGTTCACAGAGGAAATTCTGTGTCTGGGCTGGAGCTGCTTCGTGGTGAGGGAACTCACCTGGTGATGGCTGTGCACAGCAAACACCCCAAAAAAAAAAAAAGAGCAGGTGCATTTTTGCTGGAGTCTTTGAATGTCTTTTCAACAGCAAGCAAAAAGCAGCTGCTAGACAGGTTTCTTCATCAGGGCTCTTAAATGATTCACAATCTCATGGATGCTCCTTGAGGCTGAGATTTTCATCCTGTGTACAGGACCATTACTTCTTTGCTTGGCTAGAAATTTGTATCTAGTATTCCCATCAAAGCTTCATCTCTCCTGGCTAACTCAGCTGTTCCAGGTAAGAAGTATTAAAACTTTAATGTTTGAAGGACTCCAGAGGCTGAATTACTCGGACTAAATAAACATTCTTTTCCATGAGAGCACGGATTTGGGATGATAAACAGCAAACATTCTTTAGCCAAGTCTGGATCATTTCCAGCTAGGATCCTAAGCTGCAGGCCTAGGAGTGGGAAGAGAGTGGGGAAAGACAAAGGGAAATGGCAATGGTTCCATCTGAGCAAAGAACAGAAAAAGAAAACGGAGACTCTAGAATAAGCACGAAGGCTCAAAGGGACGTGTTCAGATGGCCTAAATTCTACATAAATCTCTAAGTCCCTCAGCATAATGTCTCCTTACTGACTAGGGATATGTGAAGGCCTAAAACCAGCCAATAAGAAAGTCATGAAGGCTTAGGTGGAATTTAGGCCACCTAAATATATACAAAAATCTTCATAAAGATGGCCTTAATCCCACATGGACACCCCCTCCCCTCACCTTTTAGCTCTACTGTGAGCTGTAAGCCATTGTCATAACTCAAAACAGTTTTTTGGGAATAGTGCAAGAGGTAAAACATCAACCCTCTGTCTCAATGCAGCATTTTCTGGAACTGAGAAGATTGCTGGTCTTAGGTCTTTATTCTCATCATTTCTCCAAGAAGATGCAAGACCAGAGACCTCTGAACTTTCTTCAGCCTCTAGATTCACATCTTCTGCAGTGGTGATCCAGAATTAGGAATTCCCAGTTAGGAAATTTGGATTTGGATGCAAATTTCTCTCAGTCAGATCTGGAAGCTGGGTGGCTCCATCTCCATCCTTCACTTTCTTCTGGGAGCATTCTTATTTGCCTGTTCTGCTTTGTTCACACACATACTTCTGTGATGCTGCTTTTACCTTTTGGAAACCCCAATTTTCCAGTTGTCCTCCAGCAAGCAACCCCTCCATTACTGACCATGGTCCCTCTCCTTCTCCAAATGGTCGTGGTGGAAGCACAGGAGGTTGTAACTCAGGTGAAAGGAGACATCTTCCATATGAGAGGAAAAGGTAGAGAACTGGGGGTGCTCTTTTTTATCAAGATTTCCAAGCTTCTTCTGGGGCCTGCATTTTACCCAGCCCTTGACTGAGCTCTGCAGGAAGAGCCCAGCCTCTAGCAAATAATTTCTCTCTGCAAGCACAGGGATCATGGACTGGCCCTCAGTAAGAAATCATCCCTCGGCCACTTTCCAGCACTCCTTTGTTGCATCAGGGGATAAGTAGAGAGAAAATGCTCCTGATTAATACAAAGACATGCCTCTTCCCCTGGGGGCATCTTCATGGCTTCCTATTGACTGGAACAAAGACAAAGAGTGTGAAATTCAATTCAAGAGTCCACACTGCAAAACAAGGGCAGGAAAGTTGTGCTAGGGGAGCATTAAGAGATAAATCTTACTTTCTTTTTTTTTTTTTTTTTTTTTAGCGTGGCATTTTTCCCTTCAAACCATTCCTAATCCCTTGACTTTCTGTTCATGAATAGATTGAATTTTTCACTATGACATTGCCTAAAGACAATGAGCGATTTCACAACAAATGATTTATGTACTGGGATCTAGAGAGATTTTTGCTCATAAAAACACTCCAGCCATTTATCTTGATCTCCTGATATATCAGTGCCACGGCTGTGTGTCTCTAAATTAACTGTAGATTAAACAATTCAAACCAGTTGAAAAGTGTAAATGTGAGAGAAAAGCTCAACGAAGTAGCTCAATCAATTTCCATGATTGGATTCTTATCAAGACAAAAATGTGAGCAGTTTCCATTGGCCATTTCAGGATAAACAAGCCAGGAGGTAAATAGACTCCAGGCATCTGTGAGCTATATCATGTGTACAAGGGAGTAGCTTTAAATAAAGCAAACAGGCTTGAGTTTCCATCGGGGTAGGCGGCTGTGATGCTGAGTAAAGTTACTTTGCAGAATGTTTTGGGGGTGTTTTCTTTTTTTTCCTTGACAATTGCTGGAAGGTAGAAAAAGGGAATGACTGCAGTAATTCAGCAGCATGAAACATAAAATAAGAAATCAGAAAAGAAACGAAAGGGGAGCTCTGCATAAAAGAGGAAGAACTCCACAGTGGANGGGGGGGGGGGGGGGGGGGGGGGGGGGGGGGGGGAAGGCTTATTTCTGCAGAGCTTCAAACAACCTTTTTTGGCATCCAGGGGCAATGTGAATATACAGCTCAGCTCAATTTGTCTTTTCAGCGTGAGCCTTGTCTGTGTTCAACTTTTTCCATCCCTTCGTATTCAGCATGCAGCAAATGCACACACACTCGTAGGTCCAGGCTTAATTCTGGTTATCCACATGAACTCACACTAATTCCATTAGTTTGGTTTTTCCCTGGCAACAGAAAATCAACACAAACTCCCCCTTGCCAGTCGCTGCTGCTTTTATTAAGATTTTGTCTAGACACAGGACAAGGCAGGGGAGGCTGGACACAATAAATGATCTGAAGCTCGCAGCCTTTCAGTTTGGTGAACGTTTTTTCTCCTATTAAGCTCTGATGGAAGTGTCAAGAGAGATGTGGCCTCTTCTCAATTCAGATGCACAGAGCCATGCCCTCATAGCACGGGTTTGCAGAGGAAGCAGGGCAATGACTAATTTCTCCTGGTGCACGAGGGCTGCAGCCTGATCTGCCTCAATCAAGTTCAGCTAATTTGGAAATGATGAGTCGGATGAAGCAAGCTGCAAGGCAGTGTGAGCAGGTCCCAAACTTGGAATTAAGGTATGTAACTAATAGAGGCATGCAATCCATACTAATATGGTGTGAAGGTTGACTCTGACGCCAGCACAGGGAAACAGCACTGGAAGATTGAGAGGCAAAAGAAAGCTGCCTTTTATGTTATGTTTTTCAACTTCTTCGTCCTTTAATGGTAGTGGGGTTTTGCACACAATTTCTACAGCCAGCCAGGAGGTGAGTGAGCACCAGAGAGGCAGAGCTGCTGTCTGTGCACAGTGTGAGCTGCTCAGTGGGAAAGTACAGCAGTGCCCTCCACAGGAGAGCTCTACATGGCATGGACATGGGGTCATGGGGTCAGCCAGGTGACACCTCTACACCCCAAATTATCTTAACAGGGTTGCATTCCTGGTGGTGTCTGAGAAACTGGACCTTTTCTCACCCTCAGCATCACAGCTGGGGCTGTCTTTGGTCCTGAATTCCATCCAGTTCATCTGCAAGTGGCTGTGCTGCACAGCAAAAAGACAACTGTGGCATTCCTGAAGGTTCAGGGCATTCTCCACAGGTGAATGTCTATCCCAGATAAATATATTGCTCTCTCCACCCCCACACAGGAAAATCTTCCATCCCCACCAGCTCCAGGAGAAGTTTGGTGAGTAAATGATCCTGAGACAGCTGAGACAGAAACGAGCATGGAGTTTAGCGAGTGCCAAAAGGAAGGTGACACCTCACTGGGAAGACAGCAAGGAAACGCAATAGAGGAGACACGGACTGCAGCAGAGGGCACTGCCTGCAGCAGGTGTGTGACCTGCAGCAGAGCTGGAGATGGATCAAACTGCTGCTGACACTGCTAAGGGGCTTCAGGCCCACGCTTGTGCAGGCTGTCCCCACCCCTCCTGCTCTCCATCCATGGACTTGTGGTGTCCACACAAATGATTTCCTTCCAGTTGCACACCTAGAGGGGTGGCTTTATTCACAGCTCAGTGGGACATGAGCACACTGAAGAGAGCTGTGTCCCAGCCCAGCTGCAGAGTGTGTCTAAGGCTGAGGCAGGCAGAGCCTGCTTGGGCTGAGCCCTTGTCTCCCCATATCTGACAGTTCAGAGGGCAGTGCTGCAGAGTTTGAGGTCTGTCCCAATCCCATTCCTTCTCTGATGTTTTTACCAAGCTTCCATGGGGACTTTAGCACTTGGCACCACTAGGTGCACACTCCTCACATGCCTGTAGTGTGCACAGAGCTGTCCCATCACATCCCCACGGGGCTCCTGGCTCTCCCCCACTGCCAGCAGTGTGCCTGCCGCAGTCTCCAAGGAAAACTGGAGCACTCTGACCTCAGTCCAGGAGGCTTTCACTTCCATACAGCTTGGCATCCTACTGAACATCTTAATGATGCTTTTGCGAGGCCAGACAGAGAGCAGCAAAATCTCTAAGGCAGCAAAAATTACCCAGGGATTAAAGCAAGAGTGTTTTCTTCCTTCCTTTAGTCTACTTGGGGATGGGGAATGGACATTTCAAGGCAGGAGCTCAGAGGGAATTACTCACTGCAGTCAGGGTAGCTGTGGCAAAGCTGAGACCTGAGACCAAGGCAGGCGAGCCCACACAGCTGCCAGACTGGTGGCCACAAGTTCCTCGTGGCACTGGCAGAGGAAAGGCTGAGCCCTCTCCAACAGCCAGGACAAATTGCTCTCATTGTTTGCAGGGCTGCAGCAGCATGGAAGCAGCTGGAGAGGAGGGACTTTCTGAAAGGGACGTGCTTCAGGTGGCCAAAGTTTGCACTTAAAGCTGCAAGCAAGGGTGGGATGAGTTCCAGGGGCTGGATGGGGAAGGGAATTGCTTTCTCTGCAGAAAAGCTGGATTTATAACTTCAGTCTGGTTGTCCTTCTGCTTTCTGTGTGGCTTTCAGGCCGTGAGGCAGCCTTCATCTGATTTCACATTAAACTTCAGCTGAGCAGAGGTCAGGTGCCTCCCAGATTGGAAAGGTTTTTCTGCTGCTGCAGTAGGGAGAAGAACCTGAGCTGATCACGGGGGTTTTGTTCGTTTGCCAGGGCTGAAGAGGCTGTCACCAGCCTGGCTGAGTCAAAGGGGCTTTGCCTGGATGATGGCAGCAGCGTGGACAGAGCAGGCAGAAGGCCTCAATCATGCCATTGTTGGTTTGGGCTGTTAATATGAGCCCAGGGAGCTGCTGACTCACAGGCAAAAGCGAAGAATTGCAAAAGCAGGATCTGCCTGCCTGAGCGCAAAGCTACTGAGGGAATTGAGAGGTTTCTGGGCAGACCAGAAGATAGAAAGTAACATCCCTGTCTAGCAGAAGGATTTTCTAGGCATTTAAGGTTTTCAAGTAGCATCAAACTAACAGCACGGCAGAAAGAACAGCAGTAACAAAAGGAGTTTATTTAAGCATCAGCAAAATACACAGTGCTGAAGCTCTGGAAATGTTTCCCCTAAGTTCCTTCTCCTGTAATCTGCAAAACATTATTGCAATTGTCACATTTATTTAAGAAAACACCAGGTTCTGTTTACACTTTAAAATATGCAGGATTTTTTTCACTTTTTTTTTTTTCTTTTTTAAGCTGTATGCCCCAGGAGTCTGAGTAACACAAATGGAAATAGCATGAACCTTGCCCATTAGCAAGGGGGTTTTACTGCAGACACAAGCAGCACGTTGCAGAAGCTTCGAGTTATTCCATGCTCAGGGTCCATGGAGGAGGAGGAAGGAGGAGGAGGAAGGCAGAGATTGTTTGCAGGACTGGGGTTTAGCTGAGAGCAAAGTGAACTCAAGTGAAACTGAGCCAGGCTGATGGATAAGAGCTGATAGCAGCACAAACCCCACTCAGAGGCTGTGCTACACATTGCCTTATGACGACTTGATTTAATAGGACACTTTATGGTTTTCCTAAGAGAAGCCTGGAGCCCAGTCCAGAAGGAAAAATAAAATGAAACAAGGGAAAACCTTGTTTTATCTATTCCCTTTGTGCCAGTAAATACAATCCAAGCCAACGCCATAAAAAGATCTGGCTGGAAATTGCACAGTGCTCCTCCAAGGAGCATTGCCCAGATTCTGCAGTGCCTCCTCTGCCATCCTGGCTGTGCTTTAGGATATTTTCAACCTGTGGGGCAGTTCTGGGACCAGGCAGGATGACTGACTCAGGCCATGGGGCTGAGAGAAGGCCTCCTATATCCTATTCACCCCCTGTTATCCTCTGGGCTTATATATAAGACCACAAGCAGCTCAGGGCAAAGCTGAGCATTGTATTTAACAGAACTTTTGGGGTTGCATCCTGCTCTAGCCTTGCTGGTGAATTTTTCAGGGACCAGCACTGCGGCTCTCTTTGGCAGGGGGATGATCTGGAGGTTTCAAGGACCTGCATCAGTCCCTGCTCCCTCACCAGGCCTGGATGCTCCCCCCAGCCCAGGGGGCTCCTGGCAGTGCCAGGGAATGCCTGGCCTAGGAGGTGGGATCTCTGGCAGGAATACTGTGGATGACATGGGTTCTGTCTCACCTTTCCAGATCCTGTGGCAGTGAATATTCATTTGGTTGTTGCTGGGCTTCACTGAGCAGCCCTGCCAGGGGAGCAGGAGTGGACTTCAAGGCACCTCCAGGCTGGATGCATCTTCTCTCCCCAGGAATTCATTTATGGAATAAGCAGAGACCTCTTTCCACTAAGTGAATATATAATAATGCAGTCCATACATTTATACATAATCCCCTGCAAACAAGGCCCTATTTAGGACAAGATCAGACTATGCTTCTCCCAGCAGGAGTTGCATTAGCAATTCATTTCATAGCATAAAAGGAGTGTATGGAGACAATCATCCATAGCCTGAATAAAACACTGGAGGAGAAGCCAGGAACCAAGGGAGGCAAAGGATGATTTCTTTGAAAGTAATGTAAAAAAAAATATAAATTAAAAAAAAATCCAAAGGAAAAATAAAAAAGGAGAGAGAGAAAATACAGCTCTGTGAAAAGCAATCCAAGAGATAGGAAATCCAATGTGTTTATTATTATGGATTGATGAAAGAAGAGGAAAATTTGATGGAAATAGGACTAGTGAATTCAAAGGATGTATGGAAAGAGTTTGGGAGGGGAAAGAGAAGATGTTAACAAATATAAATGCACGTGTGTGTGTGTGTGTCTGTGTCTGTGTGTCTGTGCACAGCCTAGAGGTGACCAGAAAGAATTTGAAGGAAAATAAAAGGATTTAGAAATCCTGTCTGTTTAAAAAATGTTTTCTGCCTCCAGAATATACAAAATGGAAAATAATAAATTAGGGAAAGTAGAATTGGGAAGGTGGCATTAGGGCAGTAAGGAGGGAGAGGAAAGGCAATGTGAAGACTTGTTTACTCTCTCTAATAGCCCAGACCTTTCCAAGGTGCACATGGGATCAGGCAGCCATCAAAAGCTTTCTGAGACAGAATAAAGCACATGCCTGCTAGCATCATTTGTCTTTTCCTCTATTTAATGGCCTTGTTTACATGAGGGCCAACGATTTCAGATGAAACAACTCCTGTGTGCTTAAATTTGTGGCTGCCTGGCAGAAGAGAGAACAAAGCTCCCAAGGAGGGGAGTGCTCCCTAACCTCCTACCAGAAACCTCTTCAAAACCAAACAAAACCACAAAAGCAGACCAAAGGCTGTGATAATCTGCCCTAAATTCCCTTCGTGAGGTTCTCTATCCTCCAAAAGAATCAGCCCTCCACACCCAACACACCACAGCCCTCCTCAGAGAGATTTAAGTGCTGGCTGAGGTGTTGGACCCAGAAGATGCTGCCCCTTCTCTGTGCTTAGAGGAGTTCCAGTGCTTGGCAATGTTGTTTTAAACCTTCCTCCTGCTCCAAAGGACTGAAATGGGATGAGAGCAAATCATTCTCCACCCTAAGCCTCTTATTCTTCACAATGCACCTATTCAAAATACCTGGAAGAGCCCCTCAGCAAATGATGCTCACATCTTCCATTTTCTTTGTGCTATTTGGGTTTCATCTGCTCATGAAGCATGCTGCAGGCAGAAACTTCTCCCTCCTCTCCCCGCTCCAGCAGCAGGCACTTTAAATATGCATAATAAAATATAAAGGCACTGAAACCAAAGGTCTCAATCCTATACTGAAACCACCTGTGCCAGTGGAATGCTGCATGGAAAGGGGAGCCTCTGCCTTCCAGAGCCCCTCCAACAGGGCTCACACCCCTCTTCCCCAGGACATAGCAGGTGCCTGTTGGGTGGCACAATTCCTCCGCAGCTCCAGGGAAAGGAAAGGGGCCTTAGGGCAATAAGGAGGGAGAGGAAAGGCAAAGTGAAGACTTATTTACTCTCTCTAATAGCCCAGACCTTTCCAAGGTGGACCACTGACCTATTTTAGAAGCCTGAAAACAGCTGGGTGGGGAAGGGGCAGCTCTGTGTGGTGTCTTTGGGGCAAATCTTGGGCCACGGTCACTCAGGCTGGCAGTGGAGGGAGCGAGAACAGCCCCTCCCCACCCAGCTGTGTTCCTGCCTGGCCCAGGCTGTTCACACCAACGAGTCTTCTGAGAAAACCACTAATTAAAGGCATGCGATGGTTAAACTTCTGCTAATCAAGACAAATTAACCGAGTCTCGAGTGTGTGATAGTGG
Organism: Regulus satrapa; assembly: GCA_013396955.1. NCBI lineage: Eukaryota > Metazoa > Chordata > Aves > Passeriformes > Regulidae > Regulus > Regulus satrapa. The sequence goes on along the minus strand of VWZN01018866.1, from coordinate 756,993 downwards.
AGCAGGATTGCTCCTTCCTCCACACCAGTCAGCCCTCAATTACAGAGCTCCGGTATTATGGTGAAATATTTCCCCCGAAGCCCCATTCGGCAGCTCCTGGTTGTGGTTCTCCTGATCCGTGGTGTTTATTTAGCACTAGGGGAGTGTTTTGCCAGCAGAACATGCGAGTGTCCAAATGTTAACGAGCCCATTAAGGATCGGCGATGTAATCAGACCAGACACTCACTGATTGGCAGCAGGACGGATCAAAAATTCCAGGAAAAATGTGTCACTTTGCCCAGTTGCAGTGACACATAGATTTAGGAGAAGAGCTCCAAGGCAAAGGACATAGTCCAAGAGTGGGAGTCTTTCCCAGAAAATTACTGAGAGTGAACCGAGGGAACCACTGCCTCTTTTTAGAAGCCTAAAAACAGAGAGAAAATACAGAAAGTCAGAGATTTGAACAGAAGGAGGACTGGGCCCTGTTCTCACCCTGTGCAGAAATGACTGCAAAGGACTTTGCAAAATGCAGATAGCATGAACCAAAGCAGAAACCGAGCAACTGAGTTGGAAGCAAACTGTCCTGACCTCTATTACACTTCAGAGTTGTTGATTTAACTGCTGTGTTTTCAAACATCTAATTTGCACCCTCAGGTCACCAATATAAAGCTGCCAGAGGGAGGCAATTGGAAATAAAAGAGTAGTCTTGGCTGGAGCAAGGGGAGAGAGAGAGAGTTAGAAAAGTAGCAAGACTTGCTGTAAACTTAAAATCTGATGGTGTGAGTGACCCGTGCTGCTGCTGAATCAATGCTTGCTTGGGGTTTTTGTTGCAGGTAACCTACAGATCATATTTTTACGACTCTAGTGTTTAGGAAGAGAGCAAGGAAGTGTGTCTGTGTAGCCCAAACCTAACTCTGACCTTCTCCCTGGCTCCTCTGCCTACACAGGAGCAGGACCAGCATTATCTCCTTGCAGCACCCATCCAGCCCAGCCTAACACCCCAGAGTCGAGACATGCCCTGCCTGGGGGACCTGCCTGCCAGGGCCACCAGTGCCCTTGGGGGCAGTGGGATGCCCAGATACCGTGGGCAGAGCCACCTGCCAGGTTTTGCCCCTTGGCAGGCGGGTGCAAAGCGGCTCTCACAGCGCCGGTCTCCCTTTGGGCACCGTGGCCAGCACAGCTGCTGTTCCAGCTGCCTGCCACCCCTTTGATGCTGTGCTCGGCCCTGCTGGGAGCTTGCCAGAGACCGAGCCTGATCTTCACTGCTTGTGATTCCCCAAAGCACTTTGAGCTGGTGGCTGCTCACAAGCACAGGCGCGGCTCAGGCTCTGGCAGGTGCTGGGCTCTCTGGCCCGAGCAGCCCCTGGGTTTGTTGTCAGCTCTTCGAGCTGGGAGATCAATCAAGCAGCCACGACTCCTGTCAGGCACCAGATCCTTCGCTTTGCCTGGTTTAACCCGCCGGTCTGCAAAGCTCACCTGCAGTTTTACTCACAAACGAGGGCAGTGTCAGGACACAAACCCTGTCCACCTGAAAGACAAATGGCTAATTAGCTGATAGGGGAGGGGAAGAATGGTCTATCCAGCTGTTCTGCCAGGTTCGGGCAGCAGACTGACAGCCTGAGTTCGAACCAGCTCCAACAAGGGCCGTTGTTCTGGAGGCAATTGAATGGAGGCAAAACCCCTGAGAAGTTTTGAGGGAAGGAGACTGTAAGAAGGCAAACACTGCGTGAGCCATCTCTGTGCTCCCCAGGTTGGACAGGTCTTGGCCACAGAAGGGTTCTGAGGGTCTTCTGAATGGCAGCATCCCTTTAGGACAGGATCACACGGCTCTCCTGGATCTTCAGTCCCATCCTCTGGTGGCATCACAGCGCAGCAGGATCCCAGAGACTTCCAATTGCACATCCAAGCCAGCAGCCAGAAAGAACAGTTTGTGCCACTAACAAAAACAACTCTTTGATCTCCCTGACATCGATGCAGCAAACATCCCACTCCGGTGCATTCTTGCATAAAAGAGAAGCTTCTTGCTGCTCAATCACACTGCTTTTAATAGCTTTTTGAATGCAAACATCCTCAGCTTTTATTTCAGTTTAATCTGCCAATTTTTCTAAGTCTTTATCACACTTTATCAAACAGTGTATCAGTGTGAGATATCCAACCCCCTCCCCTCAGGCACCTCTGAAATTGAAATCCCAGGAAGACAGCAGCTTCTTTCATATTTTAATTATTTTAACATTTTCCTTTAGTAGCCGCAGCATTATTATGACTTGTTTTTCTCTCTGGAACAGGGCTGTGATCCCACACTGGGTGGGAAATTTATTTGTCTAGAGGAAAATAGCAGAATGCCTCTAATGCATTAGATATGGATTAGAGAAATTGTGTTTGGGAAATACATAATCTCTTGGTAAAAACGGAAAAATAAAAAGCCCATTTCATTTTGGCTCTAATTTGTTTTTCCCCAATTATAATTTTTAATGAAAAAGTGTGTTTTAACCACACGGGTGCTGCCTAACGTGCCAAGTGTTAGGTATAAACTGCATCTCCAATAATGTCTCTTCATTCTTCACAATTGAGGGCTCTGATTCAGGAAAACATTTAACCACATGCTTAAATCCAGCCTTCCTGCCGAAGACACTCATGCATGGAATTAACTTGAGGTGTCCTGGGACTGGTTTATGTACTTAAAGTTTGAGACACTGAAGTATTTCTGAATTTTAAGACTGTCTCATGGTTTACCACCATGTGATCTGGTACATCAGGCACTAAAATTGACACCAAGACTCACAGCAGCTTGCTGGGTGTCAACTTGGCTCTAATACAGAACACCTGAGGGGTTTGGGCTGGAAGGGACCTTAATTCTCATCTTTTTCCACCCCTGCCATGTCAGGGACCAACTTCCATTGTCCCAGGTTGCCCAAAGCCTTTTCCAGCCTGGCCTTGGGCACTGCCAGGGATCCAGGGGCAGCCACAGCTGCTCTGAGCACCCTGTGCCAGGGCCTGCCCACCCTCCCAGGGAAGAATTTCCCCCTAATATCCAATCTAACCCTTTTCTGTGTCACTTCGCAGAAGTAGCACATGAGCAGAACATGATGCAGATGCAGCAGCTGCTGCAGCCCAAGCACGGTACCCCTCAGTTGCCTCCCCAGCTGCTGCCTTGGTTTGGAAGAGCTGAATCTCAGCATTTCCCCAGGCCTGCTTTTAAATTCCATTTCTCCAGTTTTCCATCTCCATTTCTCCAAATTGTTCCATCTCACAGAGGTTTTCCAGTAACCAGGCATTGCTGGCAGGGAGAGGCTGGGCCCATTACTGCTGTATTTACTCTGCACCCCAGCTCCTCCTCCTCATCCAATAAATCCATTTGAGGGCAAGAGTTTTGATAGACACTTTAATGGAGCTCTCTTGAACCTGACCATGTTTAATGATTTGGGGGAGCTCTGGCTCTGTGCCCATTCCTGCAGCTCAGTTCTTTTTTCTTTTTTTTTTAAACTTTTCTATCAGCTGCATCTCCTCTTTCTTTCTCTCCTGCTCCTACATGGGGAAGGTCCTGGAGAGCCAAGCCCAGCTCTCAGCCCTGCTCATGCATCTAGATCTGCTCTCCAAGGACACCAAGACTCCCAAAAACCTGACAAACCCCCTGAGGCCCTGTAGATGACAGGGACATCAGCACAGCCCCCCCTGTGTGTGCTGTTCAGTTTACACAATACTGATTGTCTTGATGTGGTGAGGGAAAGGGGGAAGGGAAAGAGATCTTCCTTGACAGGAAACCATTGCTGAGCTCTGCACTTACGATATTGCTGGCTCAGCCAGAGTTTTCCAGCTCTGGTGTTTGGGAAACAAGCTGTTGGATGTTGCTGATGAGCTCCTCTAACAGTAGCTTTGTCTTCATCATTAGGAAAAAAAGCAACTAAAATTTCCTGTTTAAATGATATCACATCTCTCTTTCTACTTTGTCCTACTGGGAGAGTGATGATGAAGGAAACAAATGACCTGGGCTCAGGATGCTGTACAGGGACTTGAGAGAAATAAAATTTGATTTGGAAAGGATAAAATGTTTTGACTTCCATGATGGAACAAGCAATTGTCCATGGATTTGCTGTGCTCCAGAAATGGGACTTCATGCTAAAAAGAGATTTTATGGAGCTCAAGCTATTATCTGGTGATGGAGAGCTCCCCAGACAGCCCTCATTCTCCAGCTGGCTTCCCAGCAGATCTACTCTGATAGTGCCATATATTCTGGTCATAAGTACTGAGATCCAGCCATCACCAGCCAGTATAACTTCACATATAACCAAGCAACATCTTCCAAAGGTTTCTGCCTGCTGCAATGACTGATGCACAGACTCAGACTGGCAGGGATACCGAGGCCTTGTCTGAGAGAAACAGGCTATTTTTATACACTTCTGAAAGACACAGTATTTCCTTCTAGGGCATTTTTCCATACAAAACCTCTTCCAAGAAGGAACTGCAAGTTGCTCCTTCTGTCTTTGGTGCATGTTTCAGGTGTTGTGGTTTCCTGATGTGCCTGGGAGGGCAGGAGAATGGTGACATTCCTGTTCTGCAGGTTCACAAGTCCCACCTGAGTGGTTAATATGAGGCAGAAGGATGTGAAAAGGTTCTATGACCAACTGGGATCTGCTTCTTGGTTGTCTGGGCTGAAAACACACCACTGTGAAAACTGCTTTCACTGGCATTTTTTACATGTAGGTGTGATTCTGAAACTGTAGACTACCTTCCTGAGCTCCTGGAGTTCAAATTTTGCTAAATATTTTCATTGTGTTCCCCTTCTAGCTGGCACTACATATAAGCACTCCAGAGACTAAAAAAATCCTAGGCAGCACCAACACAAGCCTTCAGTGTGGTTTCCTACCAAAGCATCCTGTGAAATTTTGGAAGCAATCCATCACTACATTATATACACAGCATTTTTGTTTTCATTTCCCCAGTGCCTCTATAGAGCTGTCACCTGGGTGAAGCTCATTGGATCCACAGTGTTCAGCAGTGCCACAGTGATCCCTACTGCAGGACTTACAGGACAGTTCCTCTGATTGAAGGAAGCAAAACCTCTGTTCCTGTACTGGAGTTTATTTCACCACTGAGTTCCATTCACAGTGGTGGGCTGTGCTGGGAGACAAAAGCCTGGATGCCAAAATAGAGTGAGAAAGGAAAAGCAGTTTTTTCAAGCAGAAGCCTGGCAGCCCAAGCACCCCTTGAGATGATCACAGATGTACTTGTGAGTCTCGTTTTGTATCTGTGCCATTTTCAGGTGTGCAGTAATCTTCCCCCCAGCAGATGACCCACTTTAGGGTGCACATCTCCCTGCATTCACCACCATTCACCACCTCCCCTCTTTCCTATTCCACAGGTAATTGCCACACATGCACCTTCTGCCACTTTCCTTGTCAAATTGCATTTCTCACTCTAATTCAAGGAGCAGAGTTTATGGTTAGTGGTAGCCTTGTATAAGCAGAGCTTTTCCCTGTGGTTTGCCACAGGATGAGAGCTGTCCTTCCCAACAGATCTCCTGAAAAGGAAAAGCATTTCAGGTGAGGAATCGCCCAGTTCCTTGTACACTGTGGTGAAAACAGACCATGAGATTCACCGAGCCCTCAGCACCTCACAGACCTGCAGCTCCACTGAAGGAGAGCTGGAGCCAGGACTGCCACATCTGAACCACACCTGGTGCCCAACAACAGAAGCTCTGACAGCCCCGAATGTCACCAAAGCCTTCATCTCTTCCAGCAGAAGAAATTATTAAACCCAGAGTCCAACACTTCTGCTTCGTGTATTTACAGCAGAGGTTTCTCCCAAGGCATTTCAGACTATGTCACCCTTTTGGCCTCTAGGAAAAAGCCACTCTTAGACATTATATTCTAATAGAGAGAATTTAATTAAGGACCTACATCTGGACTTCCATTTTCACATTCCAGCTGATCTGGTTTTGTGTCACTGCCCCAAGAACAGTGCAAAGCCCTGTGTGTGCTGTAGCCATGGGGCAAGAGTTCTCTGTGGACACCATCAGCTTCCCAAAGGAATTCCCAGTGCTAATGCAATCCTAAAAGCACTTTTAACCATCCAGGGCCTCCCTGAATTCAGGGTTGTCACCTGCAGTAACATATTGGGGCTGCAGCAAAGATCCAGGCTAGGTCAGATTCTGCCAGATTTCCCAGAGATCTGGAGGAATTCTGCTGATTCTATTGAGCTTGAAATCTCTACACTAATGTTTACAGCAGAACTTGGTCATTGTAATATCTGTGGGCTAATTCCACCTTTTCTTTCCTTCAGAGTCACATCATTCTTTCGGGGATCAGCCATGATTTGCTCCAAAGCACCTGTGGTATTTTGACATCCTCAAATACTGTGAACTCTCATATTTAAATATGCAACTTAAAGACAGGGGCAAAGTTTAACTCACTCTAATCAACGGTGAAATGAACACCAAGCTCACCATTACACTTTGAAAGGGGGTCTTTTTTATGCTGATCATTAACTGCAGCAGGGACATTCCTTCCCAGAGATCTGTTATTAATGACTGCTGAACTTACTGATTTCAATTAACTGCGTTACGTTTATATTGAAATACTGTTGGTGCTGCTCCAGGGAAATATAAATACTGAAATGAGAGCTGGTGCCTCCTCAGTTAAAGAACTGCAAGAACAAACAGGTTGGGCAGCACCCCCACAGTTTTCTACAGCATGAATGCTGTGCCCTCTTTCTCTCTTTTTTTTTTCCCCCCTTCCCCCTTTCCCCTCTTCCTTGCAGCCATCTGATTCTGGTGCCTGGAATGACGATGTCCCCAGGGACTCATCACCCTCGTAGCCCCTTGGCTCCAGGCCTTTTGGCTCCTGAGATATTGGTGTCATCATTTTCTGCCTCTGTGGCCCTTTTCTCATTCCAGCCACGTTGCTGCCGAGGGACATCCAGTGCTAGGCCACCAAAATGGGATTGCACAAACCCTGCACGTTAATTAGTTCGATGCATCTCTCTGCTCAGGAAGGAAGGAGGGAACTGTTGCTAATAGCACACATTTTGGAGGAGGTTATGCAGAGCTGTGGGGTTCAAAGGAAAGGAAATGAGGGGGAATGGCCCAGCTCCAGCCTTTTTAAAACTAATTCCAGGCTTCAGAGCCAGCAGAGTTTATTATGGAGGGTCTCCTGCTCTCCATCTCTTCCCTTTTCCTGCTCAGTACCTCGCACTGCCCTTTGAGATCCATGCCCACACTTCTCCCTCTCCTCTCATCCCTCAGTCTCTAGTGTTCAGCAGAACATCAGTTCACTTCCTACAAAAAGCCAGCGCTGGCCCACTGTGGACTGGACCTGCCACAGCCTCACAGCAGTGCAGAAGGACAGAACTGTACAAATCTCCTGCCACCCCAGAAGTGATCTGTGTTTCTGACAGCTGCCCTGGCACAACAGAGCTGTTACCTGTCCTGGGCTCACAGGTAACACCTGAGGTGCTGGACAAGGGTTTGGAGCAATCCAGATGTGGGGCTGCCTCTGTGCCATCCACTGGGACCTCTGAGCAGCACACTCAGGTTTCCCAAGACATGCCAAAGGCAGGCACCAAAGGCCTCTGTAATTACCCTCAGTGCTTTCTATTGGGTGCAAAACTGTCATTAAGTGCCAGTAGTGTGATTGCCCTTTACTGATAACACAGAGCTCAGCAATCCCCAGCCTGGCTGACTGTGCTTGTCCAGGCTGGAAGGAAGTGAACCTGCCATCCTTCCTCTCCCAGCTGGCTGCTAAGGTGTGACAAACACTGAGAGCTGTCACCCACCTTGACCTGCATGTGCCAACAACGGAGAAATCACTCACATCTGCCTCAAGTGACACCCACCAGCTCCACTTAACTCCTTGGGCACCTCTGAGCTGTGAGGGAATGGCTGAAGAACCCTAGGCCACGAATCAAAACACTGCAAATCTTCCTTAAAATGCCTGAGTGAAAGGGGCCATGGGTCTCAGGTCTCTGTGAATCATGGAGTCATTTAGGTCAGAAAAGTACTCTAAGACCATTGATTCCAATCATGAAACTGTGAGATTCAACACTGACACTGGGCAGATTTGCACAGGCTGAAATTCAAATTTCTGTGGCTATTGCAGGCTGGCATCCTTAAAATAATAGCATTGAAGTGATCCCTCCAAAAATACTTCCCATTACCTTTAGATGATGAAGAGGAGCAGCTCTAGGCAGATTTTTCCACTTTAGCCTTGGCCACATTTTGTGTCTGTGGAAGATCAGGTGGGAGAAGACGGGGAGAGACTGCTGGGATTCCAGCCCTTGCTGGAACCATGTCCATCAATCACAGGCTACATTAAAACCTGATTTGATCCCAGCTTGTGGCACACTCTCTAACACAGGGACTACAAAGCATAAAATAGAAATCAGGAGCAGAGGCCTCTGGGTTTTGTTGAAACATTATTGCTTGGTCTTGTTTCCAGTGACTGCATCTGTGTAACAACATCACTTCCATACCATGTAATTAGGCCCTTAATTTATTAAACAGCAACTGTAGTAAGCAGCAAGTGGGAGATACACTTATCTTCTGACAGGGGAAATATGTTATGAGTGAGCCTGTACCTTTCTGACTCAGCCTGGGCTGCTTCCTAGCAGACAGAGCTCTGGAGAGGAAAATGTTTTCTTGGTGCAGACTTTGGACCAGCTCCCAGGAGATCTGGAGTCTTCTTGTGCTGCCCTGGCACAGGTTTGCTGCATGGCCTTGATCAACTTTGTCTTGCTGCCCCTAACTCCATGTGTGAAATGAAAACAGTAATTGGGCCTTTCTCCCACACGTTACTTGCCTTGTTCAACTTTTCTTGTCAACTTCTCCAGGAAGAAGCTGTGCATCTTGTTCAGCTTCTGCCAGGCTCTGGGCACACCGCGCCCCCACACCTCTCTCTGCTCCCCATTGATAAATGTCTTTCTTTTCCTGCAAGGTCAGAGGAGCATTTCAAAGACTGCCAGTAAAAGGCAGCATATTCCAAAGGTTTGCCTCTTCCAAGGTGCTAGTCAGGGAAACAAAGCAAATGCCATCATTCCATACCCTCAGGAAGAAATTGCCTCAGCGTGAAATTCAGCCAACAACAAAAACCTCTCTGTGACAAAGCTGAAAATGATGATATCCTGCTTACTTGCCCATGGGGAAACACACAAGACTTGGATCTTCCAGGCTTCTAAGCCTGAGGCTAAAGAAAATGTTATCTCCTTGTTGAAGTCCTGACAGCACTACAGGCTGTGGAGCAGCTGTCCTGCAGCGAGGCCCAGGGAGCTCTACAGAGCAGTTTGGTGGCTGGCACTTTGGCCATTTAATGTGTGGGTTTGCACTGGGCTAAGCAGATCCCAGGAGGATGCTCAGCACTCAGAGGAGCCGATGCGGCCAGAGGGAAAGGTTTGTCCTGGATGCACGAGAAGCCAAAGCTCCCTTTGATCCCAGGTGCTGGAGAAGATTCAGAGCATAAATCATTCTCATCCATTCTTCCTATATCATGTTAGCTGACCTACATGGTCACAGCTGACCATGCTGGGTAAATAATCTAATGTAATTACAGGGTAAAGAAATGGCAAATTCTTTTCTAAAGCCGAGTAGAGCTTGCATCTATTATTTATTAGAGGCAACCAGCAGAAGAGAGCAGGTTATGTGGTAATTACTTTTTGACCTCCTGGAGGTAATTGCATAATCATTTGCAGAGAGTTGCTATTACAGTTGGGTGAATCCTGCGAGCGATTTTATGTGAACAGTCATTTGAATTTTTAAACCAATTTCCACCTAACTATGGAATTCTGATAAGGTCATCCACCACTCCAGTGCCTGAATACCTTTTTCCCTGCCTTTTTTGGGGGGTCTTTGTGTTCTTCAGGAATTAAAGTAATGAGCTAAGGGGCAGCAATGCTCACACCTATTTAACCAGGCGCCCAGTCTTTCAGTGGTTAAAGGGGTCCAGCAGCTCAGAGGTTGGACAGCCAAAAACCTGGTAACAGGCACTAAGAAGACACTTCATAGAAGCTTTCCTAGGTTTGCCACAGGTTTAACTTCATCCTGAAATAAAGGATTGTTACATCTAATTTGTAGGCTCCTGCACCATTGGCCAGAAGAAGACAAAAACACTACCTCAGAGCAGGCAGCCAGGGTCAGAAAGGATGAATCTCCCTTTGGTGTCTCACTTAGTCTTCTTCACCTCTCCCCCAATTTCACATGAATTCTGGAGCCAAGCCCTAGAAACTCCAATATTGGCCGTTCCTCTTAAATTCTTGACACTTTGAATTAAATTTAGTCATGATTGAGCAGTTACAGTTGGGGTCCCATCTGGAGGTGCAATATTCCAAGGATCAAGGAGAGCATTGCACAGTCTCTGTGGCACACAGAGTGTGTTTTCCTAACACCCCTCTCAGTCTGGGGCTCCCTTCATCTTTCCCTTAGAAGCCATGGGGCTCCTGAGGGAATATCAGAAATGCTCCAGAGAAGTTTTAGCCCACATGAACTTTCTCTGTATTGCTCACCCTGCAATAGTTGAGACCATGCTGTTTTAAAATTTATAGTGTAATTGATTTATTTATATATCATTCAGCTCTTATTATTTATTAATTCTTCTGTCAAGGTTAATTTGAAATACTTCTAAATAAGGCTTCCTGACAACACCTTTGTTTATGAGATTGACAGCATGCCAGAGCACGCTTCTTCATCACTTGCAAAGGCAATCTGCACAGGCTCAGGTCCCAAGAAAGGTGATCCTGCTTCCTTTCTGAAAAAAAGATGCAATGCAAATAACCCACAGTCCTGGAGTTGTTTGTCATTAATATTTCAGGATCCAACTTTTGTTATCTGGACAGGATTCAGATTAAAATGTCATCTGTGAGGAGGGGTGCAGTGCACAACTTGCTGCCATAACTTTGAAGCCAGCCAAGCAAAGCGCCAGGCAGGAGTTCGTCCCCTGCGTGTCTGAAATCGGGAAGGAACAGTGAACCAGGATTTCTCAGATCATCTCAAGTGCAGCCATCACACTTTATTCTGTTGAGTTTGAATACAGACAGAGAGTCAAATATCCCTCATTGAGAAGAGTCATCAAGAAACATGGTATATAGAAATAAAGGTAAAAACCGTGGGTCAGGGCCATTAGGAACATAAAGAATGCAAATTCTCTCGGTGTATTCTGCAGGTCTAGGAGATTAGTAGGGAATATGTCATACTACCTGTCCTTAATGTTATGTTTGTTCTTTGTCTGGTTAGCCTGTGAGCTCCAGACAGCAAAGCTCGGATGTATTTCAGTATCTGGAGGCACCTGGCAGTCCCGCAAGGTGGGTGAGAAGCGCAGACTGCACGGGCTCGGCACACGCGCCAGGGTGAACAGAGCGCCTTGGCTGCATTTAAACAACATCCTCTGCGTGTGTTTCCTTCTGAACTGGTAATATTTCAGGTTTCTCTTCCATGACAACAGTTCTGCAGCTGGAGGACTGCAGCCGGGCTCCACAAATCCCCGCCGGAGCGGCACAGCCTGGAACTCGCCTCTCGTTTTCCCGGCTCTGCCAGGAGAGACCCATTTGTCTGCTGCCTTCTCCTGTGCAGCTTGGATGCCCCCCTTAATGTGATTTTTTTGTTTGTTTTTTTTTCCCCTTGCTGAAGGGTGAATTAGCACAAACCTTTCTTGGAGTTTTGACTGGGTTTAATGAACAATTAATGAGCGGGAGTAGAACTAGCACAAACCAGACTGCGCTGTGCACGGGGTGGAGGGGGGGGTGCAGGATATCCCAGTGTACTCAGGTGCTGGTTACTGATTTTTTCTTCTCTGTGCAGCAGAAGTGCCCAGAAAAGTAATTATTTTGACTTCTAATTCAATCTTCCTCTATTTAGATTCTGTTCATTAGAATGGGATTGTGTGAAAGGTACCACGGCGCTCTCCAGCATTAGCTATCGAAATGGATTTAAAGGGGACATGAATGCAGGATTACACCAAGTAGCTGTAAATTTAAATAATTTAGGATGAGCCCATGTGATCAGTGGCAGCTGGGTGAGATGAGGACAGCCCAGGCAGGGGGACAGCACCAGGCAGCAATATGAGAGATGTGAGGGGAGAAAGGCACTGTCACAGACTCAGTCTTGCACCAGAAGGGGAGGGACTCCCATTCAAAACAGAACAGTGGATAACCCCTCACCGTGAGGCTGCGGTACCCAGAGGGTTTATCCTGATCCAAAACAACTCTTTTCCCTTCTCAGTATTTTCTTTAGCCTGTCATGTTGTGTCTTCTCTGCTCAGGGTTTTCAACGTGTGGTTAAGGGGGTTCGGAACTGCACTCTGTGGGATGTCTGGTCCTTTGAAATTTTAGGCCCAAAACTTCAAGGTCTTCAAAGCAGGGAAAAAAAATTCCTCACTTTATGTTTGTGGAGCGCCAGGTATCACCAGACCTTTGTATCAGAGGTTGCAGGGTTTGATAAGACAAATAAAAATTTTTAAAACCCAAAAAACTTCAAAGAAAAAAAAGGCAGAAAATATAGCACAAGTGCATTTTGAGGTTTGAGGATTTTTACATAAAATTTTATTAATGCCTAAAATTGTGTCCTTTCCCCATAATTATTATATTGGGAAATTTCACAAAGCATGAAAGCGGCTAGTCACACGAGGTGTTTTGCAAGTCATTCACCTAGTACAAATAAGGGCTGAAATATCAGAGCATGCTGCTCATAAGTGATGTGGATGAGCATTATCCCACTCCCCCCATGCACACCTCTGCAGAACAGGAGCTCTGATAACCTTGTGTTTCCTGTACTGCTGTCCCTCGCCCCTCACTGGCCCCCATTCTTCCACATAAAGCCCTGTTAGATAAGAAGAAGAGATGATTATTAAGATGGGAGCAGAAGAGCATCCACCCAAGGAATACCAATGAAGCCGTATCTTGGCGTGTGCATAAACTGAGCCCTTTCCCAATAAACCATCAGATACAGGCAAAAGAGTGACAAACAGTAAGTGATTCCTGTCATCAGCAGAATTCATGTGGGAGCCTCTGGTAATTGGCATTTTCTCCCTGCAAAAGAAGAGAGATTTAAAGATTTGGTGAGTGTCAGGCAGCGGGCTGGGGCAGCGGTGACTGGGCTGGCAGCACAGGGACACGGGAGAGCAGAAATGGCCCCTCAGGGAGGGGAGACCTTGCCTGGGGAGTGTGTGATGAGCTCAGGCAGGAATTTACGGTGGATAAAGAGCCATTTCTGAGGGGCAGCTCTGCAGACTGGAGCCCTGGATCAAATCCAGAGCTGCGGGTAAGTGGCCAGCGTGCCACGACCATCATTGTGTTTAACACCAGCTCTGGATTCAGCTGGCCCTCACACAGCAAAAGGGGAGGAGCTGTGCTAGGGGAGCTGGAGTCAGCTTTGATAAATCCTTACTAACAAATGCCCCCAAGGTCCATCTCACTTATCCCAAAGCAGTCCAGGTGTCTGAGGAGCCCATGGGAAGCCGCTCTTCTGCCACCACCAGTCTGAGAACTTCCAGCTTGTCTTAGGCAGGAGACACAGAGCTTCTCTGTGGGAAGGGATGAGGAGCAGAGATTCCCCAAAGGGATTCCCCAAGTCAAGACCACAGTCCTTCCATCCCCACAGTGAGCTCAGCTCTCTGGCACAGCTCTAGGGCCAAGATACTGGGTGCAGTACGTCAGTAAAATGGTAGGTCCTTAGGATACCACATTTCCAAGACAAAATTCCAATTTTAGAATTCTTATTTTGCTCATTTTCATCAGCTGTAATTTCCAGTATTTTCATTTTAAAGCACTTTTTTCCCACTGGTGTCCTCAGTCTCCACATCCCGTATTTATTCTGGCCCTGTTTATTTCCCTAATCATTTTTCCCCTTCTTCCCCCTGACTTTCTTAAGTAATATCCCAAAGAGATAGAGACAAGCTGACCATATGAAACCTTACCTTTTTCAACCCAGTTCTATTTCTTCATTTTAAAATTAAAACCAAAAGCTGGGAAATTGGATGAGTAGATTTATTTCTCTTTCCTGTCACTGGCTAGCTGGATTAACTGGTCAGAACTCCATATCCATCTCCAGTGAATCTGGGATTCTGAGCAACCACTGCCTCAATACCACCATAAGAGGAAAAAATTCAATAAACAGGACCAAAATGTGCACGTGCCCACCCCAACTGGGTCTTTACCCCTCTAAGGCATTTCAGTGCTTTGGTTTCAACCTTGAACCTTGGCTGTGGCTGTCGACTCCCAGGCATGCCCACTTTGCAGATCTCTGTGTTCCTGAAATGACACTAAATCACACATCGTGAGGTGAAAAAGATCATAAAGGAACAACAAAGGATCAGCAAACATAAAATAGAAGAATGGCAGCCTCCCCACCTTACACTGCAAAAATCAAAGGGAGTTTTCAAACAGCCCCATTTCCAGTCAGCTGGAGATTTAATTCACACAGTAATTTACTGTGTCTGCCCTTTTTCTG
>VWZN01018866.1:723179-742567 GCA_013396955.1 Regulus satrapa | reverse complement strand
CTCGTGTCTGCCCTTTTTCCCCCCCCCCCCCCCCCCCCGGTTCCTCTTGCTCTTCTTTTGCTCAATAGTTACTTTTTTCTTGGCCTATAATAAGAGGAACCTAATGCCCAAGCCTTACATGCAAATAAGCTTTTCCCTCTGTGTGTGCTGGGCAGAGGGGGGAACGATAAGGAAGATTCATGGGGGGCAGAAAAAAGCCATTTATTGCAAAGAGCTTTTGTATTGTGAAGTAATTCTAGTATTTCAAGGGAAGGGGACAAGTTCACAGAGAAAATTATGCCAACTGAGACTGTTTGAGTCTGCAATTTTCTTTGCATGCTGCTGGGGCCAGTGATGGCTCTGGATTTGTGGGTGTCTGTATCCAGCCCAGCATTTCTGTTCTCAGGGCACTTCAGCAGCATCTCTGCCTTGTTAACTGTTTCCTCTTCTGGTGAGGGAGTTGTTTTCCTAGGGGTTTTTATTACATAATGGCTCAATGGGAAACTGAGCAGAAGAAACATTTTCATAATTGATGGCTCAATTTCAGTCCTGAAAACACTCAATGGCTCTTTCAGCCTCACTAACACTGGAAATTATTAGAAATTATAAACTGAGATGTGGCTGGAGCATATAAAAATGGACAAGTACCAAAAACCACAGGCTTGATAGGTTTCCACGTGGAGAGGAGGGGAAGATGTGTTCAGGTTCTTGCAGAATTTCAAAGCATTAATCATAAGAATAATTTTGGGGGGGAGATGTTGATCTGTAAAAGTAATGAAGTTTAGAACAGAGATTTTCATCAGAATTTTCCAGAGAGGTCTTCTAAAGGACGTTGCTACCCTGAGACAGAGCAGGATCATCTTCTCTTGCCTTCTCTGTGAGGGATTTTGGGCTCAGCTCCCAGAGAAAGACCTGTGATGTTCTCTGTATGTTTACAGGCACAGGGAAGGATCATCAGAGAGGGAACCTGCAATTCTTGAGCCAAGGAGCCAAGAAACAAATATAATAGGTCAGAGAAAGACCTGCATTAAACCCTGATGTGGCCAACCCAGAGTTAATTCAGAGTTTTTATTTTAGATGCATACCTTTTCAATTTAATATTTCTACATAGGCATCCACCTGAGGAGCCATTGATTAATTTAAAAGCACTTTTTTTTTTTTTTTTTTTTTTTTTTTTAAGTAGATAGCTGCAAGCTTGGCTTTATTTTAATGCAAATGACCTTATTTGGATCTGCTGACATTAGAAAGCATTGCAGACATTCTGAATCTAACACAGAGGCAGAGAGAGCAGAATATTCCATCAACTCATTTTATGAGTTCTATTTCAATTGGGAAGAAAAGAAAAAAAAACTGAAATAAATAAAGGGAAAGGAAAACAACTACAGTCATAAGGGAGGATTTGCTGGTTCTCTGTCCCCTGGCATTCTCTCCCTCCTCCCTTTTCCCTCCTCCCATTTCAACCGCTTCAGGGACTTGCTGCAGCCATGGGATTAATGGACACCTAATGCCATCTCTGCTTTACAGCCTGGAAAGGCTCTTGTTTAGTTTACATTGATTTTTCTTTTCTGATGCATTTGCAGAATGTGAGATACCGATGGTGGGAAACATAGATGGAGGGGGGAGACGTGAGAGAGAGAAACATCCTCTGCCTCCTGCTCCTGGAGATGCTCCTGGACTTTGGAGCATCCTGCAGATACTTCCAGCAGCAAAGTCGCACTCTTCTCTCTCCTGCCATGCTAGAGGACACAGGAAGGGCAGCAGTGATACCCTGCTCTCTGGTGGGCTGGTTATCCATCACTCAGGAGCAGACAGGAATGCACTGCTTTACAACAACTCTACACACCGATGTCTCTGTTCCGTGGCCTGGCACCGGGGGCTTTTTTATTGTGGTTTTATTTTTACTATAATTGCTGCTAGCAGGACTGAGGTGGTTCCCAGGATCTTCCATAAATGCATGGCCATGATGACCATGCTCAGGAGGAAGTTAATCCCTGCCCTCCTGGCAGTTCAGAAACCTCCCTGGTAAGTGCAGACAGGCAAATCTCTCGGGTGTGAATGAGATCACAAGGAGAGGGCTGGGATGAGTGGGCTTGTGACATTAGGATCTGTCTGGGACATCAACTCCTCGTGCACTACTCAGCATCGCATCCCACTGTTTCTGCTCCAGCCAGGGAAGGGAGCTGCCCTCTGCCAGACCTCTCTGCATACAGGAGTGGGAGCACAGCCCACGCCTCCCTTCAGTGGGATCACTCTTCCTCCTAACAAAGCACTGAGGGAAAGGAATGCTGCTGTCCCCTGCACCTTTGGGGTGAAATTATGACATCAGCAGAGCAGTTCAGAGCAGCTTTGGCAAGATCAGTAGGGTAGAAAGATCTCCACAAGCTACTCACATTCCTCAAATCCTTTCCAGGAACCTTGCAAGACTTTGACAGCTCTTCTTTTGTTTATTAAAACCACACACATGTGCCACCCATCAGCAGTACAGCAAAGATGAATGCTCTTTTAGTGAAGATGCTAAATGCAGCCTAAACCAGGCTGGTGTTTAGTAACAGTGACAAAAACACAGCATGAGAGTGAAGAAAATGACATCCTGTGACCATGTCGCTCTGTTATCTTCAGCACCTTTGGTGTCAGCTTGATGCCTTTTTGGGACTACCTAAAAACAGAGGCCAGACACAAATAAGGGAATAAAAAGCAGTTCTGTTTATTGAAGGCCTTCAGGTACATTTTGGGCAGACAAAGCCCCCCAGGAGCTACACCCACAATGGACAATGTGTCACGGGTTTCACACTTTGATAAGTTTGATTCATTTTCATATTGGGGGTTAATCTTCCAATTACAGCTTCAGGTAATGAAGTAATTTACCCCCAGTTTCCTCTCCCAACTCACTTTTGTTTCCATCTCTCAGGGCCTGAGGCAGGGAGGGGTCCTTGATTCCTGGAGAGGAATTTCTGTGTCTGCCCAAAATGAGAAAGCAGCAGCTCACACTGAGTTTAGAGTTATACACTAAAGAAATGCAGGATTACAGGTACATGAAAAATATGCAAGCTAAAATCCTAAGGCATCAAGCTCTGTAAAACTATGGGGACAGAAGATGGAGGGAAGGCTGACAATGGTGCTTAAAGCAACCCAACACCACCTGGGGTCCATCTTCTGCTGGCTCAGTGAGTGAGTGACCCCTCTGGAGAGAGAGTTTTCTCCCAGCCTGCTTTAGATGTGGGATCTTTAAGGGTATTAAAGGTGCCTCATCAGACAGTTTGCACTCCCTGTTAGGCACGAGTTGAAGGGTGAGAAGCTAGAGAGGGCGGAAGGCTGGTGCCAGCCCGTGTCATTGTTCCTCTGCTGTGCCAGTGGCTGACAAGTTGTCCCAGGAGCTGCAGGGCCACAGGGCTGGGAGGGATGGTGCTGCTGAGGTGGCTCCAAAGGCACGACCCTCCCTTTCAGCCCCCCAGGACTCAGTCTCATTGCCACCATCCCCTGTCACATCGCACCTGCAGCTCCTGGCAAGTGGCTCACGAGGCTTTTCTTCCCACTCTGAGCCCCCAGTTCCAAGCAGTTCTTCTCACTCTGCCATGAAAAGGAGTAAATTGTAGTTCAAACGAGCGTGACCCTGTGCCTGGCTGTCATCAGGACTGCTTTTAGAAGGCATTTAATGCTTAATATGGAGCTCTTGACAGAAATGAGCTGCTCCTTGCAAGGCTCCTGACAGACTGCTGGTGAGTCTCAGGAGGAGAAAAAGAGATTTATAGGAAAGAAAGTTTAGTATTACAGGCAAAGGAAAAAATAGGAATGTGGTTGTTAAAAGAGAAAAAAAAAAAAGCCAAAAACAAAAAGAGTCAGGAAAATGAAAGGAAGCCTGGTGATAGGTCCTGTTTCCCATCTAGCTGAATAAAGAAACTTGCAAACATTGAGATTAATCTTGGGAAATAACTAGTAGCATAAGTTTGCATTGCAAGAAATTACATGTTGTCATCATGATTATTTATTTATTTTTTACTCCAGTTAATAACTACATTCAGGAAATTAAAAGGAAAAATAGCATGCAGTTCTGTCGGGAAGCCTGAAGAAACAGACCAGCAATTGAGGAGAAATGGGATGCATATCTCAGCAGCATTGCTTCTTTTCCCATGCATATTTTCCCATTTAAGGGAACCTGGTTTTGTTTGCTGTTTTGCAAGGTTGGCTTTCATCTTTTCTTCAGGTCCCTATACAAGCTTCAGCTGTTTGAGGTGGATCCTGAAAAACTGTAGTTTCTTTTCTTCGGTTTTCAAAACTCTGAAAATTTACGGTTTTATTTATTATTCACCTCTTCCATTGTTTAACTCTGAGCAAGAAGAATTAAGAAGTGCTTTAGCTGCCTGACTGCACAATAGAACAGTGAAGAGAGAGTTCTCCAACAGTCCAAAGTCTAAAACCTTTCTCATCCTGTGGAGTGAATCCTGAAGGATAAACCAGTAGGAAGAAATCTTTTGAAGGATTTGGTTGCCTTATTACTCTTCACTTCAAGGGAAGTCTGACCTCTAAACTCTCCAGGTGTACTTTGCACCCTACATCCATGCAGTGCTGGGTTCAGAAATGCTAAAAGAGGGGACTTTTTATGAAGATGATTTACTGCCATGTGTTCAGCAGTGACTTGCGAAAGCTCTGAGCTGATCCAAGGTCTCTCCACCCTGGGATGTGGCCACAAGAAAGGCTGACTTAAAAATAAAAATATTGCAGAGACTCTGAGATGCATGCTGCAAAGTGCTACCCTGAAGTCAAGGGAACCATGCTGAATTTCCTCTCTTAGGAATCTGTCCTGGAATCATCACACCTTTATGGGAAGCTCTTAAAAACCCCCAGACTTTTTTCAGTGGAGAGTGAAGATGTTTAAGATTAAAATGCCTGGCAAGGGTGGGATGCTCACAGTCCCAAGCAGAGAGAGAAGGGGAGTCTCAAGAGAGATTCACAAAGCTGGATGTAATCTAGGAAGGGTGGGAAGATCCCTGACAAGTAGCAAGGGAAGAGAGAGAAGGGGACTGTCCTGACAGCAACCGTGTCCAGGGCTGACCTGCTCTGGACTGCCCACTGCAGATCCAGAGCACAGGGACACACCTCAGGGATGCTCCCTCAAAAAACTCAATGAAGACCAGAGGAGCCTCCAGCCTGAGCACTGGGTGCTTTTCCTGGTGAGCAGAGGTTTGTCCTTTCACTGCCTGAGCTGCCCAGCCCAGCCCTGGCTGCAGCAGCCCTCAGCACAGCCCAGGCCAGCTGTAACGTTCTTTATTGTTTTATTTCTACCACAACAGCACCTCAGAGAAATAACTGAGGATCAACACTCTGTCACATTAAAGAACTCAAAGCAAAGTGAGTAGAAAGGCTCGACTGTGCCCTAGAGATCCTGCAATTTAATTGAAATTCAGGAACATACCCAGATTTAAGGAAAGGCTCAGTTGATTGGATTATTCCACAGACCAGTTTTCTCATGTTCATCAGGAAAGTTCCTCTTCATCTCTACTTTCTAAGTAAAATCCTGCTTTCTTCCTTTTTTTTTTTTCTTTTTTTTCCAAACACAAGAGGAGAAGAGAATGAGGGGGTGAGAGCTGATTGAGTGAGCAACAGCAGGGGTAACAAATGAGTATTTATCAATGTTCCTCTCCTTTTACAGCACATCAATTCTGAAGCTGCTGACAGAGGTCTTGCTGTAACTGCTGGAAGAACCTCCAGGAGCCAAGAATTTTATGTTCACGCTTATGTAAAACCAATTTCTGATTAACCACTGATGCAAAGTTCAGAAAAATGGACTTTCATTGTGCCTTGGAACAGCCCTGTCCAACAAAGCTGCTGCCATTCTACCCCCCCTCCTGACAGGAGCTCTTCCACAGCAGGGGCAGCCTGGGCTCCTCCTGGGGTTAGCAATGCCCTTTGGAGAGCTTGGTTCCAGGTTTCTCCTGAAATCTAGGAGCAACCAGGCCAGGCAATGCCAGCTTTCCTTATCCTTCCTAGGCAGAAATGCTCCATAATGCCTTGTGCACTGAGCTGGGTAAATATGCCTATTTTGGGGTGGTTTTTTTTAAAACTTTCTGCTGAAGATCAGCCCCTGAAATCTCCGTCTTGTTTTGCCAGAGCTTCAGCTGAAGGCACAGCGTTCCCATGTCCAGTACAGCACTCCTGGGGGTTCCTGAATAATGTGCATGGAGAGCAGCCTCGACAACAGCAGCTTAGCCCCAGTCCAATTCCCTCTAATTAAATAGGTTCAGCAGCACAAAGACTGCAGAAATGGCTGCAATCTCATGCTGGACACGCAGGTGCAGAGCTGCAACGTGCTTGTAAGAGGTGCAAAAAGTACATTTAACCTCCTTTGAGTGGAAGTCACCCCTTGCAATGTAAAAATCTCTGCAGTGCACATCTCTCAAAGGGCAGCACAAATGTCTTGATGCCAACATAAGAGAGTCCCAGGGATAAACGCACACCTGATTTGTACACATCAGTATTCTGGTCCCATGTCACACACTCACAAACCTCCTTTTCCATTCTGCAGTGTGATTTTTTGCCTGGCTCCATGTCCCCTGGGGTGTGTGGGGCTGCACTGGTCACAGCAGGAGCTGAAGGGGTGGAGAGGGGGGATTTAAGCAAACAGCCCAAGTCATCTTGCCCATTAATGAGCCTCTCATACAGCCCTGCTCTTCCCCTCATTGCTTTTGTGTCCTTTCCAGAGTGATGCCATTTTACATCCCGCCGCCTTTTATAAGCTCCTGATGTCCAATACAGATAGCTTCTTATCATCTTTCTCTTTTCAGCACTCCTGGCTTCCCAGAACCATTTTCTAAGGCCAGCTCTTTTACAATGGTTTCAATTCTTAGCTCTTCACTTTTCCAATTGTTCTTTACAGTTATGGAGGGTGGGTGACTTAAAAGTGCCCTGGCTTAATTCAGCTCCCCTTGAACTCACTGGTACAGAAAAACTGAACTGAACATTTCCATTGATTTCAACAGGGGAAGAGGAAAGTGCATTGGGCTTTAGAAATTCCCCCCCTTGATGTTTTCCCATCACCCTGTTCCCTGTCATTAGCAGGCTTTGTGCCACTGCTCCCAGGTCTGCGAGGAAGTGTGCTCCTGTTTTCATTCCCTTCCCCACCCGTCCATCTCCAGGCTTCAACGTGTTTGAATTTCCCTTTCTGGGTTTTGTAAGACTGTAGCCCTGTCTTGTGGCACAATTACCACTGCTTTGAAATGGAGTTTGCTGTGAGTTATTCTCAACCCAAGCCTCATTTGCCTGGGAATACATCACAGACCCCTGCTATGGAGACATCACCTGCAGCCTCACAGCCAAGCAGGTTTCTTCTTTTAGACAATCAATACTAATGCCCTCAGAACCAGAAGCAAATTTTTAATGAGAAATTTTCAAGAAAAAGTTTGCTTGGCATTATAATTAACATGAGCTTCACATATGCACTGTTGTGTTAGAGGAAACAAAATTGAGGCAGGTTATTCCTGAGCTTGTTGCTCCTCCTTCCCTTTCCTAATGTTCAGTTTTTAGTGAAGCAGTGAAGAGTGTGGCTTTGGCTGGGCCGTGGATGGCAGCAGCAGCTTTGTCCCACCCCTAGGAGCAGTGATAACCAGCTCACCCTCATCCCTCCAAAGGCCACCCTGGGGATCCTCCTGCTGCCTTTCCACGTGGAATTCACCCTGACAGCCACGTGGTTCTCCAGACAAACGGAGAGAAGCCCAGCCAGGAGGCAAACCCTCGGTGTGGCCCCACCACTTTGGTGTTTTATTCACCTTCAGTGCCCCCACGCAGCAAAACCCCACGCTGGACCTTGGGTAGAAACCAAATGGTGGAGAGAGGCTGCCCCGGAAAGCCATCCCTGGTGCCTTTCCCACTTGCTGTTCTCATGGAATACACCCCAGACAGCAGATCCCTTGTCTGAACTCAGGTGCAAAATTTGGAAATGGTTTGTAAGGTCTTATTGATCACTCCTCTCCAGGCAGTTGTACCAGACTTTCTTCCCAATGCCCAAAATTATGTCTGAAATCAGTTTAGGGAATGAGCAAGTCTTTTAATTAAAACAGTCTGTTATGATGAATCTGTTATTACAAAGTCTTACCTATGTAAAACATTAATAATACAAATTTCATTTGTTTATGTCAGCACCAAGCATTAATTTTTAATGGCAAAACGTATGAGTTATGAAAGGCATTAATGCAAAACAAATCACCAACTGAGAAGGGAAAGGAAATCCATTTTTTAGGGTAAGCAGTGGGAATGAAATATTGTTGTGGTTCTAACCCAAGGAAAAAATATTTCTTAGGGCTCCAAGAGCAATTAAAAAAACCCTTGGGTTTTATCATCATGCTTAATATTAGCTCTATATCCAGTGAAGTTTGTGTCCATGTCATCCAGCCCACACCTTGACGCCTTCTCAGAGGAAGCCTTCCTCACAAAATCGCTCTGATTGTCATGCAAGAGACATGGAAGCAAACTGGATACCTGTGGGATAATGAACATCTCTGTGCTGCAAATGGGTGAGACCACAGAGAGCCCAGAAGGGCTTGTTTGGTGGGCCAGATTCAGGATGGATGTAAATGGGAGTTCTCCGTGAGTTAGGACACACTCCTGCTTGCACCAGGAATAAATTAATTCCAGGTGTTCATTGCCAACTCAACCCTATATCTTAAGATTAAATTTTGGCAGAGTAACTAATTTCAAAATGGACGGGGTGGGTATTGGTGACGCTGGGCTGGTCCCGGGTCCAGGCAGAGCTGCTGAGAAATTGTAGCTTTTGATCAGATTTTGCTTCTGGAGTGCCTGCACTGAGCTCTCACCTTCACAAAGGTTTCACAACAGGGAAATGCTATCAAGCCCTGGGCAGAGGGAACTTGGAAAATCCTCAAGTGTGTGGGGACCAACTCTCAGTGGTACTGGGCCAGCTCTTAAGCAGGACTGAGCCTGCTGGGTTAAAAGGGGTTTGCTGTTCTGTCCGAGCTGCCAAGAGCGTCCTTTACCCCATTAGGAATCTCCAACAGCGTCCTTTACCCCATTAGGAATCTCCCGGACTTGCAGGGACACCATCCAGATGGAGAGTGGTGCCACGTGCCCTTCTCTCACCAGAGCCCCATGGCAGCCACGGCTGGAAGGGCTTTGGAGAACACCCAGGAATCCTGGAAACAGCATCTGTGCACAGCACAGGCACATCTGAGCCCAGACTGCTGTGATGGCAATAGCAGGGTGCTGGAATCCTGTTCTGCAACAACGAGGGGACGGACAGCACGCTCCAGAGGTGGGACAGTGTGAGAGTGGCAAAGAGTGGCAAGTCAGACATCACTTGGTTCCTGCTCAAAGAGCTCTCAAGAGCCACACAGGATGCTGCCCTGGCACAAGATAATGAATTTATTTCCAGTGAAAGTCTGGTTGTGGCTGTTACACATTAGCTGCAGAGCTAAAGAATGGGGACATCATCTGCTTTCAGGCTCTGTGGAACTGTGCTTTGCCTTTTTTCCCTAGCTCAAACTTCAGCAAAATAAGCAGCACATCTTGTAGCTCCTGTCTCTCTCCCATACTCTTCCTTTCTCGCTTTCTATCTTTTTTTCTTGTCTCAGTCTAAAAGAGTTGCTGATATTAGCAATAAAGCAGGAATTTAATATCATCCTACAGGGTGCTACAACAAACTGCCCCTCGGTTCCATCGATTCCACGGGCCTGAAATATGGGAAGGCATCAGAGGGGGAAGAATGCAAGATGAATTTTGCAGATATAAATTGTGTAATATCGGATTTCTCTGAACACACATCAGGGCTGTGTTGTGCCTGTCCCTGTGATGCCACAGGAGCTCTGTTAGCTCAGCAATGGGCTCCTGTTGGAAAGGGTTCAGGGCAGAGCACGGTATTTCATCTCAGCAATAGCCCTGGTGTTACAGCCTGTGACACATCCACCGCTCCCAGCTCTGATAGAGACACACACCCAGCCTGAGGGAACACAAAAACCTGCCTGGGAGCAAGGTAAGGCTGCTGTCTTCATCCCAGCACCCACACCTGAGCTGATGTAAGTACAGGCAGGGTTGTGGCTGTAGGGGAGGACCCGCTGTGCCAAATATCACACACGACATGAGAAGCAACTGAAAATATTTGGGATATGTGGGGCTGTCCTACATTATTTCTTCTCACACACCCACCCTTCTCCTCCATCTGCAAGTATCCGTTCAACAGGGCTATAAAATAATCAAACCTTGGGCTTTTCCTGCTCTGTGATGTTTAGGAAGTTCATTTTCAAAGTTCATGGCTTGAGAAATGAGATTCGTTTTGCCACCCAACACTCAAAAATCTAACTTTCTTTGCCCTTCCTCTTGAAGGGAAAAGACCAGATCACACTGAAAATCTTCCTTACAGCTTCTCAGTCTTGCACTTTTCATGGCATTTCATTTATATTAAAAATGAAGTAGGCTCCATGCCATCCTCTTACCCCCTGAAATCAAAGCCAGAGGAGAAGCAAAACACTTCATGGCTTGGACGGACCTTCAATATCCTTTCATTAGAAATTCTGGCTAATTTAAAATTATATATTAAAGGACAGAGCTAGTGCCTGTGTGTGGTACAGAATAGTAGGATATGCAATAAAAGACGTTTGCCTTCTCTCTAGCAAGGATAATCTGGTTATTGACCATTAATTCTGAAAGTGAAGTCTCACGGCCCAGTCCCTGAGCCAGGCACAAAGATGATGGGCTCACATTTGTTGCAGGAGCAGCACCATAAAAGTGGTGTTCAAGGTGATTTATCTCATGTTAAAATGAGATCAAAAGCCCTGTAGTGAACCAGCAAATTGAAAAGACAGAACCATGCATTTTTGGTGCCATTCTTTCCCAGAAACTCAAAAGGAGGGGTATTCTTTTTTTCTATTTCTTAGAAATGAGAGTGGAGAGTCAGGGCAGATGGGCAGTTTCTGGCCTGGGTTGCCCAAGCCAGAGATTTCCTTGGAAGGCAGCACAGCCTAGACTGCACGTGAGGAAGTTTGTGTATAATCAATAGAAAGAACTTGAAATACACTTGAAAGAGGGAAAGGGTCAGTGTTCATAAGCGTCATCATTCTTTTTATTTATTATTAATACCTGCTTGCTGTAACTCCAGCATCAAGAAATACAGAATATCAGGCAAAACTGAGACTCCTCTCTCTACTCCCACCCTCCTCTACCTGTCCAGCTGTTTTATTTTTCCTCTAACTCCAGCTCTTGCAGTCTATTGTTACTGGATCTCCTGGGATCGTGCCTAAAGAAGTTTCCAAATCAAGTGGTAGTCAAGATTCTTTCTCTGGAACTGCCAAAAGGAACAATAGCGGCAAGGGCTGACA
The DNA here is from genome assembly GCA_013396955.1 of Regulus satrapa. Classification (NCBI taxonomy): domain Eukaryota; kingdom Metazoa; phylum Chordata; class Aves; order Passeriformes; family Regulidae; genus Regulus; species Regulus satrapa. The sequence continues at coordinate 731,270 of VWZN01018866.1, read as the reverse complement.
GGGTTTTCAATATTTCCCCATCTCCCAGTGCTGAAAATGCCTCCATTCTCCTGCCACAGGGCAAAGGACAGGATATGTCTCTTGCCACGGTGTCTGGGGACAATTTTTGTCCCAATCCTGGATGTTTGTGATGTAACAGGACCATGTTTTGAGAAGGAATGTAAGACAGATAAACATCTGATGTGGGTTTTTAAGAAAAAAGGTTGAACCTGTGGTAGGATATGTCTATGCATGATAAAAACCTTTCTTAAATCCAAAGTAGTTTTCTGAGGTGGTTTATAAACCAGGAATGTCACTGGAGAACCAAATAAATACCTTTATAAAGCTATATACTTCTTCAAATGAAAAAGATCAATCAGCCTGTAAACACTGTAGGGTTCTGGTGGCTGATTTTGATGGGGTAGGAAGACAGAGTCTCCTGATTTGTGGGAATTTTTTACCCTACAAACTCTAAGAAGCACAAACCAGCCAGGAGCACTGACAGCTTGTGTATGAAAATTCTTTACTGCTGGTACCAAGAAATTTGTTTCAAATTTTGCAGCACCCTGACATGGGCGGGAATTTGAAAAAGGCAAATTTCCTCCTCTTTTGTCCTGGATCAGTGCTCACCTGGTCACCCTCTTGCTCTGGCAGGGAAATTGCCTCCAGCCTCACATTCTCTACTTTCACTGGTGTCAGCCACCAATTCCAGGTTTCCTCCCTGCTCCAGCAGCTCCCTTTCCAGCTCCTTCATGCAGAAAAGTTCTCCCATGAAAAGTGTTTGCCAATAAACATCTCCAGGTTTGCTTCTTTCAGTTATAGCCCAAAATGATTTATTATAGTTATTTCATCTGTCCCAAACCTTTGGCTTAAAAATTATTCTTTTTATTCTTTAATGTTATCATTTGTATTATTGTAACTTCTGGTTGCAGCCCAGAACAAGGATCTGCTGTGCATTTTTCCCTGTGTGGGTTGTCTGTCATTTCACTGAGGGGCTCTTCATGTACAAGCTGCAATTTTCCCGTGCACAGCTACAGCTGCTACAGGTGAACAAACACCTGAATTCACAGGAAGAGTCAATATTTGTTCACATGGATGCTTCATAATTTAATGTGAGTTTAAAGTGTTTGATTTGGGGCATCCACAATGGTGATCTGCAGGGGCTCAGATTTCTTCCCTCCCCTTATCTTACACAGCATTTCTTTTAGCATCCCACTCGGGATTTCTTCTGTCATTCCTACATCACACCGAGGTGTCCTGGGTTGGGTTTTTGTGTGGGGCTGCCACGAGCACATCTGTGACCAAATCAGCTCTTCAGACTTGTGTTCTGAGACAGTGACTGCCGCAGACTTTATTTTTCTCTAATTGCACCCACACCTCTTTTGCTGTGCCTTGAAATCCATCCCTGTCCCTGTGGCAGCCATGGGGAACTCCCCTTGCCCTCGCTGTGCTGAGGACCAGACTCCAATGAGTCCATGAAATTTTCAGCACTTGAGTGAAAAGCTGCTCAGCCAATGAAACACTGCAGCATCAGATGCCATTTGCCACTCGAAAACATGAAAAGCACCCTTGCTTTGAAATGTGATCTTGCCCACAATGCGATTTCAACACTGCTCTCTATTATTCAGTGCTTACTTCTGGCTTGAATTTTTACCAGCAATTGAAAAAGAAAAGCCAAAACAACTATTCCGTTTTAATCTCATAGAAAGTTTAAAGCAATTTTTTATTAGTGCATAACTCTAAAATACCACTTTGGAATGAAGAATTATCTCTCAAGCACTTACTAGATAGGCTTTACTTTACTGTTAGTTAATCTGACAGTGTTTTATTAATAATCAGCCCTTTTTGTATTGCTATTATGCATTTTTTCCTAATAATGCAGTTTATATCTCTAGCATCACCATTATAAGGAAGAGTGTGAAATATCTCTCAGATTTGCTGTGTAGGAACAAAGGAGATAAATATTGCTAACAAATCACAGGCACTATTTCTTGTTGAGATTCCTTGCTGTTAATAAACAATGAAATATTTAATGCCAATCGTGAGAAATATCTTTTTAGATGGGAATCTGATAATGTGTGGTCCACATCCACCATAAGGGAAGACAGAGGGAGTGGGCAGTCTTGTTTTATTATTTTTCCATCCTTGTTTATGATTCATTGGAAACCACCCACAGCTCTCTGCCTGTTCTCACCTTGATTTGAGAACTGTTCTGTAATGGAAATGGAAAAGACAGAAGCTTGCATGGGGTCTCCTTCCTCTGTTTTAGGTTTTTTCATCCTGAGATGCAGTGCACTGTCTTCATTTTTTGTTCATTTAAACCCAGGCCAGGAACTGCTGGTAAATAACTTAATTATCACGTAGAATGTAATAAGCATTATCAATAAATTATATTTATATATATATTAATATTAATATATTAATAAGATTATATATAATTTAAGTATGGATTATTATATACAAAATATATAATATAAAACATAATATATATCGTGTATATTATAATATTGTATCTAAATAATATATACATTATAGAAATTATAAATAATAATTAATTCAATGCTTTTTTAATGCAAGTCTTTGACAAGCCTGTAATTGTTACAGGACTCAATTCACTTCTCTTGTGGTTCACACCAGCACCAGTGAAAGAAAAACAGTGTTGTCTCCTCCCACACAGATTTACAGGAAGAGCTTGTCCCTCTCCTCACATTTTGGACCCCTCTCCTGAGTGACCAAGTGCTGCTTTGCACACCTAAAAATCTGCTGGGACCTCGTTTGCCTGCAGTCAGGTGAGAGGTCATGGCAGGGCTGAGACTCCAGCAGCTTCCCTGCCCATCCCTTGGAACAGAAGCTGGGTTAAATTCAAAAGAAATTGCCAGTCTTTCTTATTTCCTCCTTTTAAGGGCAGTACCACCCATGGGACCTCATCAGATCAGAAGTAAAAATGTTACAAATTATCCAGCCCAAAAAAAAATTCTTTCAATTACAAAAAATAAATAAAAAAATTCCAGTTTCTCTGATAGCATCCTGGTGATTTTGCATGTTTTGGCCGAGTCAATAAACCACGTCTCCAGACTGTTGCTCACCCAGATGTTCCGTTGTGCCCATAAAGGGTGAGCTCTGTTGTACAATTGATTCTGGAGAGGCCAAACTGCCTGCCATGTCCTTCAGTGCAAACCCTCCCATTGAGTTCATTGGGTGATGATTATTAAGACTGAGTTCTTACCACATGAGACCCATGAAATTCTAAGCTTTCCAGATCAGATATATGTATAAAACCAGAATCTCCATCTTGGGAGAATGAGTTGAGTTCTGCAGGGCATTTTAATGCCAGGATAGATAAGTGAAATTATAAATTACTTGAGCTAGTACTTCATTAAACTGGCTCAGAGATTTATGCACCCTCAAGAGCACGAAGGTTTTTCCACCTTTGAAAACATCAAAGAAAATCAGAGAAATAACTTTTCTGTCTAATCCTCCTGCCCAAAAGCCCTGCTGAGCAGTCTAAGCAAAGAGCAAACATCAACACAAATGGGAGCTGCCTGCTGAAAGGCTTGATCCAGAGAGCAGGATGAGCTCTAGGAGGAATGATCAGTAAAAAAGGAACTCCACTGTATTTAAGTATCCATTTTATCCGTTCCTTATCAACAGTTCTATTGACAAGGTCTTCATGCTTCCTAATTGTTTATCCCAGTTTTTTTGTGCTTTTCTGCAAAAGGCTACTTTGAAAAGGGTTCAGTGGCTCCGCTCTGCTATTTGTAACTCAGCCATCATTGATTTTATTCCTTTTCTAGTTTATTAAAGGGCCTGCTTTATCTCTTTTAGAGCTCTCTCCACACACTCCCCAACATTTACTCTGTTCTTTAAAGCTCTTTCTTATTCAAAATTGTCATTAATCTGTTCCACATCCTTTGATCTGCCTGGTATCTTCCACTTCTTCACTTCCAGCCCTCAGCAGCTTGGAGAGTAAACAGCCCAGCCCTGAACCCTTCCTGCTGGTGAAAGCACTGCTGAGAGGCTGCTCCAGCAGGACCTGGACCAAGGAGCTCCTCTCGCCCAGAAGCCCTGCTGGTGTTTATCTGGTCTCTCTCAGGCAGGGGCAGAATGTCTCTTTTTGGGTATCAGCCTGCAGGGAGCCAATGCCAAGCAGCCTCCAGTCGCACCACTCCTGGAAATTTGTTCCAGTCGAGGTGGAAAATCCCTCTCCCCTCCCCTGCAGAGAGGCTCATTGTCCATGGATAAGGAGAAGGGGCTGTGATCTCTCAGGTGAGAACCACTGCAAACCTGCAGTGTACAGCCTCGGCCCTTCACTCAGAATCCTCATAGACAAACTGCCCAGGGAGCACTGGAAGCTGGGCCAGAAGGATCTCAACAGACAGGCCTGTGCAGCATCCTTAGCATCCATAGTTTGAACCTCTGGAGTGTTGTGTGCAGTGCTGAGAAAGGACACTGCAAAACTGCAAGTCCTTAATGGGATCTGAGGAAAGTCCCACATGGAGAAAATACTCTGTTCTGTGCAGGGACAAATGCAAAAGGAGCATGGGAATGTGAAAAACGAGGTTCACTTCCCTGGTAAATTTAAAAAGGTTTTAATGAAAGATAATAGGAGACAGGAAAAAAAAAAAGAATTAATATGGCCGAGGCTTGGCATTTTGCCAAGAGCACACTCCTATCTAGGGAACACCCCTTAAATACTTTTCTATTGCATCCACCTGTTGCATATTCATAGACATCATACATATTCGTGAACTGTTTAGCATGGCCACTCCTTGGGTCCGCCTTTTTAGAGCCTGCATGTTCCTCATTTTTGGGTTTTGATCCCTCTTCTTATCACCTTTAATTTGGGGTTGGCTGTACTTCCCACAGCCCGTGAGTGTTGGTGTGTCAGCAGCAGGGTCCCCATCATCTGTTCACTGGTGTTATCCCAAACAAGCACACAGTCCAAGCACACTACATCAACCTAACTTTTGTTAACAGCAGAAAGAAAAACCAGGCAGCAAAGCCATTTTAACATTATACACACAGCATTCATCTTAATATTTGTGAAAGCCAATGATATAACAAGTATTTATAACAGGAAGATTGTCTGAAACAAAGGCCAGGCTGGAGCGGGTGGGCTGGGAGCTCTGCAGGTCTCAGGAGAATCAAGAGGCAGATGACGGGATTTTAAGAAGCAGAAAAGTCCAACCTGATAAAAGGGACTATTTCTTCCTTGTCTGTTTCACTGCCAGTGGAAAGCTCTGAGAATAAGAATTTAACAAGTGTGCTGGGGGGCTGGCCACTCACTTGGATAAGGAAAACGCCTGGAATTAGAGCAGTAAAGGCTACAAACCCTTGGCAGAGACTTCACACAATTCCCCAAGAAAACAGAATGAATTAGAGAATCAGAGGGAGATGGGGGGAGATGGATTATCCTGCAGTGGGTCCCTTCCAGCCCAGGATATTTGGTGATTCCATGTTTGTTGTGTAATGCTTATGTCTTCTTCAGAAGCATCTGGCATTAGCCACAGCCACAATCTGGTAGCCACAGTCACAGTCTGATCCAGGCTGACAATTCTATTGCCATATTCTAGTGTCCCTCCATTGCTTCTCTTGCTTCCTCCACCTGGTTAAAGCTGATTAAAAATCCTGAAATTAATTTCACACAACAATTCCAAACTGTTTTCATCCTAAAAGGTTGAAAATAAGCTCATTTTTTCTTTTTCATTTTCTTTTTTTTCCCTCAGAAACTTATGGTGCAATGTTCTAATGAAAACATTTACTGCAAACACAGGTGCTAATAAACAAAATATTTCAGTGTGCATTTGAAAAATGTTTATGATTCACGGGGTTGGGGAAGAGACTGAATATTTTAGGAAAAGACCTGTTTTTAATGAAAAAGACACTTCTTTAATATTTTTAATAAAAATACTGTGTTTGTTCCTGTCTTTTAAAATACTCTCAAAAATCTTGGGTGACAAATCCCACAGAGGAGTTTGAATAGCTCTGACAGGGATTAGCAGAGAGCAGCAGGTCTCATCCCGGAGCAGGCACAACCAGGTGAAGGGGACTGGACAGCTTGAAAGATTGATCACAGGCTGAGGAGCAGAGGAGAGTGCTGAGGAAGCCAAGCCCAGCTCCTGCTGGCAGCAGCAGCAGCAACAGAAAATCCTTTTTTGAGGCGGGCAGGACACGCTGCCCCTCCTCAGGGCTCCTGGCAGGGCGCCAGGGGTTATCCTTCATCCCTTCCCTCCCGCTGCCTGGACAGGGGACACCGCAGCACTGTGCTCCTGATCACACTGAGGAGATGGGCAAACACAGCCCTCTCTCTCTCCCTCTGTCTCCTGACACTTTGAACGAGCTGCTCCTCCTGCGATCTCACCGAGCTCCAGAGGGATGGATGGATGGATGGATGGATGGATGGATGGATGGATGGATGGATGGATGGATGGATGGATGGATGGATGGATGGATGGGATGGGCATTAGCAGAGCCTCCAGTGGGGCAGGCATGGGGAGCGCATCCCTGCGGTGGCTGGAGCGGGCTGGCCATGTGCTCAGTCATCCCAGAGCAAGCCGAGTGGTTCAGGTTCCCTCTGCCTGCCGTTATCTTTATCCCTTTGCCACTTGGTAATAGATCCTCTCGTTTCTCCCACACTGGCTGAATCTGCCACTAACGCTCACCACCAACAATCCCTCTCTGTGTTCTCTGCTCACACAGGATGGAAACACAGACAGAAGGGGACACGGGGAGGGAGAAAGGGCTGCAGGCCATCTCCCCGAGATTAGCATAATAACAGGTCTGACGGCTGGGTGGCAGCAGGGATAACCTCCCTGGGCTGCAGGAACCCAGCGCCTTGCGCCGAAACGTGTCGGAGGGCTCGCACGGCTGCGGGGAGCTGGCTGTCAGCACGGCTCACAGGTTTCCCGAGAAACAGCTAGCAGGAACAGGGAGGATGTCTAACACCTTCCCTCTGCTCAGGAGAAGTCAAATTAAATAAAACACTCTTGTAAAATTGGCCGCCAGCCTTATCTCACGTGCACACCCACCTGCGTGTCAGCAGGGCTGGCTCCTGAGAGCAGAAATTCCCGAAAGCCAAGCACCCTGTTCACCAGTTTAGGCTACATTTGTCCTTCTCCAAAAAAGAGCTTCTTTGGGTCTGTGCATATGGCCTGGGCTGGCTGCTGGCTCTGTGGCATCCCTCGCCCCTTCCCTGCCTGCAGTGGGGCTCAGGGATTGATCCTGGAGTGCTGGGATGTCACCTCCAGGACAGCACCTCTGCCCAAACCTCAGGCCGTTATTGCATGAGGTGCAGCTTTAGAGGGGAGAGGTGGGTGCAGGCTTGGTTTCCTCCCTCTCCACTCCCTGCAGTGTCCTCATTCTCCAAAATACAAATGCCACCTCCAGCAGTCAAATTCTCCCTCTGGCAAAGTCTGGACAAAAGGTCCTACCTGAGACTGAAGACACAGGGAGCTTGGTTGGGATCTGCTTAGCAGCTGTGCAGATGGAAAATGAGCTCATCTCCAGCTTGTATCAGGGATGGGGTGAAAATCCCTTGAGCTTTCAGATGCCTGTGGATGCCGTGCTCCCCTACATGCTCATAAAGAACCAATTCTTTAGTTCCACACCTGCACAGCTCTATGGCATTGCCTGAAGCTAGGAATTTTGCAGCAAAAGGGCTTTAATTTTTCCCCTAAATATGTTGTTACTTTGATTATTCTTTTGTAATTAAAACCATTTCTGTTTGTAATGCTCTTTGGCTTTACTGCTTTGCTCCACATTAAGCAGCTCAGCACATCCAGCCATGGCCGTGGGCACAACTGAAGGTCGCCATCAGTTTACCTGTGGCAATATATAACTTCACTGTCTGTCGGTATTGCAAAACCCTTGTATCAGCAGCAGAGCAGGTTTATCTGTGCCAAAGAACCACCCCGGGACTGCTGCTGGAGCCTGTTGGCAGCAGTGGGGTGATATTCCTACATTCCAGCGTGCCACAGAATCAAGGTGGAGATCAACAGCTCCCCACCAGCCTCAGACTGTGTGTGAAGGGAAAGAGATAAAGGTATTACCATTAAAAAAAAAAAAAAAAAAAGAAAAAAAAACCCACCCCCCAGACCCACACGCCAGAAAGCT
>VWZN01018866.1:687482-723107 GCA_013396955.1 Regulus satrapa | reverse complement strand
GGAACAAAAACCCACCCTCCAGAGCCACATGCCAGTAAGCTGGCTCTATTCAGCTCTGGGAGCCTGATGCTTAAAACTAAAAAGTTGTTTTCAACTAAATTTTCCCAATTTAAATAAATAAATAAATAAAGTGTTACAATTACAAGCTGTTTCAGCAAAGCCTCCTCAACCGATAATCGGATTTACATAATTGAGTGCTGGTAGGTCTTCAACAAATCATCAACGTGGCAGTGTGTTTATTACAGCCACTGCTCTTCACAAATAGCTCCTGGTGCCCAAAATACACCACACACAGCTGAGGAGGAGACAGAGACGTGGTTGCTTCTCGCGGACAGGACAAACACAAAGGCTGAGGCTGATCACCAGGAGGATTTGCTGCATATCAAGAGCTGTGAGCTCAGTTTGATAACAGGCTGAGGCTCCTTTGGCTTGGCCACAGGGTCAGATCTAGCCTAAGGCATTTATAAGAAAAGATTCTAGGAGACACAGGTTTCTGGGTCAGCTTAAAATCAGTTGCATTTTTTGTCTGCATCAACAACCCTCGTTCTGGTTCTCCTCCCTGAACACCTCCACGAAAAGTACGAATTCCACAGAGGGAAAAATAACTTCAGTCCTACTCAGAGGCAGCACTTTCACCTCTAAGCCACAGGGCAAGAGAGGAAATGCTCTGTCCTGAGGATGGAGGCACATCTGGGTGCAGTACTGTAGAGGTCACCCACCCTCCAGCAGCTCTATGTGCACCCAACTTCAGCTGTGATCCAGCTGTTTCTGCTACTCTTCCAAAGGAGGGGAGAAATCCCGCTCCAGGATGGTGGGGCTAAACGTGGGAGCAGGAGAGAAAGTGCTGCTGGTGTCTGTGCACAGATAATGCCACATGCCAGGGGCAGGCAGGGAACAAAGGCGATTTGTGAGCGGGGAAATGGGATTGCCAAAAGAGATGGAACAGAAATGAGGTTTTAATCCCCCAGCCCAATCTTACCCAGCACTGCCTGTCTGCGAGAAAGGGATTTTATCACTGTTGTCCACAGGGAACTTTCCTGACCTTCAGTTTGCTGGAGCCTGGAAGAGCATTGCACTTCTCTGAGATGTGTGAAGACGAGTTTTCAAAACACACAGATGCTCCTGTGAGCTCTCTCCAGCAGAGCACAGCCCACACCACAACCTGCTCTGCAGGGCCTGCAAATCCCCTTGAACAGCTACAGCAGCTTGTTCTGTGCTCTCCACTGCCACTGAGCTGACGGAGCCAAACACCCTGGGACCCGAGCATTTCCCAGACCAGATGAAAACATTCTTCCCTATTTGCATTCTAGGGCTCTCCAGGTTAAAGAGGGAGAGAAAACCGTGTATAATACCCACAGCTATGCTGCATAGGAGGCTAACTCGAGTGTTTGCTTCAAAATTCAGATCTCCTTCTCTTGTACAGCCTCCTGCAAGTGTTTTCCATAGCCCGTTCCCCACCAGCTCATCCCCTCTGCCTGCCTGTCTGCCAGACAGACCATGCCAGCACTAGCATTTCTCAGCTGCCAAAGCCTGTTGGCCTGGGACTTCATTTCTCTGTATCATAATCTACCAGCAGAAACCTTGTCATTGCAATTCCTCACATATTTTCTTCTGCTCTGCTTTTTTATCTCTCTGGAAATCTCAACTCACTGGCTCATGGCTGTAGGCTATTACCAGACTAGAACAGGACTTTTTCTCAGCCCTAAACAAAACGAATAAGGCAAAAGAAAACAATCATAACAAAAGAAAAGGGTAATGTTTGGAGTAATAAGCATCAGAGTTTCCATTTGCACTAGGGCAGGAGGATGGGGAGAGTGAGAAGGGACATGGGAGGATCACAGAACTGCTGCCATGTTCTCTGAGCAGTTTCACTGGCTTTGGCTGATAACTGCCAGCAGACAGGTCGCCAAATTGCTGTGCTGCAGTTATGATTTCTGCCTCATATCGTGGCAAACTTCACATGGAGAGGTTTTCTCCGAGCTCTGGGACAGGAATTAGGGCCACCAAAGTGACCGTGGATGCAGGCAGGGGCTGTGAGCAGTGAATGGCCCGTGCAGGGCTGGCGTGCTGAGGAGATGCCCCTGGGGCCCGGGGCTGTGTTGGACTGACACAGGCAGTGTTCTTCCATCCCCTGAGTTACCTACCAGGCACCAAAGCCCATTGAGGCAATCCTTCCTTTCATTCTCTGCTTTCCTCCACTCACTTTATTTCCTTTTATTGCTCTCTCTCTCTTTAACAATTCAGCTGAAGAAATGAGGTCTGTTGTTCTACCAGCTGAGTAAACTTGGAGGGCTTTAAGAAAAATAGTTTTTCTCACCAGGTGGGTTCTTCCCCACATCTCAGCTCTACTCACAACCCTGATTTAAAACCTGCAGCCGGTTAATGAGCTCAGAGGAGACTCAGGCTTGGTGCAGAGGCTCTCCTCAGAAGCACAAACACACACACATACACACTTCCAGATGTTTCATCTTTTTAATAAAGATTGGAGCTGTGTGTGGAGAAAGGCTTCAGGTTTGAAAACAACCACTGAGAAGAGTTTTTGGGTACCTCCTCAGGGCTCTGGTGTTGGGTTGGGGGCTTCTGTTTGTTCATTTGCATAATCCTGGAATTTTATGCAGAATGCAGCCTTGAAAATTTCTTGTTTTCTAGCAAAAGTTGCCTCCAAAGGACTGAGAAAACTCTGCATATTAAATCAGAAGCATTTTCCTGCCCGCACCTCCCCACTGTAACCTCTCCCTGCACACTCACACAGACACAACTGCTTTTCATAGCAAGGCTGTAATTTAACAGCTAATGCCTTGCATGAGTACCACCCCTTCCCAAATTCTCCTGCTTTTCAGTTTCTATTCAGATTCAAAGCCAGATTATTTTAGCTCTGCAGCCCTGGGAAATAAAAAAGGCAAATTTACAACATTTAAAGAAGCTGCTGGTGCTTCTTCCCCCCTTTCTTTTCATACCTAGGCAATGTCGAGTGTAAGTCTATACTTTCTGCCTCTGCAGACACAGAGACAGCTGGGAGACCCATAAATACAAATCCTGAATTGGAACTTCCCATTTTAGACATGAGATGGGTTTTGATTCTCAGGTGGGCACCCAAAGATCTGACTGAAACAAATAAACTAATAAGCATCCTATGGACTTACACCAATAGAACTGGTCCAGATCATGGCCAAGACACTTGAAGGCCCAATTAGCTGTGTGGGAGGTAATTAATTGTAGGGAAAAGAGGGCTGAAGTGCTAAGGTTCAGCCTTGATGCCTCAATCCAGCAACTGTGCCAGGCATTTGCCTGCCACAGTCACCAGTAATGGCCAGCAATGAGTTTGTTTTCACTTAAATATTGCTGTGCATCCAACAGTGAACGGAGGGAAGCTGTTAAAAAAATACAGCTTTAGATACAGCCAACTCCTCTGCCTCTCTCAGAGCCAAATCCAGACTTCCCAACCAGGCTGAACAACTCACACCTCTGCTTTTGAATGCTTGATTACACCAAGGTGGGGAGATTTGCACATCATTTTTCCAGCACTCTTTATGCTTTACACTGGGCATGCCAAAGCCAAGCTGTGGGGTACAGCAGTGAAGCTGATCAAAATGAGATACAGTGGAGGGAGTTTGGAAGTGAAAAAACCAGAAGCATCATAATCAACACCAGGTGTGGGCCAATTAAACAGTCATTCCAGTGTGCTCACGGGAGGGCACTCACTCACAATTTACCCAAACAAATCCACGCTTAAAAACTCTCAGGAGTTTCACAGAAAAATCACGTTTCTCTTCAGGGCTCTTTAAAAAAATATTTGAAAGCACTCTTGTCTGCACACACCGTCTTTGCACACCAGCAACGGCTCCTTCTCAGCCCATGACAACTGATCAGCCTGGATGACCGTCCTGGCAAATGCTTTTTCCTTTCCAAGAAATCAGAGTCCTTCCCTTCCTTCAGATGCCCCCTGTAATTCTCTTCTGACTTTCTTCCAGGGGCTATTGGCTTTGGCTCACACTTTCAAAAGTTATCTCGGGGGCAGCAAGGTGTTCAAGCCTGAGTTATTTATAGGATTCAGGCACCCAGCTCTCGGGCCGCTTTGAAGCACTCCCAGGATCAGTGCTGTATTTATTCCAGGCACACTTTCCCTTTGCTGCCTCGCTGTTTGATGTGGAAGAAGGTGCACGTCAAAGCAGGCAGAGTTTCACCACATCCCGCCAGGACCTGCTGCCCACTCCACCTCCCTCCTGTCCTGGGGAGCCATCCACACTCAGGGCCTGTCCCAGAGACAAGCACAGGAGCTCCAAACATCCATCCAGCAACTGAGGCAACCTGCAAGCACAGCAATAAGCACCCCACACCCTGCTGGGGTGGACGAGAGCCCCAGGACCACCTCCCTTCCCTTCCCCATGCACGTGGCCACGTGTGCCACCAGAGCAAGGGCCCTGTTCACAGCCTCCTTGTGCCCCAAATCCCTTTCCTCTGGCTGCTGGAGCAAGTTAAATTCATCTGGTAGATGGAAACTTGGGGCAAAAGTTGAGTTCATCCCTATTGTCCTCTTTAGTGCTCATACTCCCAGCCCTCCAGTGCCTTCTCAGGGTCGTCCCCCCCACCTCCTTCCTAGGAGGCTCCCACAATCCACAGGGAAATATTACACGGAACAGGCCAGTACCACAGAACAAGGATTTCCTAGGGGTTATTTTGCCTCTCTTCTCACCCTGCTGCCCAACACAAACCTTGGGGCTTGCAGCCAGCACTGTAGCACCAGCAGGAGCACAGAAACCCAAAGGTCACTCCCCAGCAGCAGCCAAGAAAGGGCAGGTCAAAAAAAAAAAGTTACTTAGGTTTAGAAAGTGGGACTCAAACTTCGGGATAGGATTCCTCCATCCACCATCCATTTCAGTTGATCAAATCTTCCTGTGTGGTCTCCTGTCAACTGCAGTTGAACTCTCTTCCCCTCACACTCCTACCACAATAAATCCAATCCTCGAGGCTGACAATCACTCTTGCATGTGTAACTAACAGGCGTGGTGGGAAAAGGGGAAAGGGTCACCCTCTGGGACTAGACAGGAATTTCAAGGCTGCCTAGAGCTGTAAAGAGTTACTGATTATTCACTTGGAAAGCCAAGGGCAGAGGGGAAGGATGCTGGCTACACAAACCTTGGCAGGACAGGAGGCGCTGGACTGGCTCCATTGGCACCTGAGCTGATCTCTGACCTTGGCCTCAAAATAACTGAGCAGAGGCCCTGGACCCATCACAGCAGAGCAGAAGCTTTCCTGAGTGCAGGAAGAGATGCACACACACTTCCCCTTGGATTCCTCCTGTTTGTGCTCCTCAACAAAATTACAGAAGACAATCATCTGGCTGTTGTCCTGCTTAATGCTGCTCGTCAGCTCGGTTTGAGGTTGGTGATTGTCATCAGGAAGGCTGCGGCTGCCTCTGCCACTTAGCATTAGGATTTATCACATCAAATGTCATCATCTTTTTAGTTTTTTTATTTTTGAGGGATTTTGGCTCGAACTATATCATCAGGGGGGAGGGAAAAAAAGTGTATTTAGGATGAATGAGACTGCCTGGAAGCTCTCCTAAGGGTTTTAAGTTTCAGAAACAATGCCAGATTAAAGAAGCAGCTCCCTGAGCAGCAGAACCAAGGAAACTGGATAATTTAAGGATTTATGTCTTAGGACTCAATGCCCCTTTAAAATTCCTGATGTCTATTAAGAGTTGAGCTAACACTACAGCCTGAGGTTATTATTAGGGCTCCTCTTCTCCTCCATCCATCTGTTTTCCTGACATCCACAGGAATTTAAATTTTTTTATACCTTGACCCATTTGCCAAGTTTGCTTGACACAAGCCAAGAGGTTTGGAAATTGTTCTGTGGAGTCTGGTAGGTGCCCGGACTATCACAAACATCTCAATTCCTAAGGAAACTAAACCAGAACTCTTGGCTGAGGCTCTACCGCGTCCTATTGCACCCAGATTTATATAACCATGCACAGAGAGCACGTTCTTCTCCTGGAAAACTCCACCACACTCATTATGTGCCAGGGCTGAGCAGCTGCCCATCCTACCTGCACAGCTCCCTGGGAGCACCATGACCTGTCCATGGAGAAATCCAAACTGGAACAGCCTGGCAGAGATGCTCCCGAGGTGTGGGATCTGCAGGGCCCTCTCAGCAGGGCTGTCTGTCACCAGGGACGGGCAGGGTGACAGATGCTGGGTGAGGCCATGGCTGAAAGAAGAGAGAAGCAATATAAATGTATATCCATCAAACAGCCTGGCTTGTGCAGCCAATAACACCCGAGATTAAATCAGTTTTCCTAATGCTCCTTTCTGCCATTTCCTCAGGGTTTTTGCATCTGCTGTGGCTCAGAGTATGTAAATAGACTGATTACCTGCTGCTTGATTCTCTTTCCAAAACACCTCCTTCACATCGCTCGTGCCAGCGAAGAAAATAACTCACGGTATAAAACCAGTTATAGATCTTTTTATTATTATTTGATGGCAGCATTTCCATCATTGTGGTGATTGATCAGGCCTTTAAATGCTGTTCAAAACCTGCATCTTTCCTCAGTTCCTGCCACTGTCCATGTAAGTACCAGGAGTTCATATCCAGCAATTCTTTTCTCCTTCTTCCTGCCTATTTCTCTGACAGGGGCTGTCAGCAAAGGTTTCCATCTGCTTTCCAGAGCTGAGTAACTGGTTCATTATAAAGTCAACATGACAGGTTGTGGAAAATGGAATGAACACCTTTCCATAACCACTGTATTTATGCAAAGAGAGATCAGTCTGCAGTGGGACTGCTTCTTTTTGCAATGTCCCTGAGCTGGGAAAACAGCATGGACCAGAGATAGCAAAAGGATTTTTGTTGTCAGCAGTTAAGAAGATTGCAGTTCCAGGAGGGGGGGGAAAAAAAAAAAAAAAAAAAAAGTTGAACATTAAAAAATAAAGTGTGTGTTAGAAACATTTGAAAAGATTAGAGAAAGTGTCTGAACTAAATGGGCAAGAACAGTCATGTCCACAGACAGCTGTCTCAGTTTGCTTAGCTCCAAGTTTAAGATAATTGAGGTTTCATCAGTCTAAGATCCTTGAGAAAAAAATTAAGAATAGGCAAGGGAGAGAAAGGTTCTGAGACCCAGAAGTCTCCACTTTTGGGCTGTGGCAAGGTCAGGTGGATTTGGAATCCCCTGCCAGGTACTTAAATTCCAGCTCCATCTCCATCAGGAAGCTTTTGTAACATGGCTGCAGTGTCCTGGGACAGCATTTGCCTTGGAAAGGGTGGCTGAGTAAACGCACAGCTGTGGGCAGGCTGTGGAAAACAGAAAGTGAGAGAGATTTAACCCCCCTCTTATCTCATCTGGTCCTCCCTGGCATTGTCCGTTCCACCCCTCCGGGCAGCTCTGCAGTGACCAGGGTACAGCAAAGCCCAGAGGCAGCTGGTGGCTTTCAGGGTTAATAAAAGTCATTCTGAAATCATGCACACAGCTCTGATTCTGGGATATGCTTCCCTGTCAGCAGGGAATTCTGCTCACCTGTGAATTCGAGGTTAACATGGAGTTTTTTGCTTGCTCTGAAGCAAGGCCAAGCTGGATGGGGCTCTGAGCAGCCTGGGCTGGTGGAAGGTGTCCCTTCCCATGGCAGAGGGTTAGGATGAATAGGGCTTTAAGAGCCCTTCTGACCCAAACTATTCTGCGATTCTTTGCTCCCTCTACACTCCAGGAGCAAAGGCCAAGGTGCACTGAGTTTTTGGTGGCTCATGTTTTTCAGAGGTACACAAGTGCCTCGTGTGCAGCAGGATTGGTGCCCTCAACATCCTGAGCACAGGCTGTGCCTGAAGAGCCTCCTGCCTGCAGAGCACCACTGGAACAGGACCCTGGTTATTCAGAGGGCATGAAGTTCAACATGCAGTGAAATCTTGATTTCACAGGGATTTCACAGCTGAAAAACATTCTCCCACTACAAATAAATACAGGCGAGCTCAATCCGTGCCCCAGGCACCACAGACAGTCTGAGAATGATTTCCCTCGCTGGGGGGAAGGTCTGTGCATGCAGCAGAGTGAAGCTGTGGGGAGAAGTGGGGCTCAGGAGGACAGCCCACATGGCAGTGATGTTACCATGTTTTCTCTCAAGTTGTTTATATATAATATTGACACATTTTAGTGGGTCTAAGTAGGATCATAAAACCAATAAAAAGCAGCCCTGACATTTTTCTCCTCCCCTGCTGTTTCAGCCACTGCAGCACTGACCTTCTCCTCTCTCTATCCAGTCCATATTTCAAAGGAAAAGAAAGTCAAAAATCTTTTTTTCTTCTCTCCAAACTTTGCCAGTGCTTGAAACATTGCAAGACTTTTTCTGGGGGTGAAATGACCATAAAAAGTGTTACTTCTTCAGCAACTCCAACATTTTACTTCATTTTAAAAAGAAGGGAGATCTTAACCAAAGAAGGGGGAAAAAAAAAAAAGGATGGGGAGATGTGTGTGGTGAGAACATTATCTATCTCAAGAAAACCACTGTGGATGGCCTGTGAAATTGGGCTTTTATCACTCCAGAACATGACTATCTTTATCACTTAGACTTGATCACTGACAAGAGATTTTAGCTAGCCCATAATAACGTTTAAGTCTCCCTGTCCTAAATCCCTTAAGGAATGGAGGAATCAGCTCTACCTGACCGTATCCATGAGCTTTAAAATCCATCCAGTAGCACTGCAGCCTCTGGTCACACAAGATAACACAATCCGATAGGGTCAGCGCTGGCAACAGGCACCTGGTCTGAGGTACAGGGAATGGTGTCTCTGCCCAGCAAGGGTCCACTGGGTCTGTGACCCTCCACAAACCACCAAAAAGGGCCTGGTGCATCATGGGAGCGATGGAGTGGGCTGAAAACCAAGGTCATTGGTGACAAATTTCCAGTAGCACATCCATTCGGAGCAGCCAGGCATTACTGCACTCTCAGGAGGTCACTTGCCATAGAACCACAGAATCACAGGTGGCTTTGTCTTGGAGGGACCTAAAATCTCCTGCCTGCCATGGGCAGGGACACCTTCCACTATCCCAGGTTGTTCCAAGCCCTATCCAACCCAGCCTTGGACACACCCAGGGATGGAGCATCCACAGCTTCTCTGGGCGTTATTTTCCCCTTTTGGCATGTTAAACCAGTTGCAACCCACCTGAGATGCTCTGGCCAGCAGGGTCTGGAAAGCAGAAGGTGATCCCAAGCATTGCTGTGGGCCTGATGGCCTGGGTCAAGCAGCAGCACCAGCCTCCTGTCCCTGAAATTGTTCAGAGTGCCTCAGCTGGAGAGAGTTTCCTCCTTCATTCCTTCCCCTAAACCCACTGCAAAGAGCAAGAAATCTAGTTTGCTGTACCTTGAGTCTATAAACAGCTGCATTTTGGCAGTTGATGAAGCAATGCTTGTCACACCCAACCTGCAGGTGTGCTGGTACACCTATAAAACATTCTGAATCCTGCTGAACTGGAGATGCTGTGTGTCTGCACAGCATCATTGCTTAATCCTTTTAAAGCTCTTCCGCTGCACCTCGTTTGCACCAATCCCTGACAGACACCTGTGAAGGGTTAAATCAATAAAGCAAAGAGGAAGTCTATAGGCAGCCAGTTCATTTCCCAGTATCGGAGATATTTATACTTTCTCTGTGTCTGAGTTATTGTGATAAATATGTTGAGGTTGTTTTATTAGTAAGATAGTTGCTATCTCATGGAACTACTTGCTGTAATACAGAATTCATGAGCTCCTGGCAACAGACTGCATTAAACCACTTAACAGAGGTCACTTCTCCAAAGTTTAGACATTTACATTCTAACCACCAGCCTGGCTGCAAGCAGTGATTTATCCTCAGCTCCTCAGCCCCCAAGTGGAGCTGCTGGGGTGTCAGAGACAGTGGCTGTGTGTCTGGAACACCTCATGGTGTCCTGCAGGACAAAGCTGCTTTACACAGACCTGAAAATGACATTTTATTCCTATTCCTTAGCAGAATAAAAAGCCGTATTCACAAGGTTAGAACAGCTACTTAATACAGCCTCCAAAAATGGGAGCAGAGCAAATGAAGGTGCTGTAAAAATTGATGAAGGTGATGTAAAAAGCCATAGGTACTGAGAGCTGGAAAGCAGGGATTGATTTTTTTCTTAAATCAGCCTCTTCAGGGACTGCAGCCATAACCAGCAGAGCCACCTCCTCCTGAGCAAGCTGGGAGTCAGTCCTGAACCTTTTCCTGAGAAAAGGCTGCCTTGGAAAGCACCCACAGCCTGCTCAGGTGGGAAAGGGAGCTCCTGAACCAGGGCATCTTGAGAGGCTCCACTATGCTCCCTGGGCCAACAGGACAAGGGCTCAAATCTCCACACACCCTTCCCTGGTCAGAGAAACCAAGGCTGCAGTGCCTTCGGTGACTTCCAAAGCATTTCTCTCTGCCAGCACTTTTCAGTAGCTGGTCCCCTGCTGTCATGTCTCAGCTGGGACAGGCTGTTCTGAGGAATTTCCCCCACAGAACGTTGCCAGATGTGTTCCCTCTGGGCATGGCTGCTCACAATCTGCATCTTGAGCATCATTCCCACACAGCCTCTGGCTGCAAGGGTTGAGCCTTCTCCAAAGCTGCAAAAAATAGGATTTTTTAATTTTTTTTTTTCAACAAAAAGATCCATTTATTGGGGAAAGAAGAATTATGGGGAAGATGATAGCAATAAAACACCATTCTAAAGTTGAGGCATTATTTTTAAAGAAAATTATTAGTTCATAAAAATGCAACTGGGTAAATAATAGGTTAGTCCATCACATAAACACATTCTAAAAATAGCTTTATTGGATCTAAAACATCTATAGCAGCTCGGCTTATTTATCATTTTAACATATATCTATAGTCACAATGAATTTATTAAAATGTTATATCCCATAATCTGCCTGATCAAACGCAGATAAATCGTTGTACTTTGAACATCTTGTTAACAAGCAATTAATCACAGCCCTGAGTGCAGCAAAGGAGCTAATTCTGATATTTACTGTTCTTGGTGGCATAGGTAATGCATTCTCCAGAGCTCTTGAGTCCTTCCTGATATCAGTGCCAGTCAGGTGTGATATGTAGAGATGTCTCCCTTCATGCAAAAAAAAACCATCTCATACCAAAACCTTTGATACAGATCAGCACAAAACCCCAGCCAGCTTCCCCATACATTCTGACCTCCGTGATCTGTATCCAGCTACTTTATTGCCAATATCCCTCTTCCCAGCACCACTTTGTTTTGAATATGTCTGAGTTAATGGATGATCTGTTTCATTCCCGACCCAGTCTTCTCCAAGTAATGTATATACCAAAAACACCAATCTGGATATGATACAGAAAGCCAATTTATTTCTAGGATCATATGATACTGGAGCAAATCCCTGTTGTTTTAATCCCCCCACATCACCCTGAGGTTAAATACTGCTTGATGTAACCTTATTACTTAAGGTTTTCTTTCCCCTCTTTTTTCACGTGTTTTTAAATGAAAACTTCTCAGCAATCTCCTCTCTCTGTTCTAATATTGTAAATAATTGATCACACTGATAAAACATTTTGGCTGGACCAAAGCAAACATTTACCCTCAATATCTCCAAAATCAATCCCAGCAATACCGAGGGGCTCTGCATGATGCCAGTTTCACTGAGGCCATTAAACCATCATTGTGGTCTGGGTATTTGTTTCAATAAATTGTTTGTGTTTGTTATCATTTCTTGGTAAAACTAATTAAGGAACTAATTGATTGTTTTGTTGTTCTACTAATTAACTCCATATGGTGCGCATCTCCATGGAGATACTGTATGAGTTATTGAAACTTCAGTGATTTAATGCGTCACTATTGGATGTGGGGACACTTGTTTAAATCTAAGCATCCTTTCTATTTAAATCTCCTTTGGAGATGAGCTTTCTGCCTTTTCTGCCTCTCTCTCTTTGGTTAGAGACATTTTATGAACACAGCTATAGAAAAACAAGCAGTTTGAAAGGCAAGGCAGACAGAGAAGATGGAGATGTGGTTAATTGCCATGAGAGGGCTTTATTCTGTGAATAAATTAGTAAGATGTTGGCAACTTTGCCTCCAGGCTGGTGAGAACAAAATCTTTAGGTTCACTCAGTAGTCATCAGAGCAAGGTAGGTTCCTTGAATCACTCCAGCTCCTCCTCCAGCCATCCTCTGCATTAAAAGCTGAGAAAGATTAGCACAAAAAATAACCCCCTAAGGAATCTCCTGAGTGCCCTCAAGCATCCCTAAAATCAGGACTGGTGCAAACAATTCCAAGAAAAGCAATTAGTGAGGCTATTTAAGTTATTCCTCAGTCAGCATTTTTTCCTGGGTTTCAACAGACACAGGTTCAAACCCCACCTTGGCCACAGGCTCTTCATGCTGTACTTTATGTTAGCACATATCAACCATGTGGTATCTAAAGATCCCCAGCATCTGTGCAGCACGAGTAATTCGTGTTCCTGTGACAGGGAATTTGATCCTCTCTCTTCCTATTTGTACCCATTGTAAGTCAGAGCATGATGGGTCACAATGGTAAAAAAATGAATCCAGGACCTCTGGTTTCAAAAAGCACAAGGTTTTTCTCTCAATCATCTCTAAAGTTTGAAGGCAGAGCCATGATTCTAGCAGAATAAATTAGTGCAATTATCCCCTCCACTGAGGCCAAGACAGCAGTTGCTAAGACAGCACCATGGTCAGCTCACACAGACTCAGGTTTTACACACCCGACAAAGCTCACACGGAAAATTAGGTTCAAAACCTAGTTTGTACTCCAAAGACATTTTTTTGGTGAATAAATAAACACAGCATGGGGTAAATACTCAGAGCTCTCTTTAGAGGCTGGCTTTGATGAAAGTGACTGGATAAATCCCGTCAAATTTCATCTGTGGTTGAGCTTAACGATGATGAGAGAATGGACTGGACATAGAAGAATTGCTGCTGTATTTCAAGTTTTCAAGCTGTCTGGCTCAGATATGGAGGGCTGGATGCAAAAGCTCCATGTAAAAACGACTTCCCTGGGGTCTGGGCTTGACGATGCGAGAAAGCTTTTGAGTTCCAGTGATCCTGAAAGCCACACTGGCAGACACTGCCACTCCCAGGAACAGGCACACCTGTGCCTGCAAGGGGGCAGATGAAAAGGCCTCTCCTGCTCAGAGTTTGCAGTGGAACACCTGGACAAAAAACTCACTCATGTGCTCAGCAAGAAAAGGAATTAGGAGGAAAAGGAGTTAGATCCAGAATGCTAAAACCCACAGTTAGACTTTCCTGTAGCATCAGTTTTCCCAGGGCTTTTTTTTTCCTAAATCAAATAATTTTAAGGAGTTCTCTGAAAATTTCAGTTCCTACAACCAAGTGCAAACTTGAATGCGGGCTATTTTGGGGTTTTTTTCTCCTAAAGAAATACACAAATTGTATGAGCAATTATATGTACTCATATACCTGCAAATATAAAATCTCAGGCTTTTTAGGCCAGGTTTATGTTTGGAATTTTTAGCAGCATAGTCTGACTTAGGATACAAATCTGAGGGGGCCTTTGGTTTGCATCCCTGGGAACATTAATTCCTGAAGCTGCCGTATTATCTGGGACTGAGGGAAGGGGAGTGAGCAGCAAACACTGACACGTGGAGATCTTGTCTCAGGCTGAGTTTTCTCCAGTGCACTTGTCTGCACTCAGTGGCTGCTCTTTCCACCATTCAGTCTTCCAAGAGCCAGCAACAAACCCACCAGCACAACAACAAACCAAAGCAGGACAACCAAACCGGCCCATTCTATCCTCAGCTCCACCTTCAGCCAGTCTACTTAGGGAAGAAAAAGTCCAGAACCACCAGGACCCTGCCTGGAGGCTGACACAGAGACAGAAAGAAATAAAACCAAACAGGGTATAGAGGGGAATACTTTTTCTTCCTTGTACTCTTTAGTATTCAGCCCTGACCTATTTTAGCCTTAAGCATTGCATCGTGACTGATGATTGCTCTCCTCTGGCCTTTGTTTTCAGCTTTCAGATTGTTGATGTATTACCGAAATGATGTTGTCTGAAGCACCTCTGCTGATCGCAGAGGCAGCAATCAGCTCACCCTCCGATGAGCCATTGAGACAGTCAGGCGGGCAGCCGCATTAGCCTGTCAATTCTGCCTCTTCCAACAGTTAGAACAATTTTGGTGAATTACAAGCAATAGAAAATCACTTTAGCTGCTCATTAGGTGGGAGACAGGATTGATGATAAATGCTTACAGGCTTCGAAATGGCTTATGCAGACACAGTGTCCCTCCCCAGCAAGGTCCAGTTAACCCTTTTGCTGGTCAGGAAAGTGGTGGTTACAAGCCAGGGACCTGCTGGACTCTGTTCGTGGATTGGCAAAAAAACTCAAATTCCAGCAGAAGCCACAGCTTCCAAAATGAAGGGAATGTGTGGGACCTGAACTTCCCTATCTTACTGACCTTCTGGAGTGAGTCCAGAGGAGGCTACCAAGTTGATCAGAGAGATGAAGCAGCTCTGCTGTGAGGAAAGGCTGGGAGAGTTGGGAATGTTCAACATAGAGAGGAAAAGTTTTGAGGTGACCTCATTGTGGCCTTCCACAAGCTCCTAGAGGGAGCTCCAGGATGGAGAGCTTTAAAAGGACCTGGAGTAACAGGACAAGGGGGAATGGCTTCAAATTCAAAGAGGAGAGATTGGATATTGGGAAGGAATTGTTCTCTGGGAGGGTGGCCAGGCCCTAGGACAGGGTACCCAGATAAGCTGTGGCTACCCCTGGATCCCTGGCAGTGCCCAAGGCCAGGTTTGGAGCTTCTTGGAGCACCCTGGGGTTGTGGAAGGTGTCCCTGCCCATGGAAGGGGGTGCAATGAGATGGTCTTTAAAGTCCCTTCCAACCCAAACCATTCTATGATCTTCTATGGGACTGAAAAGTAACTCCATGTCATTTTTTGCAGGAATGCAGCATGAGGATTTTGTTTTCCATGGTCTGCTCTATCCATGTGAAACACAGTGACTTCAGCAGCCTGATTTCATTCTATCCACACACACCTGAACTGTGCTTTAGATGCACAAAAGCATGTACTGGATAATGGAGTGGAGAAGGTCTGTGGGAACAAAATGATTGCCTTGCTTGGGGTTGCTTTCTCATGTGGAAGGAGACCCCTGTAAATACTAACAGGAACAAAAAGGCCTCTGGTGCTTTGTGAGGTGTTTTGTGAGGACAGAAAGTCCTGTACCAGAATTTCAGGCTGCTGACACTGCAAGTCAGGGCATGTTGCAATGTCCTAGACACAAGTTTTGAAGTTTTGATATTCATAGTTATGGGCAAGTAATTCAATCAGAGTTCTTGAACCAGCAGTTTCAGGCTGGGTTACTCACACAGGTCACATCTCTCAGACCCAAGAGGTGAATTATTAGATAAATAGGAGAGGGAAGGATGGAAGAAAAAGGCAGCAGTAGGGGAAATTCTGATAAAATAAATGTACAGGCGCAATGATCTCAGTACTCGAACGCTCACCCACTCACACAGTGGAAGCTGTTCAAACACCACAGTGATGAACCTTGAACAGGAACCTGGAAAGGAGCGAGGACGTGGAGTGACTGTCTAAAGAGTGAGCAGACTGTCAGAGATGAGCAAAAATGAATCCAAATCTCAGGAGGGGGGACAAAAGGCTTTCTAAAGACATCCTAGAAATTTGGGTCTGACTTGTAGCTCAGCTGTGGTGTTGGTACCTCACCTGCCCAACACACACCACCTCGCCTGAAACAGGCAGTGACAGAGAGGCCACCCTGAACGGGGCCGTTTGTAGAACTCAGCCCACAGAGTTTCCTGGCTCAGGAAGCTCTTTGTGTGTTAGGATTGACTAATCCAGATCTGGCCCTGAAATTCTGAGTGTTCACAGACTAAGCTGCACCTCTGTGCACTTGTCCCTTGTCTGCTGCTATTTCAGGCAGCGTGCTGGGGGACTGGCTCCTCCTGCCATGTCATTGAGAATGACAAAGCCTCTCTCCAGCATTCAGGAGAATTGGATGGATGAAGGACAGGAAGGACAAAGGAGCTGATATTTTGAGAAGCTTCTTTTATTCAGATCAGGTCTTTTAACTTGCCCTCATGCCTTTGTTCCGCTGATTTAATGATTCCTTCCTCCACGCCTCCCCTCTATTTCCATTTGTGTGGATCAACTACAGCAGCAGGAAACTCTTTAATTGGCAAAAACATTTGCTCAGATGCAGAGGTCTGCAGGTACAGGAGCACATTCAATGAGGTTCTTTCAGCATGGAGGAGAAGAAATTGCCATACCTTCTCTACTGGCATTAGCAGGACCATTTTGTCCTCTTTGGATCTGGATTCTGAGATATCCACAACTGGTCAAATAGGCACTGCTGCTCCATNTTTTTTTTTTAATCAGGAAAAGAAGGATGACACATGAAAGGAAGCTGGTCTGGGAATTAGGAGACACAAGTTCAGTTCCCTGCTCCACTGCAAGCTTCCTGTTGGTGTCCCAATAAACTATTGCATCACTTGAGTATTTCCCTGCAAAGTGCTCTGAGAGGCAAGATTTAGGAAAGTAAGATTAACTT
Source organism: Regulus satrapa (assembly GCA_013396955.1). NCBI lineage: Eukaryota > Metazoa > Chordata > Aves > Passeriformes > Regulidae > Regulus > Regulus satrapa. The sequence goes on along the minus strand of VWZN01018866.1, from coordinate 706,567 downwards.
TCAGCTGAGACTAAGCCACAAATTCAATACATCACTGTGAATATGTCACTTGGACACCTACGTCACTGGAGCCATATGGTGTTTAACAGAGTCTGAAATCTATCCCTTTACAAGCCTGGTCCTTAGCATGACTATTCCCTCATCACCCTCTGAGACGTGACAGCAGCAGCACTTCTGTACAGGCTGGAGAAATGTGAGATGCTGCAGCCTGAGGCTCAGGGCTGCTCTGGTGAGCCACAAACAGCTCAGACCTGCAGCTCCTGAGCTGTGTCCACGGGCAGCAGTCAGTGGTCAGATTGATCTCTGGGTTTGCAGAGCAGCACCTCTCACCAGCCTCTGCTGCCTTGGCCATCAAGGCAAAAGGCTCACCCAGAGACCTGATAGATAATTAAATAAGGAAGATTATGCTTGGGAGATGGGTATCTCCATGGCAATCAAAAGTGAGAAAATAGGATACACCTGGAAGACAGACCCACCAGGGGACTTTGCTGTGAGACAGCCAACAGAGGGAGGAAACTGATACACAGGGTGACTTGATAATTCCACAAACTGAGGGACTGAGACAACTTCATACTTGGGTTGATTAATACACTGAGGTCATAAAAAGAAGCAAACCCAATATTTCGGTCCATCTATGCGGAGATGAGACAGATGCACCAAGAATACTGAAATATCAGGACTAGGAGACCTCCAGTTGAGCTGGTGTCCATGCCTGTAATTGTTACTTTCCAATTCTGCATTCAGATGGACAGAAGCCTGTAGGAGAATATCAAACTTCCACTAAGACCTTTTTAAATAATAATTACTCCGTAGCAGTGCTGTGAAATCTGTTATTAACCTGAGGCCAAAGGCCACTTTGTTAATCAGTCAGGGCTCATTCTATCAAAAGAAGCTGGGGCTGATTGCTGGTCTAATCATAGGGTGACAGCAACTGTCAGATGTGACATCTCTACTAGAATAAAAACAGCCCTAAGGGCTCAACTTTGTTGTGGGGGTTACAAGACAATGGCTCTTCTGCTGAGGGATTTTGTGTTGGACACGGCAAAGTGACACTTCCCTGACTTATCCATGTGGCATCTCCTGGGCTCTGAGAGGAACATCTCCCTGTCCTGAGGGCTACAGCAGGTGGGAGAGCAGCACAGGAGCACTGAGCAGTGTGTTGTTCTCTCACCCTTTCAGGTGGCTTTCAGTGCTTCTGCCCCAGTAGTTACTGAGAGCTGAGAGCAATGGAAGCAATGGAAGTCAGGGCTGGGCTTGCCATCATCCCCTGCCTTTGCCTCTCACAGAACAGGTGACATCCCTGCCTTTACTGACAACCAACACAAACGCCCAGCTCAGGTCCCAGGCAAGCTCTTGCCAAGGAAAGGAAGAACAAGGTGAGAACGTGGAAGAAACAAAACCAAGACTGAAGTTCCTGAGAGCTGGGAGAGGACAGAGTTACTGGAAAGCAATAAAAATGGGATAATTAGGCTGGGGGAGGCAACTGAGTTGTAAAGGCACATCGGTGTGCACTTGAAGAAAATGGACTGACTGCTCCATTATAAAGCAGGTTCTTCCCTTGAACCAACACATTTTCACCTGCCCTGTGTGAGCTCCACATCAGGTTCACCAAGCAGAGACTTTAAAGGGAAACTGCAGCAGCTCCACATTCTTTACTTTCAGTTGCTTTATTGAAATTCTCTCCATCTCCCCTCATCTTCTGCTTGTATTACCAGATTACCCCATCTCATATTCATCTGTCTCTAAAAGATTAAACTGTCCCCTGGAAAAGGCCTGGAGGAGGGGATCCCATTTCCATGCCATGCCCCAAGAAACAGAGTCTCTACCAAGTTTTTCAGACTCATAAGTCCCCATCATGATAAGAAATCTTCTGTCTGGAAATGAGAACAAAGCCTAAGTGACAGGTGCCAGTAGGTTCCTGTCCCATGTGACACTAAACCCCACCTGCCTGGGGAAGGCAGAGTAGGGCAGTGACGGATCACCCAGCCCTGAGCAGAGAGGTGGAACTCAGCATCTTTGCAGGCTCTGTGTGCAGGGCTGAATTCCTCGTGTTCAGATTGAAGGGAGGGAAGGATAAACACCACTGTGAGACACACAAGTACGGGCACTGCTGCCCCTGGCTTTGTGAGAAAAGCAGCAGCAGGCAGCTCACTGCCTTGCCTGGGGGTCACGAGGACACAGCCCCACAGCTCCTTTTCCCTCCTCACTCTCCCTGGGAGCTGGAGCTTTAGCCACGCTCCTCGTGCATTCCTGACCTTGTTCCCCAGGATTGTCTGCAGCCTCCAATCTCTGCCTCCTGCTCACAACAGCAATTTCCTTCCCATTGCTGAGGTCCAGTTCCTGTCAGTCATCCCCGACCTCCCCCTTTTCCCTCCCCTCCCAGGTCACACACAGCTATACCAAGCTGCATATAAATCTCAGGATTTGGGTTATTTTTTTCCCTTCTCAGATCTAGACCTTTGTTCAAACTCTCGCTATTGCCCTCATTTTATCCCCACTCTTGACAGCTGAAACCTCACACTCCGTCCATTGCTTGGCAGGTGTATTACCAAGATGCCTCTGACAACCATCTGCACCCTGCCTGCTGCACTGCCCTGGCTCCTGGCTGATCTCCAAAGCTCCTGAGCCTTTCCAGGGTCCCAGCCTTGTTTCCTGAAACCATTTCAGCAGATCAGGGATGCTCCCATGCCCAGCAGTGCAGCAGCAAGCATCCCTTTCCTCCCCTTTCCCAGGCACATCCCCCTCAAACAGGGCAGCCCCGCCAGACTGAGGGCTCCTCGTGGGGTTTTCTCCATCTGCTTTGTCAACAAGAAGTGAGGCCAAAAAATCCACCAGAGCCACTCTTGAACCATTCCTCTGCTCTCAGCCTTTGTGCCACAGTAACATATGCAGAGCAACACCCACCCTCACACTCCCACACCAAAAGCCACAAATCCAACTAATTAAAAGCCTAACTCTCCCAACAAACACCCTGCCCAGGCTTGGGGGGAATGCAGGAGGTGCACGGCAGCAGGCTGGCGCTGTGACTTATTACTTTGTCATACTGTAAATATTGCAGAGGCCATATGGATTTTCAATACCTGAGCACAACTCTGCCATTAATATCAAATTTAATAAGATATTATATGCGTGACAATCACAGGGAGGAAATGCAAGGCTCAGAGACTGCCTGGTGGACCTGTGCACAGTTTGGTTTTGTCATGAAAAAGTCAGAGGAAGCCATAATGAATCATTTAGCTGAATAATTTTCTCTCTTTTTCTGTTTGCAAACTATCTGCCAGCAGATTGCCACTTTCTCGGATGCGTCCATTGTTTGGAACTTGTCAGTAGACAATCACTGATGTGTCTAATCATGAGCCGTTGCTGAGGGATGTGCTCTGGGTGTGCACCACAGTGAACGTGAGCAGATTTGAGCGATTCCCTGGGTCCCGTGGTGTGCTTCTCTCTCCTGACTGGATGAAATGGTTTGAGAGCCACTGTGGATGTTCAGAACTGTGCATGGGGAATCTGTGCAGTGTGGCTTGGGCAATATTTGTTGAAGAGTAGCTACAGGCAGATCAGTGCAATATCTGGAGCACTCCACTGCAGCCTCATGGCAGGTCAGGGTCAGGGGCTGTGGGGAAGGGATAACATCTGTGCCTTTCCCTGACCTTGCTCTCCACCGTGCAGCACCAGAATCCAGAGCAGGGATAGAAACCTGTGCTGAAGCCCTGGCTGCTTTCCTGCCTAAGGAGGCTGCAACATTTTCTCCTATGACCTCCTAAATCCAGCAGACTTGGTGACAAGGAGTTTTGCTCAGTTTAGGCTTTCTCAGCCAGTATTAAACTGGAGATAATAACCCCTTGCTTTGCCTCCTGAGGGTGTTTTCACTTGTTGAGAGGAACAAAAATGCGAGAGCCTGATAAAAAGCACCTTCCTGTCCACATCCTCCTGGTCCCTTTCCCAGGTCCCTGCTGGCTGGGGGCAATAGGAAGGCAGTGCCCTTTGAGTATCTGCAGTTTATAGGAAGCTTGCAGAGCCCATTTGCATAATGGGCTGTGCTCCCCGGTGCAGAGTGTGACAGGAATCGCTTACACACACTTTATTACAGATTTAATATAGTGCCTTTCACCAGAGTCAAACACAGAGCCAGGCAGGAAAACAAGCCCCTCATGAAGCTCATGGATAAGCACATAAAGCAAGAATAAACTGAGATTAGGCAGGGTGGGAAAAAAAGCATAAAAGAACTTGAGTTAGGTTTTAAATGAGTTGATGAGCGTGTGGCTTGGCTGTCTGAAGGGAGATTTCTGCCAGGCTGCAGAGCACAAGAGAAAAGGCTCCAAGTGTGGAATTTGAAACCGGTGACAACGCAGCCACCAAGAATTAACCTGACAGTGCCTGCACAGCAGCAGCAATCATCACAGCCCCTGTTCCTTTCTGTCAGGTGCCTCCCAGCCCTGGCTGCTGGAGGAAGAAGATAGATTCTCCCCATTTATACACAGGGAAACTGAGGCACAGAGCGATGGGGTGACTTGTCCCAAATCATCAGTGGGGAATCCAGAAAGGAAACCCCATCCTGGGATGCCCAGACCAGTTCTTTATTGTCCGTGCTGACAGTTCCTAACTGGCAGTCGGACAGCCTGCAACTCACAGGGCTGCAGTAAGGATAGGAGAAATGTCTTCTAGAAATTATTTTCATCTAAAGCTCAACCCTTGAGAAATACTGGGCACCACAAGGGGTCTGAAGTCCTCAATAGTTGCAGCAGCTGCATTAAGGCAGATAATTTCTTGGTGGAAGACAGAAGTATTCAGATAAATGCCTCACTTTCCTTAACTTTCAGCTGGGATAATTTTGTTCCTCTCACAACAGCTGGGCCAGTATGGGTGGCTCTGACTTGGTGTTGCTGAAGTGCCCTGGAGGCAGAGCTGTGGGTGCAGAGAGGAGACCACATGCTGTGTAAATACACCTGGAACTGCAGGAAAGAGGGGAAAACAGGGACAGAAATTGTCTTTTTGGAACCAGTTTCCCATGACAAAGTTAGAATGGTACAAGATAAGGATAGATCCCCCCCACCCATGACATACAACAAAACAATAAAATATAAAAAGAGGATGGCAACAGGGAGAAAAGCTTTTCAGTCAGGTTAGAAAAGCTATTACAAGCAGAACAAGCTTCACTTGTAAAGCTGGATACAGCTGTATACAACTGCCCACAGTGCAATCGGCTGCAGCTTCACTGATTCAGGCTCTTCAATAAATAACTTCAAAAAGTTAAGGTTAAATTTGAAAATATTTACAAAGCTTTCAGTGAACCATATGTTAGTGCCTGGCTCCAGGAAATCTTTTTTTTTTTCTTCTTTCTGGTCCCACCTGGCTGACCTCTCCTGCAGCCTTCTTTTGAGACATCCAAGAAATCTGATTTCTCTCTCAGTTTTCCATCCCTGTGGCTGGTGAGGTCCAACACACTCATCTTGTTTTATTGTTCTTCTTCACTGTTTGTCTAAATCTTGCCTGCAGCATCACTAGGGAAAAGATCAGACCAAAAGAAAAAAAAAAAGGACAGTGCTACATTATTAAATCATAATAATTTGCAGAATGGAGATCTGGAGAGAAAAAAAAATTATCTAAAAGGGGTTTGTTTATATTGAAACTCTCTAGCCCTTTGTTTTTCCTTCTGAGATATGTTTGGATGGAAATTAAGACAGTAGAGACAACTTTTACTGTGCAGACTTCAAGCTGGTGGAAAGATAGAGTGTTCCCTTCCCTCCCAGCATCAGCAATGCTTCAGTGCTGAATGACTCAGTTTCCCTGAAACTGGTCCTGTTGAATGCATTGAGCCCATTCTGGATACAAATAAAGACTATTTGTAGGTAATAAAGGCTGAGGGGGCTGGGGTTGTTCAGCTGGAGCAGGCTGAGGGCAGAGCTCCCGGGGCTGCAGCTCCTCCCGAGGGGCAGCTCCAATCTCTGCTCTGGGACAGGGACAGCTCCCAGGGAGCGGCTGGAGCTGGGCAGGGCAGGCTCAGGCTGCAGAGCAGGGCCAGGTTCTTCCCCAGAGGGTGCTGGCACTGCCCAGGCTCCCCAGGGAATGGGCCCGGCCCCGAGGCTGCCAGAGCTCCAGGAGCCTTTGGCCAGCGCTGCCAGGGATGGACAGGGTGGGGTTGGGGGGTCTGGGCAGGGACATGAGCTGGGCTGGATGGTCCTGTGGGTCCCTTTCAGCTCAGGATAGTCCAAAATCCTGTGATTCTAAGGATCAACAGGCCCCTTTGCAATGTGAGAGCTTTCACAGAGCCTGTGCTAGAGCTTCCGCTGGGGCTCAGTGAAATAAAAACCACTTCTGGAAATGGCTGATAAATAAAAGCAAGAGATCTTAAAGACTAAGTTAATACATGAGTGAAATAACAGTTGGGAGCTGGAAATGAAACCTAGATTTTCATAGCTCAGGAACGGGAGACAGCAGAGATGGATTTATTTTAAAATGTAAAGACACAGAGTGACAGAACCTAAAAATAAAATCTCATTCTTGGCTGTGCTGAATAGTAAACAATTAGCAGCATCCAGCTGGAAACACCACTTGGGCTATGAGAAACACACTGGCAAAAAGAATCAAAAACTTAGGGAAGGAGCACTAAATCGGCTCTCTGTCTGCATATAAACTAATGCTGAAATCACTAAGAAGTGTCAGGAGACCCGTGAGCAGAGGAAGAGATACAGAACTGAGCCGCGCACAAAATTCCTTTAAAAATAATTGGAACAGCTAACTGCCCAGGAGGAATCGCCTGCCACAAATGTGGGCACACAAGACCTGAAATAAACAGGTTAGAGACAAGCCTGGGTGAAAGCATCCTTCCCACAGAGCCTGGGGTGTGGGGCTGGAGAGATGCTCAGCCCCGTGCTCCCTCGGCTGCTCCCGACCCCACACACCTTCCCTCAGAGGAGAAACACACGGCACATCAAGGTTAAAGCTATTGCAAATCAATAGCTCCAGCCTAACTTAGATATCATTTGATAATGAGAAAATTTACCTCTTCACGTGTCAATTTCCTCATATGTAAATGAAGGACTATGATTAGACACCAAGGTAATGACACTTGGGCAAAGCAGGGATATTTTAAAATTAATTACCTTCTGCTGTGTACACCTGAAAGCTAAAAGGTACATGGATACATTCACCTGATTTTTGTAAGAGCTGAGTAGGAGTTTTAGGACAATACAGATTTTTTTTTTTTCAATGTAGACACAAATTTGGTAGCTCTAAGGCAGGCACCACCAGACAGCACCCCTCATTTTCCATTCAATAAACCCAGAGTTACACAGGTTATTGAAAGAGAGGGTTTGGAGCAACCACCACATTTAAGGGTGGATTTAACATTGGAACACATTTTAATTGATCCTGAGCATCCTACCTGTACACAACCTGATAGTTAATAGAAGCTCTTAATACATTAATGTTAACATATTTACAATATTAATAATAATATATAAATATATTGTTCAGCCTGGAGAAGAGCAGACTGAGGTCAGAAACAGGACTTAAGGGACCACAAGCAGAAGTTGTGTCCCGGTTCATTAGAGATGCGTAAGAACACAAACAGCTTTAGCAACACGTAGACAACACATGGTGCCATTATCAGCCACTGAAATCCTGCTTTCTCCACTAAAAATTCTAATTAATTACCAAGACACAGTACAGAGTGAGAACGCCTCTTCCTAGGGAAGATCACACTTCCTGCTACTGCATTTCCCTCTGCCTGCCTGGCTGGGAATATTCACCACCTATCACAGCATCAAATGAGTTCCTGCCCATGTCATATTATTTACAAAACCTTTCACACAGCCCCGGTGTGCTGGGACTGTGAGTGATAATAAACTCTAGTCTGACATATCAATGGCTCAGGGAAATTTCCTACTGCAATTTTCAACATAAAATGAAACATCCTAGCAGGAGTCAAAGCTGGAGGAATCTGTTCTGAGAGGAATGATTTCAGGTAATTCATCATTATGAAATGAAAACGCAAAAGCCACTGAAGTCTCCCAAAATCATACAAATAAACCCTGTGCTGTAAAGTCCATGATCAGTGAGAGGTTATATTCCGCAGTACTTGGTCCAATAAATATTAAGATATTAAATCATTCTTCATATATCACAGTTCCCTTTCAGGGTGTGTGGCAGGAGCTTCTCAGAGCAACTGGGACACAGGGCAACTTCCCTGACACTTCCCTCTGGGTTTGCCTTCGCTCTCAGTACCAGGAACAGCAAACTGGAGAACTGAGCACTGTATCAAATCAAGTGAGAGATTTGTCTACTGCTCTCAAAACTTGTCCATCAGATTTTTGCTCACAGCTCTTTCTGCCTTGGGTTTTTCTGGGTGTGAGTAGAGGCTGGTAGATGCTTTCAGAAATTCAAATTGGTCAGAAAGTGTAGTCCCAAGAGGAAAAATTCACAAATATTGCATAATAAATCTACATTAAGCATCCTTGAATAACTGTGAAACAAAAAGTCTTCTAGGCTTGAATCAAACATTTCTGCTTGACTGGAATGTGAAATATATTGCTTTATTGACTGACTCGAGCTACAAACCAAGAGCTTTTTGGAATTGCTCTAATCAGCACTCAGTGCCCTGATGAGCTGAAGGAATTCCCCAACCCAAACAAGTCCTAGTGCCTTTGGACATGACAAGAAATGCTCATTCTCCCAGGTATCAGTGACAGGACAAGAGGAAACAGCCTCAAATTACACCAGGGCAGGTTGGCCTGGATATTATGGAAAATTTCTTCATCCAAAGGGTTGTCAAGCCCTGGCAAAGGCTGCCCTGGGTGGTGGTGGAGTCAATGTTCTTGGGAGTGTTCAAAAATACCTGGATATGCCATTTGGGTACATGGCTGTGCTGGATTCATGTATGAACTCAAAGATCTTAGAGGGCTTTTCCAGCATAAATGATCCCATGATCCCACACTTGAACCCTCATAACATCACCAGGAAAACTCTCCCTGTTCATGGAGGAAATGCTCGTTTCGAAGGCTGCTTTGTGGGAAGGAAAGCATTTCATGCCCTGCATTTACAACCTTTCAAAGTCAAACTAACTTTGGGGGTCCAGCTCTCTTTCTTGAAATCAGACAGGTCTTCAACTCTTTGGTCAGCCTTTGGCTGGGACTCATTTGGGAGCAGAATAGCAGAGGAGGTTTGGAGATGGCAAGGCATGTAGGAAAGGCAGCAGGAAGATACCCAGCTGCAAACCCAGAAGCTGATCCACAGCAAAAGTAATGTGCCTACAAAGTTCTGCCTGGAAGGCTGGAATTACACAACATGTGGCAGCTTCAGCTTGACTTTCCAGGGGATGAGATTTCCTCCTCTTTAACTCACAATGCACCTGATCTGTCCCCAGCCAGTACCAATAATCTCATGGGTCTGCTCACATTCCTGCTGTCTGAAAAAAGCTGGGGGTCACTCAAATGGCTCTTCAAGGAAATTTCCCTAGACCAGACTCAGATGAGGACTGAGTTATAGTTAAGCAGATTTTGCACCGTGAGACTGGTGGTCCATTGGTGAGATTATGGACAGTTTTGAGCCTTACAAGAGTAGTAAATACCTGGCTCCCTGCGGTTTGCTGAGTGTTTCCAAAGAGAAATCATGCCTTTCTGTCAGAAATGCCTGTCTGGGTTGAGTGGCCATCCCTTGCTGTACCAGATAAGCAGGGCAGAGAGGATATCCATGGGACAGACAGAGCCCTGTGCTGGATAAAGGTCTCTGTTCTCTTTGCACAGGCAGAAGGCAGGGACAGACATGTCCTTCTCGAGCCAGGTAGAGCCAGCAGAAGTTCCATCAGCCCCCTGAAGCCCCTCTGAGGCCCCTGTGCTGTTCCAATCCCTCCTGTTGCTATTCCAGTGGGCACAGGCAGCTCAGCTCCAGCTGAGAGAGGCTCCGCAGGGCTGGAAGTGCACACAGCACCTGCCAGGTACCACGGGACAGCACTGAGGAGGTCAGGCAGGGCACACCTGGGGACCCCCAAATGTGATCCCAGCCCAGGAGCAGGCAGGATACTGGGGTGCACACAACAAGGAAACAGTTGGAGATGAAGACAGGCAGCTAAAGAAATAATGGACAAATCCTCTGATTCTTGAGTGATTGTGTTGGAGAAAATAAATCTTCTCTGGAGCTTGTCTGACTTCCACTCCTCACTTTCATGCTTGGAAGTTCAGCTCCTTCTTTCACAACACACTGACAGAGGATTTTCAGTTCACTGGCTCCCAGGGATCCCTGAAGAGGGATGTGATGGCACAGGTGTCCTGTCCTCATTGGTACCCAGCATGGCAGAGCGTTAAAAAGATGTTTCAGAGAGGGAAAGAGAAAGGACCTGCACAAACCACACATTTCCAGTCAGGCACTCTGCAAGTTAATTCAGATGACACAGCTTCAGATGGAAATGTTTCTTTTTTATTCTGTGTCTAATGCAGATGAAGAGTAATACATATGGAACTTGTTTTTCAGGAGCAACTTGTGAAGTAGTCCAAGTTTTGAATCTAGGGCAAGTAAATCAAGCAGAAATAAAGAAGAAGGACATGCAAGCTGTAGTTGTCCTTCTCTATCACTGAGCAGATCTCTGGGAGGGCAGAGCAGGGGCTGCAGCACCACAGAGCCTCTCCCTGAGCACTCCCAGAGCCTCTCACTGCCACCAGCTCTGAGCCCCTGGCTTGAGGGGCAGAGCCATGGACAATGCAATTATCTGGGGAAAAAAAAAAAAAAGTAAGGCAATTAAGAGAATTCTAATCATGTGGCTGACCCAGCAGGGCTGGGAAGAAACCAATTGTTCCAGTGAAAGAGTTTTCCTTGGTTTTTCTGCCTTTCCCAGTGTGGGGAATGAAGGCAGTGTCTGACAGAAATATCTTTTAAAAAACAGAAGTACCCCAAGAACATCTAAATAAGAGAATAGGAAGAACAAGGGATGTTGAAAATGTCAGAATTTATCGGTCTAAAACTCTTGGAAATACTATTCAGAGTCCCAAACTGGTAAATACTTAGATATTTAAATAAAATCCCATTAACTGCTCTATCATTAGATAAAATTCTTTCCCAGATGCTATTCATTTCTCTCTGTACCAAAACTCTGATTATACTCAGTGGGAGATCTTTTGGTATGACAAATAACTGAAATGGTTGGGGTTTCAGTTATTAGGGGTAAGTCCAAAAAGGTAAAACTGGTTTCAGAAGGAAATGTGCTTACATAAACTGGGTAGACCAAACTACTGTAAATGACAGTAAATCTAAAAATTATCTGCATACCACTCTTCCTGCAGCCTTGAAAAGCCTGCCTAATTTTTCTTTTAAATGGTTTATTAAAGCTTATTCCTTTTTTAGGCATGTCTGCTGGTTCAGCTAGTCCAGGAGCACAGCAAAGTCAGGTCCCCACATCTCCTGAGAACTCCTTCCCTTGTAAGACCTCCTCTGGTTTTCCAAGCACGCTGTTGGGGCACCGAGTGAATCTGGATGCAAATGCAGAGGCCTGGATGGAGAGACAGAGGGAGGGCTGGGGGCAGTCTGGCTGCTCCTGCCTCCTTTTCACAGCTGCAGGGCTGGGAACTGCTGAGCATCCTCCCATGAGCTTAGGCAGTGGGGACAGGGATTCTCATCCTCCATGGGAGGAGCTCAAAAGTCCCAGGGTAAAAAAAAAATTTAAAAAAAAAAAAAAGTTGCTGCTCTATCCCAGCAATCCTGGAAAGAGAGGCAGAGACACGATCCTGGTGAACTTCAGGGGGATAGCACAAGCTGAAGAGCACAAAAGTAAATAATCAGGGAATTTTTGAGTAAATACTACAGCAGCAGCAGCCTCTCCTGTCTGCTCCCCCTCGCTGTCTTGTGAACTGAGAGCATCTGTCCACATCTCCCCGTGCCAGAAGGATTACCACAGAAAGGAATTTACATTCTGTCAATTAAAACACCATCAAGCCGAGGATTAAAGTCACAAACACATGAATTAGAGAGGGTGCCAAGGGACCCTACCTATCTATCTCTCATGACTTTTTGAAGCACATGGATAGGAGCATTAAAGGCACCTTTAATCTGCTCCATGGACGTGAATTGCAATCACTTAGAGGGGTGGGCAATGAGGTGGGAACCAGCACAGGGCAAGCACGAGCCAGGATTGGCATCTGTCTCCTTCTCAGACATCATGCACCAGTTCTACTTCCCCTCCCTCCAACTAAAGTGATCATAGAGTGTTGAATATTACTGGGACAGGCACTTAAAAACTGCCCCCAAAACTGCTGAAAGTGCTTCCTGCAAGAGATTAAAATAAAAACTGGGCAAAATTTAACTGACCCCCCCTGACACTGAGGGGAAATTGGGTTGCCCAATGTTTATTCCCCCAGCACTGGGTACAGGACCACACAGCAGCATCTCCTGCATCAATTCATGCTGAATTTTATGAGAATGAGGATGGAAGTTACAAATGGTTTGGGAAACAGGGGAATAAAAACCCCAATCTGATGCCATTAAATAAGCTGGTGGTGAAGGAATGGGTTCAGCCCTGTGCCAGATTGCCCATCAGGAGGTGAGTGTGCTGATGGTTTTATGTTTTACGGCCTGAGTTAACACTGCTGGGGTTTACACTGAATCAAGGTGGAGCAGATGGCAGGAGGGTTTCCATGTTGGATCTAGGCTACATTTCCAATTCAAATGGCAGCACTTGGCTCCACTAAAGGAGAGAAACAAGGAAAGAAGCTCAGGTTATTCTGCATTCCAGTGCAGAAAGACCAAAACATTTTGATTTCAGCATAAGCTACCTTCTGGGTATATTCAGTGCACAAAATGGCCTTTCTTCCCCCATGAGTAGTGGCAGGAAGAGCAAAAATGCAGTGGAAGAGAGTAAGAATGGCATATTTTGTCTCATAACTGTCCTCATATCATTTAGGTAAAACAGTGTGGTAGAAAAGTCACAGTGGTGGAGCTTAAAATACCGAGTTTATCCCCTGATTCAGCCTCCAGCTTTCTGCACAATGCTCAAACCACAACTCCTCTCACCTCAAATGAAGCAACAATCCTTTCCTTTACATCCTACACACATTGTCAATTTTTCGTGGGAGGAACTGTGAACATTTTGTGTACTCTGCTCAGGAGCAGCATCTCGAGCTGCTATCTTAATTCCCTGTAATAAATGAGAGTGTGAATTGGCACACGCCGGGGTTTGTTCTCTGGGCTTGGCACACCCTGCTCGCCCCGGGCTCCCAGCCCTGTGGCTTCTACGGGAGCAAAGGCAGTCTAATTACAGTCAGGACAGATTATTGCAATTTGATTACAGGCTTGGCTCTGATGGTTCCCCTGTGCTGCTGAGAGAAGAGAAGGAGTACAGGCTCTGTCCTGTGGAGACTGCGATACAAATGAGGAGAGAGAAGATGGAAAATCCACAAAGAGAAAATGGACAGTGGCTGCAGCCTCAAGGTCATCAGTCTGTATATTTTAATAATGATGAAGTGGCAGCAGCTTGCCCCTCAAAGGTCAAAAAATTGTGTGCTCCAGAGAGGAAGGGAAACATAGGAGTTGTGCACTTTACCAAAAACCTTATCTTTAATCTGCAGCACCTCCATTTACCTCAGTGAATTTACTCATCTTGAGCTTAATTAGAGTGCAGGCTTCAGCACTGGGCACAGCAATGGGTCCAGAACTGAGGCAGGAGGAGCAGCTTGTACCATAACATGCACCCAGCGAGGCTGTCTGTGAGCAGATCCTGCCACGTGAGGAGCCCTGCCTGCCCTGCTCCTCATCTCTGTCCCCTGTGTCCCCAGTCCTGTGTTCATGGGACTCTCCTCTGTATAAGCTCTTCTCCCTGTGTCACTTTTACAAGAGGATCTAAAGCACTCCTTCTGGAGCCCCAAAGTTTTAATGACTAGAGGCTGAGTCCAAGCCCAAGTTACATTGGCTTTTTAAATTCTCCCAGCAGTAAATCATACAACACGGCACACATTCCAAACACCCCTGTACAAAAGGCCAGAACTCACTACTCACATTCCCTCTGAACCCTCTGCTGATATCTCTGCCACTGCCTCACTTCCACCAATTGTAGTGATGAAACTCAATAAACACAGGTGCTACTGCTGGGAAGAAAAAGAGCCTCTTCCTCTTCCTCCAGCTTTCCTCTCTGCTCTGCCCTTACACTCCCAGCACAGGTGCAAACTGCCTGCAAGCTCCAGAGGGTTTTTTTCCCCCTGGCTGTGGTCACTTCACCACCCAACAGTTATCCGTGCTCTGAGCTGCTGCCAAACCTCTCCAAACTCCCTGCTGCTCCCTTGAGCAAAGCAACCAAGCAGCGAGTTCCCCTTCCCTGGCACGAGCCCTCCTGCTGGCCACGGCACAGCTCCTGCCTGCCAGCCTTGGGAAAGGGAGAGCTGCAGGACAGGGTGCCCAGCACTGCTCACACAGCATCCCACAGTGAAAACTGGGGGGATTCCACCCCTCACCCCAGCCCAGAGGGAATGGATTTCTTGGAGTGCTTTTTTCTTCCCATTCGTTTCATCGAGAAATAATTCTGATGAGCTCCTCAAGGCAGGGAAGCCAAAAGCAGCCCTGGTTTCATCTTTGTACCCCAGGGCTGAGCTGCAGTGGGCCTGTGGTACCCACTTTGTACCTCAGCACCTCCCGGGCTCGCTGACATTGCACCAGGTCACTTGGTGGCAATGAGTGGCATCACACGCCTCAGTAAGGCACAGTTCTGTCCCTCTCCTTGCAAGCCAGACTTTCACAGGAGTCTGATGTGAGTTGCTGTGTCCCTGTGTGTGGGAGACAGCTCATGCCTTCGAGCTGCCATTGCCCAGAGAAGATATGAAGGTGAAATTGAAGGGACGAACTCCAAATGGCATTGTGAATTACGGCCTTGATAGGGGAGGATACAATTCCATCACCCCTGGCTTCGTGTTTTCCATAAAATTTCTCTTTAAGCAAAATATTACAGCCCAAATTAAATCATATGGAAAACACACAGCAGCCCCCTCACTGCATTTCTGAGTGGTGCTACACTGAGGTACCTCTAAATTCAGTGGAGTTCCATCCCTTTTCCTCAGTGAAATCCATGGAGTTTGGACTGACCCCTACTCCTAAAGGCAGAAAAGCTGCAGCCATTCCCCCAGTGTTGGTTTTGGCTTCCTACATCCACATTAGCTCTTTAATGCAGCATTCCACGACATTAGGTGCTTTCCTGGAGCAATGAGTGATGAAGACACTTAGAGGGAACTTTATAGCACTTCAGTTGACAATTTTCTGGGTTGATTGTGCACCTCCCTCCTAGCAGAGGTCTCTGCACCACAGATGGTGTTTTACATATAGCAGTAAAATGACATAGTTGGAACTGCAGCATATGTGCCTTTGCTGTGTCTCTGCATCCCAGGCAAGTCCACTGGGTTTCCAGCTCGCTCCCATTTTGCAAAGCTCAGCTTAACAGATGGGATTCTGGCCTCTTGTTCTTCCTTCAGCTGATGGAAAGGCTTGCAATTGTAGAGTGGAGAAAAAGAAAATGAGCAGGATCTTGCTCATGAATGTTATAATGTTTCCCTTCACTACAAAGCCACTGCTTTGCAATGTTATAAAATTGCTGTTATCTCTTCCCCAGTGTCCCTCAAAATAAACTGGCAGTGACCACTTTCATGGGTTTCCATTTAAGAGAATCCTGCAGGTTCCTTGGTGTTTTAGGCTTGTGAAGTATTTCCCACCTGATTCATTGAGGGTTATTACTGAGGGGGATTTAGCACTGCCTAAAGTTCCTGGGTTGTCCACCCCGGGAAGGTGATGATCTTTTCAGCCGCAGACCATTCCAGCAGGGGCTGGGGAGGATGAGCTCCCAGAGATGCTCACCACACACTGGGGCCGCCCTCTGCCAGGAGGAAGGGCAGAAGGACAATTCCCACAGTGCCTCCTCCACAGAGCCCTTCTGCCGCGGGACCGTGCTCTGATGGGAATCTGCTTCCTCCTCCTTGTGCTGCAGCTGCCCAAGGAAGGGGCTCCCCTGGCTGAGGGTCCGTGCTGTATCCTGCTGTATCAGGAGATCGTGACCCTGTCAGACCAAGAGGCGCTGGGAGACACCAGCAGAGGATGAGCCCCCAAGGACAGCCACAGCAGGACTGAGGGGATTGAGATCAAGATATGAAACTTGTTAGCCTGGCTTAACCTTTGATAAAATTGATCTCAGCCTACTCACAGCTGGAAAACACACCGGGAATGCTCTGACAGGAGCTTGGGGAGCTGTGAACAAGTTCCACAGCCTCTTTTCCATTTTTTCCAGCCTGATACCCACCCAATGAAATTACACTTCCTCCTCAAGAGAGAGCAAAGCATGAGCTCCCTCCTGGACCAGCCAGTTGCCCTGGGACCAGTGTGTCCTGCAGAGCCACAGCTCAAGTCCTGGGTGCCTCCAGCAGAGTCCTTGTGACACTCCAAGAGCACAGCCAGCAAAGCCCTGCCTGCCTCGACAGCCTTTGCTCCGTGAGGTCCCCAGGGATGAGGCACTACTGACTCCTGCCCAGGCAGGGGGAGAGGCAGAGCAGCGTTTGCTGTGTGCAGCTTTCAAACCTCTCCCCTGCACAGACCTGGCCATCCCTGTGCCTGCCTTACAGCCCTGTCACCCTTCCCTTACGCAGACACAGCATTTCCATCTACCTTCAGCTTTAAGGGTGGCATAAACCATGAAAACACTCTGTATTTCTTTTTCTTTTCAGCTGACTGCTCAAAATTTAGTTCACACTAAAATATTCCTGAGCAGGCAGCAGAACTTCCCTACCCCTTTACTTCTGAGACCCAAAGAAAATCAAGATACAGCTGAGTTGATGCAATGACATCAGCTCATATTGCTGTTGTCTCACACTGTTTGGCAGTTTTTAATCTCAAAACTCCAGCTTTCAGAGCCATGTGATAAGGCTCACAAAATATAGGAAGATAATGCAAGTGTCTCTGCCTTTTAAATGGGGAGAAAAATTTTAAAGTTGAATCCCTGTGACCTATTCCAGACTCTGAAAAGATGTAGCAACAAATGTCTGGATCTTCTCCTTCTTCATTAAGAAAAAACCTGGCCATTCTGGAACAAATCTTTTGATTTCTAGAAGCAATTCACTCATGAATGCTCAAGGTTGGCAACTTCACCCCTCCCCTATATTCCAGGAGCATATGACAAGGAGACTTGCTATATCAGCTAACTTGTAAACACTGAAAACTGTCTGTATTTATGTTGAATAATCACTTTTGCAGGGCAAGCAAAAAACAAAGCTCATGGTGCTCAAAAAAAAAAAAAAAGGGGGGGGGGAGGGGGGCAAGCTGAAATCAATACACCTTTAGTTCTCTTGTCTCAGCAAAAGGAGAGTCTCAGGCAGCTTTTTAACCCTTTCCCACTCCAAAGAAGTCTAGAAATAACTCCAAACTGATCTGTGTCTTGTCATGCCTGCTCACATTAATTCTCTGATCTGATTCAAGATGTTGTGACAACAGCCTGGGCCCATGTCCAATAAAAATTTTAAAATACAAGATATGTATGGTAAAATATTAAAACTGATGGCAAGTGCAGTGCATGGGTGGAGAGGAGCAGGATCCCTGCACCCCAGGGAGCCCTGTCTGGTGTGATCCATCCCTTGATGGGCACAGGGCACCCACCAACCTCCCCGGAGGAGCAGCTGAGCTGCCTCACGGCCCTGCTCACCTCCCTGTCCTCAAACTACTGCCTGCACTGAGAGGGAGCAAACACAGCACTTTACCCATCTGTGGGAATGTTCTCAGAGGAAAATGGACATATATAAAAAAGGATAAATAAAGTCAGGCATTGCTCTGCTAAAGTCATAGCTAGTTTGTCACTTCTTTGTCACTTCTTCTTGTACACTTCTAAGTACAGCTGAGTGGTTTGTAAATTCCCATGCGAAAACCATCCTACGAATGAGGTTCATTAACAACACATTATTCCTGTGTGAAAAACAACTGCACCTGCATTAAACAAGAAATCTGTTTCATGAGAATCAAGCAAAATATGTAAAGTAACCAAGAATAAAGAGAGTTGATAGACAAGTAAAATACCTTTTACTAACCAATAGAGTAATTGGCAAGAATGCCAATTAGAATTGCACACAAGGTCTGTACAAACTGTATATATATAGGTTGTGTGAATAAAGAATCAGCATTCCCTTGGTTCATATTGAACCGTGAGTGTCCAGTTCCTGATCTTCTCACCCATCTCATCCTAAGTCAGAGAATGGTTTTGGTTGGAAAGGACCTCCAAGAACATCGGGTCCAACTGTTCCCCCAGCACTGCCAGGTCCGCCAAGCCCACGTCCCCGAGCACCAGGTGCAGATGTTTATTGAACACTTCAGGAGTGGTGGTTAACCACTTCCCTGGGCAGCCTGCTACAAACGAACCACAAAACCTCTACATCCACATCCCGGGCTTGTTCCATTCTCCCTGGATGCCTCCTAGTCCCCAGAAAGTGCCAGAGCTTTGTGGTGCTGCAGGCTGGGAAATCAGAGCCAGGCTGCCAGCTCAGCTTCCTCAGCCTCTAACACATGCAGGTAGCACCGCTGGTCCCTATGATGTCACCCCAGGATTAGCATGCTGATTAACAGCTGGTTCCTTGCCATTCTAATAGGCTCTAAATACCTCTCCTAGGAGCTCCTAGCAGGAATTGGATTTTGGAAGGGGTGGGAGGGGATATTTTGTATTCACAGGGTCTTCTTCATACCCTTAGGGCATTCAGTAATTCTCACTAATTGTCCTACACTTTATATTTAAAGCTCATTGTTTTCAAAAAGCATTTCATTGGCAGGGGCTGATGTAGCCTCTGTCCCCCATTCCTGGCTCCCCCTTTTCCCTCTTGAATTATTGATCTTTCAGCAGAACGGGATTTGTCTTCATTATACGTGAGCTGCAATCACCACAGATATTAGTGTAAGCTCGTGGTGGCAGATTGATTAGTTCCTTGCATATGGAAGCAGGGGGTCCCTCCCACAGCTTTATCAGGGATCCCCAGAGCCAGCTGTTCTTTACAGGACAAAAAAATGGAAATTAGATTTCAGTTAAATACATCAGAAATTAGATTAGATGTTATTATTTCAAAATGTCAAGCTTGGGGGAAGAGTGTTTCTCAAAGGAC
>VWZN01018866.1:653498-681704 GCA_013396955.1 Regulus satrapa | reverse complement strand
CATTTTTTCCTGTTTGCAACTCCAGACTAGGAAGTTACCTTCTCCTCCTTCCCCACTGCTCCACTGGGAAAGCTGCAGCCAGGGAAAAGGGACTTTCCCTCAGTGTCTGAGACTTGGGGCTGCTCAGCCTGGAAAAGAGAAAGCTCCAGGGAGACCTTACAGCACCTTCCATTGCCTGAAGGTGGCTATGAAACAGATGGGAGCCCAATTTTTAGCAGAACCTGTTGCGATAGTCCAAGGGGTAATGATTTAAAACTAGATGAGAGTCAATTTACAATAGACACAAGGAATGCTTCCCTGTGAGGGTGGGCAGGCCCTGGAACAGGGTGCCCAGAGCAGCTGTGGCTGCCCCTGGATCCCTGGCAGTGCCCAAGGCCAGGCTGGACAGGGCTGGAGCACCCCAGCACTGGGACAGTGGAAGGTGTCCCTGCCCATGGCAGGGGGTGGAACTGGATGAACTTTAAGATCTCCCCCCCAACCCAAACTACTTTCTGATGTTATGATTCTATGAATACTGAGAGGGGACTTAAATTTCAACTGATTTTACCTTGAATGGGGAAATCTGNTTTGGCCATTTTTTCCTGTTTGCAACTCCAGACTAGGAAGTTACCTTCTCCTCCTTCCCCACTGCTCCACTGGGAAAGCTGCAGCCAGGGAAAAGGGACTTTCCCTCAGTGTCTGAGACTTGGGGCTGCTCAGCCTGGAAAAGAGAAAGCTCCAGGGAGACCTGACAGCACCTTCCATTGCCTGAAGGTGGCTATGAAACAGATGGGAGCCCAATTTTTAGCAGAACCTGTTGCGATAGTCCAAGGGGTAATGATTTAAAACTAGATGAGAGTCAATTTACAATAGACACAAGGAATGCTTCCCTGTGAGGGTGGGCAGGCCCTGGAACAGGGTGCCCAGAGCAGCTGTGGCTGCCCCTGGATCCCTGGCAGTGCCCAAGGCCAGGCTGGACAGGGCTGGAGCACCCCAGCACCGGGAGAGTGGAAGGTGTCCCTGCCCATGGCAGGGGGTGGAACTGGATGAACTTTAAGATCTCCCCCCCAACCCAAACTACTTTCTGATGTTATGATTCTATGAATACTGAGAGGGGACTTAAATTTCAACTGATTTTACCTTGAATGGGGAAATCTGATTTTAAAGCAGCTGGCCAGGAAGGTGCTGCGACACCAGCCATGCCAGAGATGGCAGGGAGGAATATGCAGTTTCTGATTTTATGTTCAAACCAAGCCTGCTGATTTACTGAAATTACCATCCATTTGCACCGCTGTAAATGAAATCCAAAGCAGAGCTGGAGTTAATACATGGGCTGTTCTGATACTGCAAAGCTGTCATTGTTTTTACCTCCTCTATCACAAAGGCACGTAACTGCACAGGATCCCCAAATACCCTGTCTTCTGTTCAGTACAAGGAAAATGAATTCACCCTGATCACTCCAGCAAACACTACACCTACTAAGGCACATATTTAATCAAATAATTAGGAGAGGTGCAGGGGAAATGTGTGCTGAAAAGATAATGTTGCACTTTAAAGGATTCATTATTGGTTATTACATTTTACATAGAATGTCATTTTCCTCACGAGTTAAAGAAAAGGTGACGGTAGAAAAACAACATCCTACTGACTAAATGCTTCAGCTCCATCTAAATTACAGACTGCTGAGGACACGCCTGAGAGTGGAGGTGCCACCTTTCAAAGGAGCACTGCCATTATGCTGCTAACATTTCACTATCTGATTTTTCCCTTCTTTCAAAGTTATTCCCTGCGGAGGCTGATAAGGTCACCATGGCCCTTCCCTGGAGGGAGAACCTTTGGGCAAGCTCCCTTCATTTAGGGTGAGAAAAGGGAGCACTCCCATGGGGCCTCTCAGCCCTCTGCGCACACTTTGTGAACCACTGGTTTTCCCCTCTTGTACCACCCCCTGCCTTCCCCATAAAAACCCCAGTTTCTCCCCAGTTCAGCAGCAGGTCCTCATCACTGACCCCTTCACAGAGTTTGCCTTTTGGCAATAAAGGACTATTCTCTGTGGAACACCACACGAGGCTCCCCAACTCTTCCTTCCCCAAGTCACCCAAGAAAGTGAATCCACCTGAGCTGAGAGATCCTTCCAAAGAGCTGAATATCACTAGAGCTGGAACCACGGAAGGTGGATTCACAGGCTGCTGAGAGACATTCCCGGAGCTGTGGGCTGCTTCTCTAAGAGCTGCCCAAGCCTGGGAAGATTCCATCATCTCAAGGCAAGCAGCAATTCCCTGCATTCGAGCACTTGGGCAAAGACAGAGATGGGCATCGTGGCAGAGCATTTCTGTCCTGTGCCAGCTGCAGAGTGTGTGGAGCCCACAGGAGAGAGGAAGGCAGAGCCTGGGCACAGGGGTGTGCCCCACCATCTGTGGGAACATGCTGGGGAACCCCAGAGCCTGGCAGGAGCAGGGAAAGGTGAGCAAGGCCACATGAGGCACAGCAGCAAGGAGGGAGATGCAGGAAAAGAAGATGTTAAATGCTGACCCTCAGCCTCATGGTGACAGCCAGCAGTAGCTTTGATTTACCATGATGTAAATTAAAGAGCAATCCAACCCACAACACAGCTGAAAATCTCTCCCTGGGTTCCACAAACTGCAGTTCCCTCACAGTTAGCTCAGGAATATTTTAAAGTGAGCAGACCAACAAATAGTTAAAAACCACCTATAGAAAAGTGTCTGCTGCTGGTTCTGCTGTTAGTATTGAGATTTCCTGTCAGCCTTCACAGAAATTCTTTGGGAGTCTGACAGGATTAAGAGGATTAATACATTAAAGCATTATTACAGCTTTCACAGGGGATTTTCAAAGACTTTACACAGTGATCTATTTGTCCTGTTACATAAAACGAGCATTAATAGGCTGATTGAGAAGAATCACTGCAATCGATAACCTTAATTTTCGTAAACATCTTCTGCCATCAGAATCAGGAGCCGAGGTCACCAACCCTCCCACAGTGTGCCCTTAAACGGAGCTGCATTAATATATTTTTGCTGCACGCCAAAGGCTGGTCCGGGTGTTACAACCTACTCTTGGCAGGGAGGGGTTTGTTAACACTGAATCATCACCCCCAGTTTCCCAGTCCCTGTGGAGTCCTGGCTGAGTCATTGCCCGGATTGCGGCTGCTCAGAGCCCCATCCTGCCACTGGATTGCCAAATGGCTCTGCTTAGGAAAGGGATTTTTTGCCTTAATTCAAAGTTTGTGGGCAGGTGTGTGGCTGTCACTTGCTGGGGTGCTGCTGCTCTCTTGCTGGAGATGATTTCTGTGTTGAGACACCAGGATGTTGTCCTCTCCCCTGCCCAACACCAACCCGGCTTGGCAGCCTCCTTGCCTGACCCTAATTTCTCCATCCTCCCCACTCAACTCCTAATTTATTCCAGGATCATAAGCAGCACTTTTCCTTGTTGGTTTTCCTGGCTGCTCTCACAGGGACAGGGTCTGCACCCCCCAAGCATGACACTCTCACCCTCCTTTACATTTCCCTGGGAACAGTTTCACACCATCCCTCGGCAAAATCTTCACTGTTTTGTTGAGAAACCTTCCCTTCAAAAATTTTCACAGGACAAAGGGCATAATCTCTCCCCTCCATCTTCTTCTCTGGCTGCTACATGTGAGTCTTCACAATATTTAGGCATCTAGAGGCAGATGCTCATCTGCTGCAAATCAGCATAAATAGTTCAGGTGAGGGTCAGGGCAGTATTTTCCACAAAAGTGTCTCCTGAAATAGAGAGATCCTCTTATCCCATGGGCTCTGCTATACAGGACTAGATTCCAAAGCTTTTGTTTTGCCTTCTGCTTTTGGGAAAATACAGAAGGCACAGTCTTTGCTTGTGGGTGTCCTGGATTTCCTGGCAGTACTTAACTAGCCCCAAGTAGACTCACATCTACATAATTCACAGACCTCAAGGGATCCATGTACCTCTAAATTAGGAAAAGAAGCATTAGCCCTGGCTTTCAGATCAAGACCTAAAATGCAGAAAAATTAAAATTGAGATTTGTTTTTTTCTGAGCTAGCCCAGATATCCCATTCTCAGTGAGATATGACAGGTATTTTGTGTATAATTTCCCCAGACTCTTCTGAAAATCCAGGCACTCAGAAATCTCTCAAAGACTGTGCAGGGGTCACTCACCTCACACCCATTATCTCCTCCAAGTGGCTGCTTAGCCATTGAGTCTAGTCTCAATTAAGGGCTATTAATGAGCTACTTGTATCAGTGAGATGTATATTATTGTATAAATGTGATTGGCAATTTTGGGATACTGTGAAATGCAAGGCTGCCTCTGTGAGAAAGGCTTCACACTGAGATTTCAGCACTGCCATGCCAGGCAGAAAAGAGTTTGTTACCCTACAACAGGTTAACAACATGCTAAGGAGTTATCAAAGCTTTGAAGCAGCAGGAGACTGGTGGGTGGAGAGTTAAAATTAATATGAATTCATGTTGGGTATCAAAGATATCCATGTCAGGAGATGCTGCAGCTGGAACAGAGTATCAGGTGAGATTAAAAAAAAAAAAAAAAAATCCTAAGAACTTTTGTATCCAAATCAGTATCTTCTCCCCTGACAGTTCTCTAAGAATATGAGCTTTGCCTAAGAGCAGGAGACACAGGCACATGATTAAGCAGGTATTGCAAATGGATAATGGAGAATCAGGGAAGCCTCTTGGCTCTGACCTAAGCACAGGTAAATAGAAACACAGTTTTCTTTTATATCTCTCCATTCTCCATGACACTGCCACTGTGCTACCTCTACCTTTGCTTTTACAAAATATCTTTCCATTTACATTTGCTTTTATTTTTATTTCTTGATTGGATATTTGGCCCATCTCCCAGAGTTCAGCCTCAGCTCAGTTCTCCAAACTATCTGCAGAGGTGGCAGGTTGTGCCTGTGGTAAGAGAGAGAGGCACTGGCTGGGGCTGCTCCTTGCCTGGGGCAGTTCTGGACCAACAGACCCCTCTGGATCAACCTCCCTTCAGGTTTGTGCCTCAGGAGGAACTGTTGTATTTTTACTGGATTCAACAGGAACGGCAGCATGCACAAGTCAAGGAAACTTTTCCAGGGCCAAGGTCAAGTCTTTCCAAAATTTTTCTTCTCCCTTATCCCTCATGGAGTCTCCTTCTCTGAGCTATTCAAAACCTGCCTGGAGGTGATTGTACTCTCGGTGAATCTCCTTTGGCAGGGGCTGGGCTGGATGAACTTCACAGATTCCTTCCAGCCCAAACCACTCCGTGTGATCCCACCTTCAGCCACCCAGGCACTGGGAGTTGCAGCACCTGGCATAGACAAATGGTTAGAAAAGCAACTCTAGCAAGTGGCTGCTGCTCTCCCTCACAGTACTGAGATCTCCTATCAGCCCCTCCATGGAAACACTTGGGAAGTTTGACAGGATTAGAAGGATTAATGTATTAATGCATTATTAGAGCTTTTACAGGAGATTTTCAAAGACTTTAAAAGTGAGAGCCATTTGTCCTGTTACATAAAATATACAGTAATTGTCTTAATTGCTTCATTGTGAGTAGGTATTGCTGCTCAAATACTTCTGCATGTCTAATTGTGCCAATTGTTCCAGTATCTTTCAGCTGTACAAAACAATTGGGTGAGCCCAGCATCAGACTGCTCTCCAAAGATTTCTCTCCATTCAGCCAGAATTCTCTGTTGTCTCTCTACACTGGACAGACATAACAAATCTGATGTAAAACCCTGCCCAAGCATGCAAAGCAAATGCTGTGTGCAGGTGGTTGCGAGCACAGACTTCCTTTCCTTCACCACAAAGTAGAAATGGCTGCAAATTTCAAGGGAGCAAATTAGTAAAGAAGTAAAAAGCTCACTGCTGGAAGAGCAAGGTGTCCTTTCCCTGCTGTGTTATTTCACAGAGGAACCAATCATTAAACACACCCCAAAGGTCTGGCTCGAGCAGAATCAGCAAGGAAACACGAGGAGATGTGAGCTCTGCTGCTCAGGCATGGCCAGAGGCCTTCTGGCCATGCTCACACTTGTCAGAGCTGAGTCCTTCACTGCAGCTACAACCACCCACTACTGTTCTTAACTTTGCATTGTTGACAAGAATCTCTTCTCCCTGGAAGACACAAGATCCGTGTCCTCTCTGCCCTGCAAAGAAGTATGGAAAAGTAGAATCAGAGACACAGCTGGGTAGGTCCCGTGGAGTGACACTTGAGAGAAGATTACAAATAGAATCACAGAATGCTTTGGGCTCAAAGCTCATCTTTCCACTCCCTGCCATGGCAGGAACACTTTCCATGTGTCCTTCCACCTTCCAGCAGTCCCAGGCTGCTCCAAGCCCTGTCCAGCCTGGCCTTGGACACCACCAGGGATCCAGGGGCAGACACAACTTCCCTGGGCAAACAGTGCAGGGAAAATCTTTTGCATCAAAAATGCTAATTTACCGTGGAAAGGTGCAAGCATTGTTTCAGCTTCTTCAAGAAAAGCACATGGGTTTCACGAGGACCAGCAAGGGCAGCCCAAGTTCCTGCATTACTGGGGTATGCACAAGAACACAAGAACAGCTGGATTCTCATCTATTCTGTCCAGGGTTTTGCCTCTCAGAAGCTGCCATCCTGTGCTTCCAAGAAAAATACATGAGAATAATTAGATTAGATAAATAAGGAAGAACTTCCTTTTCAGGAGACCCTTCTCAATTCTCAAGGAACTTAAACAATGAACCACAAGAACTCTTATCCCTTCAAAAAGTCTCCCTGTATTTCTGGTTCTGTTGGGTTATTCAGTTTCTGTCTCCTGCCCTGGGCAGATCCCTCCCTGCAGGCAGAGGACACAGAGGACACTGGAAGTTTGCCTTGGTTGCTTATTTTGGGGCCTACAAGGCAGATGAAACCACACATTTCCCTCTCCTTCATAGCCTGTCTCATCTTAGCAAACAAAAATCTGATTATAACAGAGAAGTGGTTACAAAGCATGTTTTGAAAGGGCAGAGCATTTTGCTTTTTGGAGATTTCAAGGCAGTTAGAAAAACAAACAAGCTTTATGACGCGCTCACAAATAAATTACATTGAGTTTTCTTATTTCCAGTTATTTGCCAAGTTCTCTTGCCTACGTGATTTCACCTGCCTAAAGAATCAGCTGGATTCCTAGAAAATCAGAAATTCAAATGGAAGTGCCCATGGGGATAGTGTGGGAATAGGAAAGAAAAATGAGGGCTGCTGTGCTGGAAGAAGAATTTATCAGTAAAGAAATAATGAGACTTAGAGTGGAGACGAAACAGACTCTAATCTGCTGAGGTCTTTGTCCAACTGTGACCTGCTCTTCCATGAAGGGAACAGGTTCTTACTTCAAAAACCTCCAAAATCCTGGCACAGGGAGTTGATGCTGTCTCTGTGAGAGCCTTGCTGCACTCAGGGAACAAACAGCACCTCCCAGCCCTCTCTCCCCCAGCCTTGCTGCAATGGAAATTGTGTTTCTCAGTGTGCCTTCTACATCTAAATTATCCTAGGAGTATTTATCATTCCATGGGCTGCACTCACACAACACCTCCCTGTTTGAACTCTCCAGGGATTCTTTGGTTTTTGGAAAACGTGGGTGATATCTGCTGCAAACACAGGCCTGTTTTCCTTACCACTGTCTTTCAATTTCTGTATACAGGCAGGTCAGGAGAGCAGAATGTTCACCTTCCCTGCTGTTGCAGGGGCTCTGCTCTCCTCCACCATCCGTTTAAATGTCTGCATTTGATTTAAGCCAACAAAACCCAGCTGGGGTGATGTGTTTGCCCCCCACGTGTGACTCTGTAAGTGCTCAGCCATGTAAAGAAAGGAGTTGGATTTGCCCAAATGTTGACTGTGGAGAGACTGAAGCTAAGGTTTAAATATCTGTCACTAGAAATACAGAAGAAATATATATATTGATGGACTGTTTGCAATTCTTCTCATTGTGGGCTTTAAAAAATGCAGATTTGTGGGTTTCAAGCCTCTTAATAAGCTGTCAGATTTAGATGAAAAACTTTAAAAGTGCAGTAATTAAAAAAGAAGGAGTAGAATAGCACAGAAATTAAAGAGAAATCTTTGTCCTAATTTGATTTGTGACTTCTTTGTAACAGAATAAAGCATGTGTAGATATTAACAATTAATTTCCATAACCAACTCTAATCAGCCAATTCAGATATATGTGCATTTCCTTCTGGAAAGGTGGGAGGATTCCTTTTAGCATATTAACACCCTTCCTTTCAGATTTGTTCTTGTCTACTTTCTTCTATTGCCAGAAAAAGTTGCTTATTGATGAAGAAAACAACTTACTGGGTGACAGAGCATTTCATTTTCAAAGCTTCAGGGTTCAATCAAGGTTTTAATCTTGGTTACATACACCAAAGAAAGGAAAGTATTGCCTGTAGTGCCCACTTGAGAGATGGAAAATTGAGGCACAGAATAAACTGGCTTGCATGAGGTCTTGTGGGAATTCTCTGGGAAAGAAAAAAATCCAGCTCTGGAGTCCCTACAGCCTTCTATTTCTCATCCTTCATCTTTGTACCTGAGGACCACTGCCAAGGCTCCTGACAAACTTGCCACCTCCTAAAACACTTTTTAAACACATTTACCACACAAGACACACGTGCATTTGATTGCCTGTCACGTGCAAAGAGTCAGGGGCAGAAAAATGGAAGTGGCTTGTCTGAAGTCAGAGAAAAATGAGGCCAAATAAGGCAGGACTGGCTGATCCCCAAATCCTCTATTTAAGCTCCCCAAGCCCACTGCACTATGCCACAGCAGTTGTTCCTTGCTTACGTTGTTCCTGGTAATAATTAAATAGAAAGTTTCATAGCTCTCCACTGAGTAATAAAGCAAAAGGCACTTGGATTCCCAAATCCTCCATTTACTGGTACAGGTAAGGCTGGCTGTCTACACACATTACTCAACTCTAATTAGTACTGTAAAGGATTTTCATGACTTTTTAGTTTTCCCTGTTCAGAAGTAAATCCATCCTTAATACCACAGAGAACATATTCTGAGAAAGTCAGAGAGAGGGGAGAATTAAAGGAAAGCCTGAGTGAAGATATGGGAGAGGATGCCAGGTACAATCACTGAAGCAAATAAAGTGAATTAGTTGGAGAGGCAGCAGCCATTCTGCTGGGAAAAGGAATGGGGATGGAATGGCAAAGCAGGGAGATGTGGATGGTGATAGAAAGTTAGCAGAGACACTCAACAGGGAGTTCAGCAGGCACATGTTCTGTTCCATTTACATGGGATGGGATCTGGGTGACCAAATCAATATGAGGGATATTTGAGCACTATTTGTCTCTGCACAGCCCAGAGCACAATTTGGCTCTGATTTGTCATGAAGTTTTCAATCTATCATAAAAAAAAGGTGGATTCCTTTTCTTTCTTCTGCCAGATATTGAGTGAGTGATGGGCTGGTTGAAGGCTTGAGCCACTGAAAATAAATCCAAAGGCACTGATTCTTCTTTATAGAGAGTAATAACACATGTGTTTGATAGCCCACCTGGAATCATTGGGTTGCTTTGGTGGCCCATTTTCCACCAAAACCATGCACTCTTTGAGGTTCCCAGGGGCAAGACTCCTCAGAGAGCATCCAGTAGGACACTTAGGGAGGACATGGATTGGGCATTGTCCCTGTGATACCTTCTTGCTGTGACAAATAAAGACGCAAACAGTGATATCAGCATGACTGGCTTTGGACCCTGTAATTACCACTGTCTTTGATAAAGACTGACCAAAAAAGGTGCCATGTCTGTCCATGAACAATTTCGTAGCTATAGCACACAAGTTTTCTATTTGAAGATCAATAGAGGACCAAGGTCTGCACTAGGGTGCCAGTCCCTCATTCACTATCTTTGGGAATGCCGTAAGACACCTTTTATGGAGCCAGCAGAGTAGTTTGGGGTGATTCTGGGAGACAGAAGTCACAGCAGGGTGGATTCAGTCAGTCATGGCCTGGTTCTGTGCTCTGAAACAGTCTCCACCACCAGTAAAACTGCAAGATCATCTATTGATTAAAAAGAGAAAGTCAAATATCTGTGTAAGTGCAGGCCCAGGTCTTGAAAGCACCACAAGCTATAAAACACTGCTGGTTTGTGTTTCTGTTTGACACACAGTTTAAAACATTGAAAAGTTTCCTAGCTGGGGGTGCTGACCTAACTTTAACCTTTCAGCCAATTTTGGGGCTTTTGCAGAATTTTTACAGCTTCAGAAAATTTAGAACTTTGCAGCGAAGCAACAATGAGGGTGCACTGAGCAGTGCAGGGACAAGAGATGTACCGAGGTCTGGGAAGCTGCAAAGAGCAGGGGAGGCACCTCAGGCCAAAAAAGGCACCAAAAAAGCATCACCCACCTCCATCCCAGGGGAGACCACCCTGCAGTGGGAAAGCTGCTTCAGGCAGCAAGATCAGTGCTGTGGGGCAGGGAGATGGCCAAGGCCATATTTCCATGTGCCAGCCTCACAGGAGATATATAGCTTGGTGTTGAAGCAGATCCAAGAGGGTAATAAATAAAACATTAAAAAGACATTACTCAGGTTGAGCCAACTGAAACACCCAGGTTTCAAAACAGCAAATTAAAGTGCTGCAGTTCCCCTTCCCTTGTTACAAAAACTAAGGTTAACGTTTTCACCTGGAAATTTCTTAGTATGCAAAACTGTATCATTCTATTAAAAAAAAAAAAAAATTTTAAAAAAAAACCAAACCCAAGCATTTCTAAAAGGAAATTTCAGTAAATTGATAACAATTTAATTAACATGGATTGACCAGGACAGCTACATGACTCCTTCTGCTGGAAGATATTTAAATATCAATGTAAAAACCAATGTCTTCTTACAGTGCCATTTGCAGGAGAGCTAGGCACTCTACACCAGTCCCTGGATTCTTAGGCAATCTTAAGGACAACTGAATTTCATTATTATTGTTGCTGTGGAGAGGAAGAAGGAAGTTTTTGATTTTGGTTTTTTTTGTTTGTTTGTTTGTTTTTTTTCTTACATTACAAATAATATACTCAGAAAATTGTGAAAGAGGAGGCCAGAGAGCAGTGAAGATCTGCCTTGACCACCACAGGCCTGAAATTTTCTGAGCAATGTTGGAAGAAGTATATTGAGAGCCCACTTGTCCATTTCCCCAGCAGCTTTGCTGGCACTTATTCCTCAGGGTTAAGATGAGAAAAAAAAGCACAAAACAACTGTAAAGGAAGCAAATAATAGGGATGAGTTCACCTCTTCAGCTCCATTCCTAGACAATTGTTTATTTATCCCAAGTCTCTCTCTGTTATCTACCCTCATCCTCTGCTGAGTTTATAACATAAAAGCAGACAAGCACCCATCATCAAAATTAACACTATGGACAATTTATCAGCAATTCCAATGCAACTGCTCCTGTTTTGCAAAGCCACCACTGCTGCTGATGTGTGTGGCCAGTCCTTCCTGCAGCAGAACCCAGCAGCACAGAGCTGGCGAGTAAACCCAGAGTATGTTCCAGCGAGTGCTGTGCTCACGGGAGGCAGCAGCACTCCACTAGCAATCCCTGTTTGCTCTGCTCACTGCTGGCTGCGTGTGATTTACTGTGCTCCTAATCTTTCAGTGGAGAGGTGGAGTGAAGGAAAGAGGGAGAAGGAAGGGACAGCTGAAGGACAGAGTTGTCAATTACAACAGGAAGGTGATTTTTACCCTTTATTGTTCAGCGCATTTGCCGTCGACACAGGTTATTATTATTTGGGTCATTGTTTGCCTCCAAATCCAATCACAAATGGCTGGGTGTTGTACTACAGAACCAAGTGTTCATACCTGATAAATCCTGCTTGGCTCGAGTACCTGGCTCAGCTGAAAGCCTTCCAGCACGCTGGGAGTAATGAGTCAAAGTCCCTTCTCTGACCAATCATTTATGCAGGACCAGAGGAAACATTGGTGACACAAAAAGTGGCTGATTTCCACTCCCATCACACCGTGGGTCCTGGATTCTCAGAATTTTTTCATAGCAGTGTCAGTCTTCATGGAGAGAGGGAAGACATTTTTCTCTCCACTGTACCAGAGTCATGTGTACTTGATCAACACAGAAATACCCAGAGATGACTGCAGAGTGACCTATATTCCCAGTACATCAAGTGTACACCTGCATGATAAACAGATTTTTGACTCTTCAGTCTGTATCACACAGTGAATATTGTAGAACAACACCACATTGCCCAGGAGGTGCAGGTTCTCAGTAGAAGATCACCATTAATATGATCACCATATGTTTCTGGCTTCCCCAAAGATCTGTGTCTTAAATCCCCCTGCATACTACAAAGAATTGGAGTAATGCTCATAGGTGTGGTGCATATGTTCACTGAAAAATCAGCAAGATCCCAGGGGCAGACTCATATCTAAGTGCTGTAACACCTGAAAAAGCAAGTGCTTGAAAAAATAGACTTGAGCGATAAAGCTCTGCCCTTTCAATGATGCCACCTCCTCCCACACTCTGCTGTGGAGGGCTGAACACTACTTTTGTAGATTTTGGGTAGGATCAATCTTTTGGGCTCATTCCTGTGCTTTCTCCAAAGTTGTCTTGTTTCTTATTTTGCGAGATTGAGGCACAGTTTCCAAGAAGAAACAAGTTGTGTTTGTGTACAAGCATACACCACATGTGTAGGTCAGCTCTCAGCTCTCTCCTCATCCCTGTCGATAAACAGGCTGCACAGAAACCCCTCTGCAGCTCCAGGCAGCATAGGAGATCCTCATCCCAGCCCTGCAAAAAGCAGAGGTTTGAAGGATTTATAATCATCTCACTAGGGCTGCAGGTAGTTGGGCATGTGCATGGTTACAGACAACCTGGACAGTCTTTACAATCATCCCAACTCATGGCACAGAGTTTCCCATTGCATGCACTCATAAATCTTAAGTATTAATCATAATACTCCTGTGTGAAAGGGGAGAGTGGAAAAAACCTCTGTGCACCTGCCTGTTCATAGTCTTCATGGTCTTCAGATATAAACACAAAATAAACGCACACAGACGCTAATGATAAATAAGCACAGGAATATGAAGCATTTCCCCACATATTTGCAGCAGACAGGAGCTTACGTGTGTAATAAAGTCCACCACACGTAGGATCCTAATTGTTTTTGTGAAGCCAGGTGCCTGCAGACTCCACATTTACATAAAATATCCAGATCACACGAGCCCTTCCTGTCCATAAGTCTCCTGATCCCCTTTGTGAAACGCTGGGCTGCATGAAGAGCTCTTATAGAGCAGAGCTGATATTGCCAACCAAATTGAAGACACAGCTTTACAAGATGTTTAAAATCGAGCAAATTTGTAGCTGACATGCAACTCTCCAGAGCACAAGTAGGAAAAAAAGAAAATCAGATTCGCTTCCACACATAGAGTTTTTGGGATGGGTAGCCAGAGAGTTATTTCAAGAATAATCAGCTTCAAATGATCAGTTTAAAGTATTTTAAATCTCTGACTCACAAGGAAGGTGAATGCTTCCATGTGCCACAGGTGAGGAGCCTGGATTGGAATTCAGGATGCAAAAGGGGCTTCTCAGACTGGGGAGAAAAGCTACTTCAGTTACCATTTTTATTAAGCTTAAAGGAAGGGAAGAAGAAAGCCTCTGTGATCACAAAATCAGCTTGTAAGATAGAAAGGGAAAAACCAAAACGTTAGCTGATTTCTGGGACCAAAATGGAGAAAACCTAAACTTCCATTTGTTGGTGCCCTCTGTCTTGTGCTGAGGAACACCAGAGAGTGTGGACACCCCAAGTTCTGCTCTGCAATCCTGCCTCTGGCTGCGTGCCCTGCGCAGGCAGCAGGAGCCTTCCCCCAGCTCTTACTCACCCCCCCGCCCATTGTATCAGTACCATTACTTTGCAGCAGGGAACCCCTCATTTCCTCCTAAAACCCCTGGTATCATGTTTTTGGCACTCTCACAAATGCCTTTTGGAACGAAAGCACCACTCCACCATATCCTTGTAGTAGGGCTTATTCAAACAAACAGCATGGAGAAAACCTACCCCTCTCTTATTTCCTTTTGTAGCTGCAAATTGCTTTGTCCTTGCCCACTGTGGGCACACCCATGGATTGAGTTTTAATTTTAACTTTATTTTCTTTAGGTTTTCATTTGTTTGACGTACGTCAGACTGACCAAGGAGCGATTGAGTTCCCAGCATGGCATGTAATACTCAGCAGTGTTTTATCCTTTCACTTAAGGATCAAATGCAATTGCTGGGGGACTGAAAAAGTGGGGAAGGATTTAATGGATACTAACAACACTTACAGCTAGCAGTGGGTCCTGGTGGCCAAATAATCCAGATGCCAAAAATACAGAAACCCAAAGGGTGTTCTGAGATGCCAGTGGGGTTTGCTGTACCTGTCTTAACCTGTGCCAGAGGAAAAGACATCAGAGTTTCAAGGCTTTCATGGATTCCCACAGGGATCAGAAAGCAATTTCTTTCAAAGAATTGCACAATTAGTCCAGTGAAAAATGGCTTGGGGGTGGAGGTCATTTTCCACTGACTCATCACAGACTGGCCACTGTGAAAGGTAAGGTGGGAAGCAATGAAGATGCCCTGGGTGATCACAGGAGATAAGGCAAATCCTCTGCTCCCACTTAATGCAAGAGCAGAAGTTCTCCTGGTAGCTCCCCCAAGGGAAGGGGAGCTCAGTACAAGTTCCACATGTATTCACATTCTATCACTGATGAGCTCAGTGAGCGCCCAGCAAAGTAGCTCCTTCCAGCCATTTCCTTTATTTACATGTAATTGTTTGTTTAAAACCATAAAATGCAAGCCCAGAGGGAGCCTGAGAGTTTGGCCTGCTGTGCCCTCTGTAAGAGAACCAGGGTCACAGTGGGCACTTCCCTGCTCTGCAGTGCTGGCACATCCCAGAAGCTTCTGCTGAGTTCCCCCTTCCTGGGGCAGCCCCCTCACAAAAACCTCCTGCTCTGTGAGGACACAGGGAGCATTTAGCATGAAATCAATCCTTGGGACACAGGTCTGCATGCACAAAATCACATTTCTGGGCTCACTGCCTTAGGGACGAGAGTGATTCAGGAGACAGCAGCTTCCCCCAGGAGAAGGCAGGAGTACCTGCCGGGTGCAGGAGGGTGAGATGTGCTGTTTGCCTAGGCCTTAATCCCACCAAGCCCGAGAGGTGTGTTAGCTTTCCTCACAGCAAACAGTGCCACCACAGCTTATCTTGCTCCTTATCCCTGCTCTGCAAAGCAGAGCTTGACCCTCTTTGCACTGGCACTGAACCTCGCAGTGAGGCCTCAGGATTTTAGCTTTTATATTTTTCACGTGTTTGTAGTCCTGCAATTCTTTAGTGTGTAACTCTAAACTCCATATACAGTGTCAGCTGCTGTTTTGGTTAGACAAAACAATTCCTCTCCGGGAATCAAGGACACCTCCCTGCCTCAGGCTCTGAGAAATGTGAGCAAAAGTGAATTGGGGGAACAAACTGGGGGTAAATTACATCTGAAGCTGTAATTGGGAGATTAACCCCCAAAATGCAAATGGCCCAAACTTATCAAAGTGTGAAATCCGTGACCCATTGTCCATTTTGGGTGCAGCCCCCGGAGGGCTTTTTCTGGCCTAAATGTACGTGAACACCCTTCAATAAATAGAACTGCTTTTTATTCCCTTAACTCTGGGTGGCCTCTGTTTTCAGGTAGCCCAACAAGGCATCAGCAGTGTGTTCCTGGGCTGGCCTGTGGCTGGACACAGCCTGGCTGGGAAGGCAGCAGCACACCTGGCTGCAGGATGCTTGGAGCACCTGAGGCCAAGCCCCGTGTGCTGTGTGCAGTGGTTAGAGCTGTGCTGTGCATGTGGATAGCTGGGTATCAGCGAGGTGTATGGCTATGTAATTACACTGCAATTAAATTTAATAGCTCTGCTAACAGCTCAACTGCAGGACAGTTTGTCTAAGAATTTTTGTACTGGGATTATTAACCTTTTGATGGCTCCACATACCTATTTACATTAATATGATGTCCCTAAAATTATATTTGCACTCCATCCAGAATCACAGAACCACAGAGCCATTTAGGCTGGAAAAGACCTCCGAGATCATAGAGCCCAACCTTTAACTCATCACAACATTGCTAACCAGACCATGGCACCAAGTGCCATATCCAGTTGTTTTTTGAATGCTCCCAAGGATGGTGACTCCAACAGCTCCCTGGGCAGCTCTTTCCAATGTTTGATCACTTTTTCAGTGAAGAAATTGTCCCTGATGTCCAACCTGAACCTCCCCTGGTGCAGCTTGAGGCCATCTCCTCTTATCCTGCTGCTCATGGCCTGGGAATAGAGGAGAATTGAGAATTCCATCTCAAGGTCCAAGTTTGAGGCAAACCTTTCCTGTGCTGGAAAGAGCCACCAGCTGCTCTCTGACAGCTGCCGGAGCACAAACAGCAACCCAGAATTCCATTAGGCAAGAGTTCTCAAGAATGCTCTCCAGACCATTCATTCAGTCCCCAGGTAGGTTCTCCATGGGCACACAGGGAAATACCCAAGCTCCAAGGCTCAAACTTCCACAGCACCTTAGCACACTGAATTTCCACTCGTTTCCTTGCTCAGTTTACAGGACTCTATTGATTCCTTTATGTTAACCTTTGCAACTGTGGAAGGTCTATGCTTAGGTATCGTCATTTCTCTCTATTTATAGAGTGGAATTATTTCTGGTTTGCAGATTGGAATCTGTTTAAGCTTTCAATGTGATTTATAAAGGCCTATCTCTCCTACCATACTAGGTTTTGTTTTTCTGTTTTAACTTGTTTCCAACCTCATAATGATTTTTAATCAGACAACAATTAATGATTCAAATAAGAAGAATGGACACTGAGGAATTGCTGCATCTACTGTATTACAGCTATTTGGATTTTGATCTGTTCTTTTTATTCTTGTATCATTTGAAGGCCTGTTACCACAGAAATGTTTACTAGTCAGTGTGTAGAAGCACAGCCAGTGGACATGGTATAGTGCTGATGCCTTCAGATTTTAGCTTTTATATTTTTCAGATGCTGTTCTGCATTAGTGCATAGCTCTAAACTCCATATAGAGTGTAGTTAACTGTCTTCACATTTTGGTCAGACAAAACAATCCCTCTGGGCCTGTGATTCAAGGACACTCTACAGCCTCAGGCCCTGAAAAGTGTAAACAAAAGTGAATTGGGGGGAAGGAAACTGGGGCAAAATCACTTCATTACCTGAAGCTGTTTGTGGAGAATTAACCCCTGGTATGTAAATAAATAAAATAAAGCTTAATAACCCAATTTACAATTGGAAAAACTCCACCGTCCATCTTGGGTGGAGGCTTTTGACTGCCCAAGGCCTATCTCTTGAAGGCCTTTAATAAATACCTACTTTTATTCTCTTAATCTGGTCTAGCCTCTGTTCTAGGCAGCCACTCCAAAGCATCTGTGCAGTGGGCAAAGCTCTGGGCTAGAAGATATGATGAAGCTTTCTATGGAAGTGTTGTTTACTGGCAATGAAAGACATTAATCTTGCCCCTGTCACTGCATGACACTGGACAAGGGGACAAGGCTCAGGCCTTTGGCTACAAGAAACCTTCAAGCTACTTTGCAAAAACATACACAAGCTTTGGCACATTTATATTGAAAAAAGATGAAGTAGAAATCACCCTTTCTTATACCTTAACCTAGATATTAGTTTTCCCTTTCATGGATCATTAGTGTGACAGCTTTTAGGGAATATCAGGATCTGTTTGGTGACTCCAGCTCCTTGTAGAGGGCATTGCATCTTCCAAGCCATTCCTTAGCAAATGGTTCTTTAGTCTTTTCATTAATGCAAACTGGGATGTGGAGCACCTGAAACACTGTAGGTTTTACAACCAGTGTGGTGATTTATGCTGTAAGTGTTTCAATAGTTCCCCAGTGGGCAGGGGGAAACTGAAGGGATTTTCAGTCCCTATGTTTGAGGCAAACCAAAGAAATATTGTGCTATTTCTCTTTGAGTGCTCTTTTCTAATTGAAGTGGAGTTTTTGGAGGCTTTTTTCCCCACCACCATCTATAAAATGCAGTTTTCCATGAAACATGTAATGATGTGTCAATAAATCACTCAGCAAAATAAATATGCAAATCTTTTAGTCATGAATGTTGCCAGAAATAAACCTTTTGTAATTGATAATTAATGTCCCCAGGATCAATATCTGGCAGAAGAACCTACAGAAGAACCTGAATCATCCATGCCTACTCAGGAATGACTGATGCTTTAAGAACAAGTCTGAGTACCTGCCAAGGGTATAAATTACAGCTTTAGATAGTGACCCAAGGGCTTGAAATGGATCTGCTGGTGGCAGTCAGCAGCCAGCTGGTGTTCCATGAGCACTGACACATCCCTCAATCCTGTGGAGACAGACACAGAGGGAAGAGTGTTCCCCCAGCTTGGGGCTGCGTCTCACACAATTCAGAGAGGGCCACCAGCAGTCCTGGGGGTGCCTTAACTGAAATAATGAAGGTGCAAAACCCACGGGGAGAGGGTGGGGAGTGGGCGTGTGGGGGCTATCCCTGCAGGTGTGTGTGATTGATTCCAATCCCCCAGGCAGTGCGTGCTGCAGAGAGAGCAGGCTCCTTGTTATACTGTGAACCTAGGGGCAGGGGGGCATGGTGTACAGAGCCGGCAAAATAATCCAGCCCTCCATGCAAGCTTTAGAACTTGATGGCAAAGGCAGACCTCACTGCTGTGATTATCCTGCGCAGTATTTTTGATGGATTTCCATCCTCTGTGTGTGGACAGATGCACTGCATGTCCATTATATGTCACCTCCACACTCATCCCCACAGAGTGACTGAAAGGATAAATGTAAATACACAAACAAATTCAGGCAGCTCAGGTTATCTGCTGAGAGACACGGTTATCATGAGACCTATAAGAAAGTGTAGAAGGATGTTTGACTGCTGGAATAACTCTTGTTTCCTTTTCATTATTCTTAATAATAGGAGATGGTTCCAAAAAATTGTGTTTTCTTGGTTATTTTTCCCAGGAGGTGGTTTATAAAACACAGACTATATAACACACTGTGTTGCAAGAAAATACCTTATTAAGTGAAGATAGTTAGAAAGAAAGAGTAACACAAATGAACGGTAATATTTTTCCCTTTTACACTTAGTAAAAAGTGCAATAGTTCTTTATATGGATTTAATATCACTTGCCCTATAAGTGGTGAGAAAAATAATCTCACAGCCATGGTGCATTCAAGACTGTTTTAAATACTTGTACTGGATCATTAAAAACCAAAAAGATACTGCAAGGCTTTTGAGTAGGCAGCAGTAGGATATCAATTGTGACATCTGCTAGTGAATAGAAGTAATTTCTTCTTCTACTTGTCCAAAGATGGAAGTCTCTAGGAAATCGTATAAGGCCATGCTTAATGTTGGCACCTGTGTATGAGCGATTGATTTCTGGTATTTAAGGACCTAGTTCAGCAAGGTGCTTCTATGGGAACTTGTATCTTATTGATTGCAAAGCCAGCCCCCCTGACCACCTCTCACCTGGGCCCCAAGATCATGAGTGCTGCCCTTCCCTGCTGCTGCCTGGAGTGGAGGGTGAGATTCAAGAGAAACCTGACCAAAAAGAACAACCTTTGCCTTGGGACTTTGGGCTAGGGATCCAGCACCAACCTTACCGAAAAGTCTTAGATGAAATATTTTATTTGGGATAGTTTTCCACAGTGGGAACTGGGTCCTAAATTTGTTCAGAGCCACAAATTGTCCAGTGCAGCCTGCCCATAGCTTCACTCATGATTTGTAATGTAGGTGATGCCATCCTGAGACATGGCCTGAAGCACTGAGCAGAGCCAAGGCCAGCTGTGTCAGCCCTGCTGGGCAGCATGAGGGCCTCCACAGCTCTCTAAGTAACTCCATTTTCAAGCCTCTAAGCTGGAAATGCAAGTGCTCAAGAGCCAACAAAGATGAGCTAACACGTTCAGAAGGCAACACAGGTGAGCTGCCTTCTCAGGGTTCTGGCTCTTTCACCAACTAAGCAAGAAAAACATGGAATCAGCCATTAATCCAGGCACATCAAGTGCCTCACATGAGCCATGATGAACATCAGCTTTGGGCAATAAAGAAAGCCCAAAACACATTTTTGCCTGGGCCTGTCCAGTGGTTCTCCTGGAGGCAATTTCCAGCCCAGGGTCAGTGCCCAGTGGTGCAGCTGCTGCCTGAATGCAGCCAGGTCCATGAAAGGAAAACATCAGCTGACACAAGGCTTAGCAGCAGCAGTGGCACGGCTGCTGCTGCTGTTGTGATCCAAAGAAAAGGTTTCTGTGTCAGAAGGCGGAAGGAGAGTTCTGGGATGAAAAGCCACCAGAGCAGGACTCTTCCTGCTCCCAAGACAAGCTCTGCCAGCCAGGGAATAAACCTGAACAGCAGTGATAAATTTGTATTCTTTCCACTCGTGCTATATAACTCTTTATTCTTCAATAGAAGCCATCCTATTCATTACATTATTTTCTTTTTCCCCCAAGGATTTGAGTCACCTTTGAAAGGAACCTTGCCCCTTCTTGCTGCTATCAAAGCATCATTCAGTCATGCCTGTAAAAAACAGCAACAAAACCTGTGGAGGAAAAGAATTTTACTTCTTTCTAAAGAAAAACAAAAACAAAAAAAAAGAAACAGCCAAAAACAACCAGAACTTTTATTTCTTGTTGAGTAACCATATTCCACGAGGCATGGCAAGCAGACCTTAAATTCTCACTCAACTCAAAGGCAAACCATTATTCTGTAATTTTGTATGTAAATAAGATGTATTAGGAAATCGCTCAAGCAATTAATTAAACAGCTGTTACAGAATAAGTGATAAAGGAAACAGGGGGATGAATATGTGGAATTTTCCTTGCGCAGGCATCAGGATGCTTTTATTTATTTATTGCTCATGTAAAAGGGCAGTGCAGGGCCTGCATACCTTGGCCTCAGCTCCGAGGGTCCTCAGGGGGATGAAGTCCCAGGCTGTTGGATCCTGACTTCAATGGTACAGCACAGGAATGGGGAATGGAGATGATGCAAAATGGGATGTGGTCTGTGGCTGCTGCTGACCACCAGCCTGCAGTGCTCTCACTTCCAGAAGCAATCTTTTATCTTTCAGAGAAGCAGGGGCCTGGGAATGATGAGCTAAGCCTAATCCAAAAGGGTACAGCAGCCTTGCTGTCTTCACTTGCAGAGACTCTTTAATTTTTTAAGCCACTTCTGTGTTCCACAGGAAACAGCCTTGGGAGAGTGAAGCTCAGCAGCCCTGACACCAAAGGAAGTCCAGACCTTGGCCAGAGCTGCGATCCAGCTGAAAAAATGGAAGGCAGACAGCAACGGACAGTCTTGGATTGAGGAGCAAGGGAGACAGATGAAAGGTTTAAGGGAAAACTGCACCACGGAGATGAGATTTGACTAAAACTACACACAAGGCCACAAACTGATTAAAGGCCTCAAGTCTTCCAGATCCTTGCAGGTGGAATGTCATTTCACCCACCTCCCAGGAAACACTGGGATCAGTGGGGCAGGACCAGTCTCCCACAGGTCTTCCCTAGAGCTGTGCATTTCTGGAATACATTTCCAAGGTCTAACAAGAAGAAATTGCAGTGCTTGGCCAGCAAAAGGGGAAACACAGGGAAAAGAAGCTCAATGCACATTTTCACTCTGCTTGTTCTGGTCATCTCCCCATACCTCGTTCTTGCATTGCATTTGGTCTGACTCCTCATCTTGGAAACACCTGATTTGCAGGTGTGCTGAGGATGTCTGCTCCTTTGTGACAGAGCCAAAGCAGCTGAGGATGCTGGTTATGGTTATCTATTATTATTACAAATATGTTATTTCTATTATTATAATCTATCTTATAATCCTATTATTATCATATCCATCTTGTTTTCTACTGGTATTGATTCAGCAGCTTCTACAACTTCCTGAAAAGTGGTTGTACTCAGGTGGGGGTTGGTCTCTTTCACCAGGCAGCAACTGACAGAACGAGAGGACACAGTCTCAAGCTGCATCAAGGGCAAATTAGGTTGGATATTATGAAAAAGTTTTTCACAGCGAGTGATAAAATACTGGAATGATCTGCCCAGGGAGGTGGTGGAGTC
Source organism: Regulus satrapa (assembly GCA_013396955.1). Classification (NCBI taxonomy): domain Eukaryota; kingdom Metazoa; phylum Chordata; class Aves; order Passeriformes; family Regulidae; genus Regulus; species Regulus satrapa. The sequence continues at coordinate 659,658 of VWZN01018866.1, read as the reverse complement.
ACCATCCCTGGATGTGTTTAAAAATATCACATCCCTGGATGTGTTGGTGCCGTGGTTTAGTTGAGGTGTTAGGGCTGGGTTGAACTCGATGACCTTGAAGGTCTCTTCCAACCCGGTGATTCTGTGAATTCTCTGAAATCTGTGAACATCTGCACAACTACTTCCAGGAGAGAGCAGCCTGAGCCAGTCCTGAGTTCAGGTCTGTGCTGGCTGTGATCCAGCTCCAGACAAGGTCCAAAGTGCACAGAACCCACCCAGCCAAGCCCAGCACCAACCCATCCCAGTGAGGACAGGAGATACCAACACCTGGGGGGCACTGCAGGAGTGAGCAGCACTAAGGGATGCCCTCTTGGGATGTCTCCATGGTCAGCACAGGGCTGTGTCTCAGAGCCTCCCACAGCCTCTGGCTGTTCCCAACCCTGTGTGGAGATGCCAGTGGGGTGGCACACAGGAACCCAGAGCATCCACAGCAATTTGTGCAGCCCCAGGACCACAATGGGAGTGTGCTCCCAGCCTCGTTAACCAGAGCTCACTGTCTCTGCAGTGGGAAGGATCAGAGCCTTGAAGAGACGAACTATTTCTCTGGCTAGCCAAGGAAGTAATTTTAATTTGCAACATTCAGCTTCCAACTGTTTGACAATAGCAGGAGGTTAACAATGTGGAACTGGGGCTCACTCAGAGGGGACATTTCCCTCCATCACTCTGCACATGTCCCTGTCACTTTGTAGGCAGCTCTTTTCTCCTGTTGCCCCATCCCAAGCTGAAGAGAACAGCAAAATTAACTGGATTTGTTCCTGAAGCGTGTAGCAGAATTTTGTCACCCTGTTCTAACCTTGTGGACAAAGAATTCTCATTCTGTTGGAAGAGCCAGAGTTCTTCCTCCAGTCCCATGAGATTGTTCTTGGTTTCAACTCATCTTATCTCGGGTGCATTTTAAGATCTTACCTTTCAGACTCTGTCACTAAGAGAAGGACACTGGATATTAAATCAACCAGCAGGAGGACATGGATAATTTTTTTCTGTCCACACTAGACAATTATTCCAATGGCTGTCCTAGACATGGCAGATTTAATAACTGCAAATGAAGGACATTTATCTCTGAAACAACTGATTTGATAAAAAATGGTAAAATCAATGAATTCATTACTACACAGAGACAGTAATACTTGTAGGAGGAAGGGGACACAAGCTTGTGCTGTTATAAATTATTTCAGTCCGGTGGCATTTGGATGTTCAGAGATGTGTTTCTGTGCAATGGAAAGGGTCTTTGGAATTGCAGGGGTCCCACCTGCAGAGCTCATCACCCGTGAGCAAAAAGCTCTGAACCACCTGCAATTCCTGGCCCTCCCTCACGGGCAGAGCCCGTGGGAAATCATATCCAGGAAGGAGTCACTCAGCCCTGCTTGTGTGCTGAGACAGGAGCAGGCCTGGGTAGAGATCTCCTCCCAGCCCCTCTGCTCTGCCCAGCAGCGAAGCCGGAACACACAAACTGCCAGCGGGCACGGAAGGTAACCCAGCACAAAACACACTTTAACAGAGACTGATTTATCTGCTTCAGGGAGGGTGAGCCAGCAGCAAGATGTTCTTGCAGGATGTCACTTTCAGGATACTTGTCAGCATTTCATTTCGTAATAGGTCCAGCTTCAAAACTTTTATATGATCTCTTGAAAATTTGCAATTGAAGAAATGTAAAATAGGCTTGTTTCATATCCAGAATATTTTAAATTATTATTGGAAAAGTCCTGCACAGTATTTTATTTCCACTTCTGCTCCTTTATCCCTTATTGTCTCTTTTTTCCTTCCTGAATTTGCCACTCAAAAGAGAAGAAATGAAGGAGAAATAATTGCATTAAATCAATGTATCATTTAACTTTTTGCATGGTAGTGAAGAAAGCAAGAATAAAATTACTTATGGCAGCAATTAATATTATTAAGGTTGGGTTTTGGGTTTTTTTTGACAAAACAGAAAAATCAGCCACCTCTTTTGATGAATTTCTTGGATTACTGAAGCTAGGGTAGATTCTAAAGACTTTTAGCTCCCATGAACATGAAAGGGTTTGCCCCAATTTAATTTACCATTATGTGAGGTTAGAAATATGTGCAGAAAGTGCCATATAATGTGATCTACCATCTTGAGGCCTTCCAACTGTTGGGCTGTACAGAAATTACTCAAAACATTCAGTACAATAAGTTCACTGGGTGCTCAGTGCAAACAAACCCTGGTGGGATTTATGGATATACCTTCCAACTCTTTTATTCTTCCAAAAAAGTAGAGGTAGGAACCCCTTTGTATGTGTTAGCAAATGTCATTTAGCCCTTGGTTCATCACAGCCTTGACACTGAACTCCAGCTTGGCAGCTTCTCTGCTCTCACCTGGATTTGCTTTTGATCCTAATATTTCTGGATGGGGCTGGCAGGAGAAGCCAGCACAGGATAGGAGAGCTCAGAGTGCCACCCATGGGCTGGGAGCACCTGACACCAGCTGAGGGTGTCCAACCACCCTGGCCAGAGAACCAGCAGAGCCCAGCTCCAGGCTGAGCCAAGTCACTGCTGTACCAAGGAACACAGAGCTCAGATGCAACAGATAAATCTGAATAAATCCATGCTGCACTCACCATTCATTCGCCCTAGAAATAACAGCCTCAGCAGAGCATGGGCTACTGGCAAGAACAGCAAAGCATCCGACATGATAAATAATGTTTACATCCAGAATCCAGATGTCATTTTCCATCCTGTAGCTTTGGAAATAATGGCCTGTTACTTCTTATTAAATCAAGGGTAATCCATTCACCTACAGGCCCAACGATAGCTGTCTCTGCTAATCTCCACTCAGGGAGCTATATTCATCAACAGGAGAGGCCTGTGTTTCTAGCAACAACTGGAAGCCAAATGATCTTCAGCAATGGAATTTCAAATATCAATTAGCAGTTAAAAAGTATGGATCTGTCAGTGCAATCTTGCCTGACACAAACCCCAGATTTCCACCAGTAGCATGACCTCCTGTGACGCACACCCCAATATTATTCATTTCCTTTGCAAACTTTTTATATTTGCCAGCAATAAAAAGCTCAGTGACTGTCTCCAGTGATGATTCACCCCGTGTCTACAGCACTTCAGCAAGTTCAATCCTCCTGTGGACAGAACTTATTTAAAAATTGGCCCTGCTTTGAGCTGGTTGGATGATACAACCCAACATCCATTTCAACCCCATTTTTTCTAGGTTTCTATGAGGGGGTGGTGATAATAGCTGTGATTAAAGTACCATGACCTTGAAAAGCAATGGGAAGTTCTCTTTGAACAACCTTTATGAAATTTGGTTTATGTCCTAGGTGGGTTGAGCCACTGACACCCTTGGTTTGACCTGGCCATAATGGCAATGTGCACCTGCCTTCCCTCATCTTTCTGCCCAACTGTGGAATAAATGCTGTTTTCCTGTTTAAAAAAAAAAAAATTAAAATAAAAGGAAATTTAGAAAACAGAGATTAAATACACAAGTGTGCAACCAATTTATTTGGAGATATTTGCACACAGCAAGATCTGGTCACATCTACTTTCAGATTCTAGTCCATCGCTTTGGGGCTTTTGGACTGTAATTGTGTTCAGTCTTCTATTTATACAGTGAATCTATAATGTAATTTCATGAGGTACTGAGATGCACTGAAAAACATATGAGCACTAAGTTGCTCTGCCTAATCCATATGAAACAGTGTTGGAAATCAGCCTGGTAAACGTGGCAAGAGAATGAGCGAGGATTTCATCTGGGGCTCTGACACTAATCTAAAAAGGATTATCAAGGAGATAGCCTGAGATACAGAGCACTCGAAGGGAGAGGACAAGGAATCCTATTTAAATGAATGCACTGGGTCGTGGGGGGCTTGTAAACAATTAGCACATGGCCTTCCACTGACCACACCAGCAGGAGCTCATCCCCCCCAGCCACTGCACAAACCGCATTTACTGCTCCAGTCACCAGATTCAAAGAGAGCTTGAGAGAAACAGATGATTTTCCAACATTAGCTTTTTAATAGGGACAGCATGTCTGGCAGGATGAAACGAATGCAAAGCCCCTGCTGTTCACAGTTGTAATCCACCCCCTGTCATCTCGCTGTCATTTCTCCACAAGCTTCATCACTTGTTGCTTTGGGGAGCTCGCATGGAGACAAATCCACATCAGGGCACCCAGTGCTCCGTTTGTGGGGTCCCAGCAGGAGAGTCCTGCTGAAGTTCATGCTGAGTGCCAGAGGTGGTGGTGCTGTGGCCACCCTCCTCTGATCTCCCTGCTGTTTTGCTCATATTGTGCTTTTCCTCTCAATATTGTGTTTTTTCCTGGAAACAGATCTGTTAGAACCTGTCTGTTTGGGGTGATGGAAAGCAAAGATCAGGCCAATGAATTATTTAATTGCAGGCTTAATTTAAAACATGATAATTGCTCTTTCTGAAGCAAAAGAAATAACTAGTTCTCTCCTTTTGTGGCAGAAATCTAAGAACCTGCTGATTGCCTCAGACTCATCCGCTTGTCTTCCCCTGACAAATTGAAGGTTTTGTGGATTTTGGCCTTTTGAACTATAGGATTTAGTTTCCAAATACCAGAAAATGTTTTATGGATTGTAGCACGTGTAGTGCAGTGTTCCTGTGTCCCATGTGCCTGAAGCCAAGCATTTAGCCGAGATGAAGGCTTCATGGGATGTTTCAGTAACAACTGAACAAATCCATGCTAATGCCCTGAAAGAACTCTCATCCATCTTCTCACTGTTCCCTTTGGGGTTTGGCTACAAATAAATTATGCATGCCCTGAAGCCCCCTAAACGATTCCTAGGTTAGTAGGGTATCATTTAATGCATGACAAACACAAATGAATCCCTCTGGAGGCTGACAGTGTTCCACATGCTGCTGTGTTCCCAAAAATCCTCAGCATCACCACAGCTCAGGCACCTGAGCATAACTGCTCCATGTGGATGGGGTGATTCCACCTGTGCCCAGGGGGATGAAGAGCAGAAAGGCACCCTCATTACCCTTCCCACTTAATTCCTGGTTTTCCTTCCCATTAAGTCTAACAAACTCATGAGCGGGGCAGTGCGTGAACTCGAGCAAACCTTTCCACCTTCCATGAGCCCAGTCAAATTCCTTTGCTGATTTTGTTGAGCAGTCCTATTTCCACACACGAACACTCCTATATAATTGTTTAATCAGCATGGTTCAGTGCATGGTTGAGTTAGAAATTTGTGCTAGATAATGCAGAGCATTCCTTGCTTGAAGTAAAGTTGTCACAAAGGTATCAAAAACCCCTTTTCCCTTTTTTTTTTTTTTTTTTATGCTGTACAACAGAAGCTGTTATGTACCTTGCAAGCATTTATCCGTTATAAAGTCATATTTGATTCAGTGAGACTGGAATGGGTTCCAGGAGGTTAAATATCTCCAAAACCAAAGTTCCCCCTTTCTAGAGTTCATGCATTTAGTTCATTTAGCTTTCCAAATATAAAAGTAATCCTAACATAATAACACACCCAGGGGATCTGCAAACCTCACTGGGTTGCACTGAGCCATCTCCCATCCCTTTCATCCACTGGAAGATTTGTGTAAAATAGAGAAAATCGTGATAAAAGAGGACAGACCATAAAATAGAAGGCCAAACCCTCAAGTTGTGTATCATAATAAAGGCAGAAACATCACCTAGATTTGTTCCAGCAGAGAATCTGGATCTTTGTACTTCAAATATACGTAAATATTTCAGAGCAATAAAAGTGAAATATGCTCTAGCTGTACTTTAAGGAGAGATTTCAGCAAACTTTATGTTTAAATTTCTTGGTTGATTAGGCCAAAATGACTTCTAATCGCTTGGGAGAGTTTTTAAAAATCAAACTTGGATATACTCAAGACATAGAAACTGAGAAAGTTGTCTGCAGGTCATGGGAACTAACTTTTATTTTTTAAGGAGGAAAAAAAAATCCTTCAGCTCACTTGCAAGCAGCTATTGCATCTAATATCGAGGATCTGAAATGAGCAAAGCCAGTTGTTTGAATGAAAGCTCAACACCTCATTTTCCACTCATCTTGCAAAGGATGTGCAGTCCTGCGGAAAATGACAGAGCAATGTTATTACAAAAATGGGAGTGCTAGATAAAGGGGATCTTTTGTGTTTATTTTCTTTTTTCTTTTTTTTT